>CM019708.1:28616021-29216021 GCA_009760885.1 Achatina immaculata
TACATGGGGGATTTTCGTAAACAAGTCTACACCGGGGATTTTCATAAACAAGTCTACACCGGGGATTTTCATAAACAAGTCTACACCGGGGATTTTCATAAACAAGTCTACACCGGGGATTTTCATAAACAAGTCTACACCGCGGATTTTCATAAACAAGTCTACACCGGGGATTTTCATAAACAAGTCTACACCGGGGATTTTCATAAACAAGTCTACACCGGGGATTTTCATAAACAAGTCTACACCGGGGATTTTCATAAACAAGTCTACACCGGGGATTTTCATAAACAAGTCTACATGGGGGATTTTCATAAACAAGTCTACACCGGGGATTTTCATAAACAAGTCTACATGGGGGATTTTCATAAACAAGCCTAAACCGGGGTTTCCTACACGAATTAACGAAAAAAAAATTCGCTAACAGAAATGATTTATCTAAACTTCATTTGACACATTTTATAAATTTCTGAAACTTACACGGATTTAGATTGACTAGTCACAGGCTCTATTGAAAACGTTCGTTCATCACGCTTTGATGAGACTCAAATAGCAATTAATGTGGGCTCATATCATGCGCAAACATCTTTTGACGTCAAGGGAATTTCTCTTTTTCTATACGTTACTTTCCATATACGTTATGTACATAAATTATGTACGTAAATTTCTGAATGTATGCTGCCGAGGTGTTGTAATATTTGTTCTATTTTAAATATACAAGAACATACAGGATGAAGAAATAGAAGCATTTCTTTATTCCTTCGTCCCGTGTGTTTTTTGTATGATTACGTCAAGAGTCACAGATGTGTTATAAAAGTGGCTCATCTGCTAAAAAAGAAAAAAAAGTTAAAAAATACATTTACATCCAAGAAAACATTGCACGATCAATTACTTAAAAAAAAACAAAGTAAATTTAATATGTCTGTTAAAATTCAATGCGTAAATGAAAAAAAATATAGTAAAAGAAGCTGTATATAAATCACAGTCTACACTAGATCTTACCTTACATATAAACCACATCAACACTAGATCTTACCTTACATATAAACCACATCTACACTAGATCTTACCTTACATATAAACCACATCTACACTAGATCTTACCTTACATATAAACCACATCTACACTAGGTCTTATCTTACGTATAAACCACAGTCTACACTAGGTCTTACCTTACATATAAACCACGGTCTACACTAGGTCTTACCTTACATATAAACCACAGTCTACACTAGGTCTTACCTTACATATAAACCACAGTCTACCCTAGGTCTTACCTTACATATAAACCACAGTCTACACTAGGTCTTACCTTACATATAAACCACAGTCTACACTAGGTCTTACCTTACATATAAACCACAGTCTACACTAGGTCTTACCTTACATATAAACCACAGTCTACACTAGGTCTTACCGTACATATGATTACGTCACATCTGTGTGTTGGTTAGTTAATCAGTCTGGTCTTACTTTCCCCCTTAGTTTAAACATCTTGATAGAGGCCTGTGAGTTGCTTTCATTTCATGGGATAGTTAAAGCTTCTGTCTAATGTGGCGTACACATAAATATCAAATTATTTGCAACCTCTCCTCTCAATGAAAAGGGAATTGAGATGACAGCGCTGACCAAGATGCTATCCCACCCCGTCCTGGTGTCCGGGTTAACAGACCAACCCGATACTTCAGTTAACCTTAGTCCCAGCCCTAGAGGAGTCTTGTCAACCCAGTTTGGGTTGACGAGTAGGGCATAATAATTCTCTTCCTGTGGGACACCTAGCCGACTCTTCAGCATCCCCGCATCGTCTGGGAATTCTAGAATGGACAGAATGAATCTTTTAAGAGAAAACTGTCAGCAGGATGAGGCGGAGAAGGTCACACAGCCTCCTACCTGGGGCAGAGTTCGCCCTGTGAGGCGGAGAAGTTCACACAGCCTCCTACCTGGGACAGTGTTCGTCCTGCGAGACGGAGAAGTTCACACAGCCTCTTACCTGGGACAGTGTTCGTCCTGCGAGACGGAGAAGTTCACACAGCCTCCTACCTGGGACAGAGTTCGTCCTGCGAGACGGAGAAGGTCACACAGCCTCCTACCTGGGACAGAGTTCGTCCTGCGAGACGGAGAAGTTCACACAGCCTCCTACCTGGGACAGAGTTCGTCCTGCGAGGCGGAGAAGTTCACACAGCCTCCTACCTGGGACAGTGTTCGTCCTGCGAGACGGAGAAGTTCACACAGCCTCCTACCTGGGGCAGAGTTCGCCCTGCGAGACGGAGAAGGTCACACAGCCTCCTACCTTGGGCAGAGTTCGCCCTGCGAGACGGAGAAGGTCACACAGCCTCCTACCTGGGGCAGAGTTCGCCCTGCGAGACGGAGAAGGTCACACAGCCTCCTACCTGGGGCAGAGTTCGCCCTGCGAGACGGAGAAGGTCACACAGCCTCCTACCTTGGGCAGAGTTCGCGGAGAGTGTCATCATTTACGACTCATCCAAGTGTGTCACGGATATTTTTTGTTTTAAATATGAGTGGATCCCTTCACATAAACTGTGATATTTTCATGTGAATGGAAACTTTCAGAATTCTTTGAGAGCTACTTTGAAAACAAACAAAACAAAAAAGAGCAACAACAAAAAAAAAACCCAAACAAAAGCGACGAGAAATCAAAGTGGAAAGTTACAGATGACTAAAAGATGTTTCTTTAGAATAAGAAATGTCCTTGACTCCCAAACAAATTACTCGCAAGCTTAAAATCGGCAACTGTTAAATTTTATGAAAACCCAACACTTGTGTACACAGCACGAGCTTGTACATGAGAACAAAATATTAGGGGGGGGGGGGTCGAAACCTTTGTTAAGTGTATTTATAGAACAAATGATCGCATTTCGTGATAATAACTAAATAAGTAACTACACTTTTTTTTTAATGAACAAACCATGGAAGAAATGAAACTGAACAGAAACATAATAAAGAACACAACAGTCACGCGTGTAGCATATAGATGTATAACAATTATTATAACAGATAATAAAGTAAATACTGAAAGCCAGAGACAAATGAAACGACAACGCTGGCAGTTCGTTTACCACATCGAGTGATGAATACTCAGCAGCGGTTCTCAAACTTTTTCCGGTCATTGACTCTCTGGCGGTAAAATCCCTGTTTCCATGCCATTAAGGATATTGGGGATACAGTGTTAGGCCCATATTTTCCATGACCTTCAGCACATGAAAGTGTGATGTGGTCAGTATCACGCCTGGCCGCTTTATCTTCTTAGATTTCTCTGGTACCCATTTTTAGAGGCTGGGTGAAAGAAAGTTATACTTCATCACAGCCTCCTGTTTTCTCACCGCTTGATATTCCTCTACAGTCTCATCGCTTGGCAGACATCCTACTACAGTTTCGTCACTTGGCAGGCATCCTTCTACAGTCTCATCACTTGGCAGACATCCTACTACAGTCTCATCACTTGGCAGACATCCTACTACAGTCTCATCACTTGGCAGACATAATACTACAGTCTCATCACTTGGCAGACATTCTACTACAGTCTCATCACTTGGCAGGCATCCTACTACAGTCTTATCACTTGGCAGGCATCCTACTACAGTCTCATCACTTGGCAGACATCCTACTACAGTCTCATCACTTGGCAGACATCCTACTACAGTCTCATCACTTGGCAGACATCCTACTACAGTCTCATCGCTTGGCAGACATCCTACTACAGTTTCGTCACTTGGCAGGCATCCTTCTACAGTCTCATCACTTGGCAGACATCCTACTACAGTCTCATCACTTGGCAGACATCCTACTACAGTCTCATCACTTGGCAGACATAATACTACAGTCTCATCACTTGGCAGACATTCTACTACAGTCTCATCACTTGGCAGGCATCCTACTACAGTCTTATCACTTGGCAGGCATCCTACTACAGTCTCATCACTTGGCAGACATCCTACTACAGTCTCATCACTTGGCAGACATCCTACTACAGTCTCATCACTTGGCAGACATCCTACTACAGTCTCATCACTTGGCAGACATCCTACTACAGTCTCATCACTTGGCAGACATCCTACTACAGTCTCATCACTTGGCAGACATCCTACTACAGTCTCATCACTTGGCAGACATCCTACTACAGTCTCATCACTTGGCAGACATCCTACTACAGTCTCATCACTTGGAAGACATCCTACTACAATCTCATCACTTGGCAGACATCCTACTACAGTCTCATCACTTGGAAGACATCCTACTACAGTCTCATCACTTGGCAGACATCCTACTACAGTCTCGCCTTGTGACGCCTCCTGCTATCTCAGCACTAAGTATGTCTCCTTTCTTCTCTTTGATTGAAAGGCCATCTGCGCTCTCGACACTTGTTATGTGCTCTGCATTCTCGACACTTGTTATGTGCTCTGCATTCTCGACACTTGTTATGTGCTCTGCATTCTCGACACTTGTCGCCCGCACGCTCGACATTAAGTCTCTTGTATTCTTCCCGCATGGTAGGTCTCCCCATATTTTAAAATGTACATTGTCTGCGCTACATTCCCTCCCTTCCCCATCTATGGTGTCACTAAAGAGGCTGCATGAAATAATGATGTTTTAGTTTGTGCAGTATTTAGTGCTCTAATAAAGTTCCACACTGTTATCCTGTTCCACCTGGGCAGTGTGTTAAAACGTTTATTTCCTGGTTTTCCTTTCCTTTTCTCTAGAGTTTTGCAGTGATTGGCAGGTTGTCTAAGTTGGATCTTCTCGTGGAACATCAAAGATGTCTTGACTACTTTTTTTTCTTATGATCTTTACCAGCTTTCATTGTTCTGCCCTGTCTTGGAGGACTTCTTTGTTGTCTTCTTGGCTGCCAAGTGTGTTTGATGTATGTTGGACAATAAACTAACTATCGCGGAAAACTAAGCGTTAATTTGGTGACAACTTGTACGAAATACAAACTTTTCAAGGATGGGCGTTTTAAAATTGTTTCAGAGAGATCTGTGCAGGAAAGTTGTAAGTATAGGATGCGCCCTCTCATTAGAGTCCTTTATCTTCTTCATATTCTCAATATGTAACTAAGTAAGTCACTTAGAGCATGTCCACTTGAGAAAAAGTTTTTTAAAATAAAAAAAAGAGAACTCGAGAGGACACTTATAAATTGCTTCAGGTGGTGGGGGTTCTAGTTATTTCCCCTCAGCGCATGTGTGTGTGTGTGAATGCATGCGTGTTTAAGTATGAAAGCGTGACTGTTTTTAGAAAGCACCTCCCGAACTTATTTTACTGCAAGAAAGCGAGTATGTGTGTATATATATGCTTGTCGACGTGTAACGTCAGTACCAGGACTTGAACTTGCAAAATTAGTTTAGCTGCCATTACATCATCAAAAACTACAGCTCGACACTTCAATAAATTAAAGCTCGATACATCAATAAACTAAAGCTTGATACATTAACAAATTAGTTCGATACATCAATAAACTCAAGCTTGATACATTAACAAATTAGTTCGATACATCAATAAACTCAAGCTTGATACATTAACAAATTAGTTCGATACATCAATAAACTCAAGCTTGATACATTAACAAATTAGTTCGATACATCAATAAACTCAAGCTTGATACATTAACAAATTAGCTCGATACATCAATAAACTCAAGCTTGATACATTAACAAATTACAGATCGATACATCAATAAACTACAGCTCGACATATCAATAAACTAAAGCTCGATACATCAACAGACTACAGCTCGATGCATCAACAAACTAAAGCTTGATACATTAACAAATTACAGTTCGATACATCAATAAACTAAAGCTTCATACATTAACAAATCACAGTTCGATACATCAATAAACTAAAACTTGATACATTAACAAATTACAGTTCGATATATCAATAAACTAAAACTTGATACATTAACAAATTACAGTTCGATACATCAATAAACTAAAACTTGATACATTAACAAATTACAGTTCGATACATCAATAAACTAAAACTTGATACATTAACAAATTACAGTTCGATACATCAATAAACTAAAACTTGATACATTAACAAATTACAGTTCGATACATCAATAAACTAAAACTTGATACATTAACAAATTACAGTTCGATACATCAATAAACTAAAGCTTGATACATTTACAAATTGCAGTTCAATACATCAACAAACTACAGTTCGATAAAAACTAGATGGCCGTCGTCTGCAGATGATATATGAGCATGGGAGGTGTAGAGAGGAATTAGCCTAGAATGCAGAGCAGGGTGGACCAGATAACAAGATGGTTTGAGCATAACTATCTGGTGTTAGGATAACAATCTAGTGTGATGATAACAATCTGGTGTGAGGATAACAATCTAGTGTGAGGATAACAATCTGGTGTGATGATAACAATCTGGTGTGATGATAACAATCTGGTATGATGATAACAATCTGGTGTGAGGATAACAGGCTGGTGTGAGAATAACAATCTGGTGTGATGATAATAATCTGGTGTGAGGATAACAATCTGCCGTGACGATAACAATCTGGTGTGAGGATAACAATCTAATGTGAGGATAACAATCTGGTGTGAGGTTAATAATCTGCTGTGAGGATAACAGGCTGGTGTGAGGATAACAATCTGATGTCTAGGATAACAATGTGGTGTGAGGATAACAAGCTGGTGTAAGGATAACAATCTTGTGTGAGGATATCAAGTTGGTGTGAAGATAAGAAGCTGGTGTAAGGATAAGAAGCTGGTGTGAAGATAACAATCTGATGTGAGGATAAGAAGCTGGTGTGAAGATAACAATCTGATGTGAGGATAAGAAGCTGGTGTGAGGATAATAATCTGGTGTGAGGATAACAAGCTGGTGTTGGGATAATAATCTGGTGTGAGGATAACAGCCTGGTGTAAAGATAACAACCTGGTGTGAGGATAACAATCTGGTGTAAAGATAACAATCTGATGTGAGGATAACAAGCTGGTGTAAGGATAACAATCTGGTGTGAGGATAACAATCTGGTGTGAAGATAACAATCTGATTTGAGGATAACAATCTGATGTGAGGATAACAATCTGATATGAGGATAACAAGCTCATGTGAGGATAACAATCTGGTGTGAGGATAACAAGCTGGTGTAAGGATAACAATCTTGTGTGAGGATAACAATCTGATTTGAGGATAGCAAGCTGGTGTAAGGATAACAATCTGATTTGAGGATAACAATCTGGTATGATGATAACAATCTGATGTGAGGACAACAATCTGATGTGAGGGTAACAATCTTGTTTGAGGATAGCAAGCTGGTGTGAGGATAACAATTTGCAGTGAGGATAACAATCTGGTGTGATGATAACAAGCTGGTGCAAGGATAACAAGCTGGTGTGAGGATAACAATCTGGTGTGAGGATAACAATCTCATGTGAGGATAACAATCTTGTGTGATGATAACAGGCTGGTGTGAGGATAACAATCTGGTGTGAAGATAACAATCTGGTGTGAGGATAACAATCTTGTGTGAAGATAACAATCTGATGTGAGGATAACAATCTGATTTGAGGATAACAGTCTGGTGCGAGGATAACAAGCTGGTGTGAAGATAACAAGCTGGTGTGAAGATAACAATCTGATGTGAGGATAACAATCTTGTGTGAGGATAAGAAGCTGGTGTGAAGATAACAAGCTGGTATGAAGATAACAAGCTGGTGTGATGATAACAATCTGGTGTGAGGATAACAATCTGGTGTGAGGATAACAATCTTGTGTGAGGATAACAATCTGGTGTGATGATAACAATCTGGTGTGAGGATAACAATCTGGTGTGAAGATAACAGGCTGGTGTGAAGATAACAATCTTGTGTGAGGATAACAAACTGATGTGAGGATAGCAATCTTGTGTGAGGATAACAATCTGGTGTAAAGATAACAATCTGATGTGAGGATAACAAGCTGGTGTGAGGATAACAAGCTGATGTGAGGATAACAATCTGATGTGAGGATAACAATGGGATGATAAACCCAGAAATGACCAACATCCTATGGTGCTCATTAAAGAACAGAATTGTAGGATCTGAAGTTCCTAATGTGAAGTGTCAAGGTCAAGATATTAAGAGAACACATTTTATGAGGTATCTCGTGATCACATCTGATATTTCATTGTCCTTTGCACGCCATGTGGACCAAGCAATACAAAAAGCCACGGGAAGGGCTGGGAGCGGTTACGTTACCAACAGCTGCGGGCTTTCCACAGCGCACTCTCTTCTTGCTGATGCATGCGCTGCTACTGTCATCATTGGAATATGGTCTTGGCCTGCTTACCCTGTTCAACGCACAGCTGAGTAAACTAGAGCACGTACTGCACGAGGCAATGAGAGTGGTCTTAGGCTGCACCAGGGATACTCTGGTGATAGTCATGAGCTGTCAGCTTGATATGCTGAGTATGAGATCTAAACACAAGCATGCTCAGGTGACGGCATACATCAAGGTTGCTGGCATGACGGATCATACTCTCCATAAGGACCTGGGGTTGATCAAAGGGAAGACGCATCAAACGGGGTCAGTTCTTGTGTGGATGAGGCGGAGGATACAATAAAGTCAATTTGCAATCTAGATAAGTTGCCTAAAGGTCATGATTGATTACGGGTACAGGACCGACCCCAGCTATCTTATATCTTATATCCTTCCCGTGCCGTTAGACGTCACATAGGGCTCGCAAAGTAGTTCGCCAATATTTCCTGTCTTCGGCGAGTCTTTCAACCTCAACAAAGGATTTTATGCCTGTTAACTTGGCCTCTCTTAATAATGTTCTCTTCAGAGTTTCACGCGGTCTGCCCCTTTTTCTTCGGCCTGTTATGTTCCACTTGATAGCTTGTTTTGGGATTCTCGACCCCAGCTAACAAAGGATATAATACAGAAGGGCCGTGAATGTCGAGACTGGGTGCATGGAGCAGCTGAACTGTGGGTTCAAGATCTCATCCAGCATCACTGTTTCCGACACGGTAATATATACAGATGACTCAGTGGCTCGGAACAGCAGAAGTGGTTGGGGTTTGTTGCCTACCGAAATGGAAGAATCGCGGCACAGGGTTCAGGAGCCTTTGAAGTGATCACATCAAGCGTGAGAATGGAAACAGAGGCTGTGTTCACGGTAAAGGCATGGTTAGTTGCTCATGCTGTGGTTAATGGTGTCATTGTGACAGATTCACAGAGTATGCTCTGTAAGACTGAGAAGAATTTGCTTCGAAAAGAATGGGTTCAACTGTTCAGCCAGTCAGCTGTGACAAGCCTAACGTGGCTTTACTGTCCAGGGCATGCAGGAGTACATGACAATGATGTGGCAGACAGACTTGCTGGACAGACTAAAATAAACGGCAGACTGTCAATGGACAAGGGGAACATTGCTAGGGTTGTACTGGACAGACTGCGGGAAAATGAAGAGCGGGAATGGACAAATAATGTAGCTGTGATGAGACTACTGGAGCTAGGACAAATTAAAAGTGCTGGAAGGAAATCCGAACTGTGAGGCACAAAACGCATCGTAAACAACAAATATTTGACAGGAACTATTAGCAAACATACTTCATGATGGATGCTGAGGCATGTGGTGGAGCATATATGGGGTTGTCCCGAATGTAGTGAAGCCGCAGTCTGAATTTTTGGTTGGAGACACGGACCTTTACCCAGGCATGTATTCTCAGCGATTGAGTGAGTTTGCTGAGGAAGATTGAGTTAGGATGGGTGTGAAAGCACTGAGAAGATCACAGCTGACAAAATTCTGTTTCATTCGCCAGGTCATGCGGGGACAGACTTAGTGGCATAGCTACTATGGAGGGTGGACAGATTTAGTGACATAGCTACTATGGAGGGTGGACAGATTTAGTGACATAGCTACTATGGAGGGTGGACAGATTTAGTGACATAGCTACTATGGAGGGTGGACAGATTTAGTGACATAGCTACTATGGAGGGTGGACAGATTTAGTGACACAGCTACTATGGAGGGTGGACAGATTTAGTGACATAGCTACTATGGAGGGTGGACAGATTTAGTGACATAGCTACTATGGAGGGTGGACAGATTTAGTGGCATAGCTACTATGGAGGGTGGACAGATTTAGTGACATAGCTACTATGGAGGGTGGACAGATTTAGTGGCATAGCTACTGTGGAGGGTGGACAGATTTAGTGACATAGCTACTGTGGAGGGTGGACAGACTTAGTGGCATAGCTACTATGGAGGGTGGACAGATTTAGTGACATAGCTACTATGGAGGGTGGACAGATTTAGTGACATAGCTACTATGGAGGGTGGACAGATTTAGTGACATAGCTACTATGGAGGGTGGACAGATTTAGTGACATAGCTACTATGGAGGGTGGACAGATTTAGTGACACAGCTACTATGGAGGGTGGACAGATTTAGTGACATAGCTACTATGGAGGGTGGACAGATTTAGTGACATAGCTACTATGGAGGGTGGACAGATTTAGTGGCATAGCTACTATGGAGGGTGGACAGATTTAGTGACATAGCTACTATGGAGGGTGGACAGATTTAGTGGCATAGCTACTGTGGAGGGTGGACAGATTTAGTGACATAGCTACTGTGGAGGGTGGACAGATTTAGTGGCATAGCTACTATGGAGGGTGGACAGATTTAGTGACATAGCTACTATGGAGGGTGGACAGATTTAGTGACATAGCTACTATGGAGGGTGGACAGATTTAGTGACATAGCTACTGTGGAGGGTGGACAGATTTAGTGACATAGCTACTATGGAGGGTGGACAGATTTAGTGGCATAGCTACTATGGAGGGTGGACAGATTTAGTGACATAGCTACTATGGAGGGTGGACAGATTTAGTGACATAGCTACTGTGGAGGTGAAGGGTGGACAGATTTAGTGACATAGCTACTGTGGAGGGTGGACAGATTTAGTGACATAGCTACTATGGAGGGTGGACAGATTTAGTGACATAGCTACTGTGGAGGGTGGACAGATTTAGTGACATAGCTACTATGGAGGGTGGACAGATTTAGTGACATAGCTACTTTGGAGCGTGGACAGATTTAGTGACATAGCTACTGTGGAGGGTGGACAGATTTAGTGACATAGCTACTGTGGAGGGTGGACAGATTTAGTGACATAGCTACTGTGGAAGGTGGACAGATTTAGTGACATAGCTATTATGGAGGGTGGACAGATTTAGTGACATAGCTACTATGGAGGGTGGACAGATTTAGTGACATAGCTACTATGGAGGGTGGACAGATTTAGTGACATAGCTACTATGGAGGGTGGACAGATTTAGTGACATAGCTACTGTGGAGGGTGGACAGATTTAGTGACATAGCTACTGTGGAGGGTGGACAGATTTAGTGACATAGCTACTGTGGAGGTGAAGGGTGGACAGATTTAGTGACATAGCTACTGTGGAGAGTGGACAGATTTAGTGACATAGCTACTATGGAGGGTGGACAGATTTAGTGGCATAGCTACTGTGGAGGGTGGACAGATTTAGTGACATAGCTACTGTGGAGGTGAAGGGTGGACAGATTTAGTGACATAGCTACTATGGAGGGTGGACAGATTTAGTGGCATAGCTACTGTGGAGGGTGGACAGATTTAGTGACATAGCTACTATGGAGGGTGGACAGATTTAGTGACATAGCTACTGTGGAGGGTGGACAGATTTAGTGACATAGCTACTGTGGAGGTGAAGGGTGGACAGATTTAGTGACATAGCTACTGTGGAGAGTGGACAGATTTAGTGACATAGCAACTGTGGAGGGTGGACAGATTTAGTGGCATAGCTACTGTGGAGGGTGGACAGATTTAGTGACATAGCTACTGTGGAGGTGAAGGGTGGACAGATTTAGTGACATAGCTACTATGGAGGGTGGACAGATTTAGTGGCATAGCTACTGTGGAGGGTGGACAGATTTAGTGACATAGCTACTGTGGAGGGTGGACAGATTTAGTGACATAGCTACTGTGAAGGGTGGACAGATTTAGTGGCATAGCTACTGTGGAGGTGAAGGGTGGACAGATTTAGTGACATAGCTACTGTGGAGGTGAAGGGTGGACAGATTTAGTGACATAGCTACTGTGGAGGTGAAGGGTGGACAGATTTAGTGACATAGCTACTGTGGAGGGTGGACAGATTTAGTGACATAGCTACTGTGGAGGTGAAGGGTGGACAGATTTAGTGACATAGCTACTGTGGAGGGTGGACAGATTTAGTGACATAGCTACTGTGGAGGTGAAGGGTGGACAGATTTAGTGACATAGCTACTGTGGAGGTGAAGGGTGGACAGATTTAGTGGCATAGCTACTGTGGAGGTGAAGGGTGGACAGATTTAGTGGCATAGCTACTGTGGAGGGTGGACAGATTTAGTGACATAGCTACTGTGGAGGGTGGACAGATTTAGTGACATAGCTACTGTGGAGGGTGGACAGATTTAGTGACATAGCTACTGTGAAGGGTGGACAGATTTAGTGACATAGCTACTGTGGAGGGTGGACAGATTTAGTGACATAGCTACTGTGGAGGGTGGACAGATTTAGTGACATAGCTACTGTGGAGGTGAAGGGTGGACAGATTTAGTGACATAGCTACTGTGGAGGTGAAGGGTGGACAGATTTAGTGACATAGCTACTGTGGAGGGTGGACAGATTTAGTGACATAGCTACTGTGGAGGGTGGACAGATTTAGTGACATAGCTACTGTGGAGGGTGGACAGATTTAGTGACATAGCTACTGTGGAGGGTGGACAGATTTAGTGACATAGCTACTGTGGAGGTGAAGGGTGGACAGATTTAGTGACATAGCTACTGTGGAGGTGAAGGGTGGACAGATTTAGTGACAAAGCTACTGTGGAGGTGAAGGGTGGACAGATTTAGTGACATAGCTACTGTGGAGGTCAATGATGAACAGATTGCTGGAACATAACATCAAACCTGGAGGGGCCAGACAGGAGCGCTACAGTGGGTAACAAAGAAGACTTAAGACTTGTTAATCAACACAGAACTGGAATCTTCAGCCGCCAAACATTGGCGGAGTTTTTGAAGATGGGATCGAAGCACGAAGTAACCAACCAACCAGTTAAACTAACTAACTAACTAACCAACCAGCTAACTAACTACCTACCTACCAAGCTAACTAACTAACTAACTAACTTACTAACTACCTAACTAAGTAATTTACTAACTACCTAACTAACTAACCAACCAACTAACTAACTATTTAACTTACTAACTAACTAACTAACTAACCACCCAACCAACCAACTAACCAACCAACTAACTAACTAACTAACTAACCAACTAATTAACCAACTAACCAACTAACTAACCAACCAAGCAACTAACCAACTAACTAACTAACTAACTAACTAACTAACTGACTAACTAACTAACTAACTAACTAACTAATTAACTAACTAACTAACCAACTAACTAACTAACTAACTAACTAACCAACCAACTAATCAGCTAACTAACTAACTAACTAACTAACCAACTAACTAACCAACTAACCAGTGAGTCTATGGTCCGATTATGGAGGAGAAAATTTTAATAATGGTCGCGAAGATGTTGCATGATGATCCAAGATGCGGCCGATAGTTTGTGGTTAATGAAGATGTGATTCGTGTGATGGAAGAAAAATTCCTTGAGGACAGGCGAGTACCACTTCATCACTCACTCACTCTCTCTCTCTCTCTCTCTCTCTCTCTCTGCATTTTCCACAAATTTCACGACCAGTTCTTCACATAAGTCGTGTCTGATCGATCTGAGTATCGAAAGTTCTGATCTTGATGGGTGCCAAAGATACTCATTGAGGAACACAACCATACGACAGGCAGGCGTTACATTGACCTTTCTGGCGCGATAGAGTGAGCAAAGTGATTACTTTTGAGCCTCATCGTTATAGATGACAAGACATGACTGTCTCATATGACCCCTGAATCGAGGAACTAGTCCATGGAATGGAAGCAAACACCATCACCAACCAAGACAAAAATTCAAGCAAACTATTTCAACTGGCACTGCCATGTGGACAGATTTAGTGACATAGCTACTGTGGAGGGTGGACAGATTTAGTGACATAGCTACTGTGGAGGGTGGACAGATTTAGTGACATAGCTACTGTGGAGGGTGGACAGATTTAGTGACATAGCTACTGTGAAGGGTGGACAGATTTAGTGACATAGCTACTGTGGAGGGTGGACAGATTTAGTGACATAGCTACTATGGAGGGTGGACAGATTTAGTGACATAGCTACTATGGAGGTGAAGGGTGGACAGATTTAGTGACATAGCTACTATGGAGGTGAAGGGTGGACAGATTTAGTGACATAGCTACTATGGAGGGTGGACAGATTTAGTGACATAGCTACTATGAAGGGTGGACAGATTTAGTGACATAGCTACTGTGGAGGTGAAGGGTGGACAGATTTAGTGACATAGCTACTGTGGAGGTGAAGGGTGGACAGATTTAGTGACATAGCTACTGTGGAGGTGAAGGGTGGACAGATTTAGTGACATAGCTACTGTGGAGGTGAAGGGTGGACAGATTTAGTGACATAGCTACTGTGGAGGGTGGACAGGCAATGGACCGAGCTGATATCCTGAATGCACTCAGAGAAGCTGATCGAATCGCCGATGATTCAAGCAACAGTTCAATGATGAACAGATTGCTGGAACATAACATCAAACCTGGAGGGGCCAGACAGGAGCGCTACAGTGGGTAACAAAGAAGACTTAAGACTTGTTAATCAACACAGAACTGGAATCTTCAGCCGCCAAACATTGGCGGAGTTTTTGAAGATGGGATCGAAGCACGAAGTAACCAACCAACCAGTTAAACTAACTAACTAACTAACCAACCAGCTAACTAACTACCTACCTACCAAGCTAACTAACTAACTAACTAACTTACTAACTACCTAACTAAGTAATTTACTAACTACCTAACTAACTAACCAACCAACTAACTAACTATTTAACTTACTAACTAACTAACTAACTAACCACCCAACCAACCAACTAACCAACCAACTAACTAACTAACTAACTAACCAACTAATTAACCAACTAACCAACTAACTAACCAACCAAGCAACTAACCAACTAACTAACTAACTAACTAACTAACTAACTGACTAACTAACTAACTAACTAACTAACTAATTAACTAACTAACTAACCAACTAACTAACTAACTAACTAACTAACCAACCAACTAATCAGCTAACTAACTAACTAACTAACTAACCAACTAACTAACCAACTAACCAGTGAGTCTATGGTCCGATTATGGAGGAGAAAATTTTAATAATGGTCGCGAAGATGTTGCATGATGATCCAAGATGCGGCCGATAGTTTGTGGTTAATGAAGATGTGATTCGTGTGATGGAAGAAAAATTCCTTGAGGACAGGCGAGTACCACTTCATCACTCACTCACTCTCTCTCTCTCTCTCTCTCTCTCTCTGCATTTTCCACAAATTTCACGACCAGTTCTTCACATAAGTCGTGTCTGATCGATCTGAGTATCGAAAGTTCTGATCTTGATGGGTGCCAAAGATACTCATTGAGGAACACAACCATACGACAGGCAGGCGTTACATTGACCTTTCTGGCGCGATAGAGTGAGCAAAGTGATTACTTTTGAGCCTCATCGTTATAGATGACAAGACATGACTGTCTCATATGACCCCTGAATCGAGGAACTAGTCCATGGAATGGAAGCAAACACCATCACCAACCAAGACAAAAATTCAAGCAAACTATTTCAACTGGCACTGCCATGTGCACAGTGTTCTAGGAATTTTGCTTGTGGAGTTCTTGCCTCAGGGCTTAACAGCCTACTCTGGCTTCTGTTGCGAGACAAAAAAAAAACTTCTTCGCGCAGTCCAGAACATCATCATCATCATCATGTGCCGTGCCGACTGGCGTTGGCTATTATGCTTCTCCAGAGTACGCGATCCTTCATGCAGACCATCAGCTCAGTTGGTGATCTCCTCTCACACCATCCCGTCAGACTGTCCAGTATCATTTCTCTTGGTCTTTCTCTTGATCTTCTTCCTTCTATTTTTCCTGTTGTTATAATATTTTCAATGCCCCCTCTTCTCATTGCATGTCCTATGAAAGTACATTGTCTCTCTCTTATCTTTTTGACAAGGTTTTTTGTCTCTCCAGCTCTTCTCCTACATTCTTCATTAGTTATTTTTGCTGTCCAGGGGATTCGCAACATTCTTCTAATAAACCACATTTCTGCTGCTTCCAATGATTTTTGTGCAGACTTGCCTATTGTCCATGATTCACTTCCATATAACAAGATAGGTTCAATATAGCATTTTAGGACTCGTTTTCTAACATTCATTGATAAGGATGTGTTGGTTAATATGTTTCTCATTCTCTGAAATGCAGTCTTTGCTTGGCCTATTCTGTTCCTAATTTCTGTTCTGCATTTCCCATCTGAAGTTATTACTGCTCCAAGGTATTTGAATTTCTGCACCTGCTTTAGAACAGTTCCGTTTAATTTAATACTGCATGCTGGTGGATTCTGTTTCTTAGATATAACCATAGTCTCTGTCTTTTTGATGTTCACAGTAAGGCCTTTCTGTTCACTTTCTTTGATGACTTTATCCAGAACAAGCATCTAGAAAAACACATTGCTGGCCAGCGTTTCCATGGTGATAACGAGGTCAAAGAGGTCATTAACACCTGGTCTACCTGCAGGTGGCAGCATTTTACAAAATCTGGTGATTCGTTACAACAAGCCACTCAACAGTGGTGGAAACTATGTCCACTCAACAATGGTGGAAACTATGTCCACTCAAAACAGTGGAAACTATGTCCACTCAACAGTGGTGGAAACTATGTCCACTCAACAGTGGTGGAAACTATGTCCACTCAACAATGGTGGAAACTATGTCCACTCAACAGTGGTGGAAACTATGTCCACTCAACAATGGTGGAAACTATGTCCACTCAACAGTGGTGGAAACTATGTCCACTCAAAACGGTGGAAACTATGTCCACTCAAAACGGTGGAAAATATGTCCACTCAACAACGGTGGAAACTATGTCCACTCAACAATGGTGGAAACTATGTCCACTCAACAGTGGTGGAAACTATGTCCACTCAACAGTGGTGGAAACTATGTCCACTCAACAGTGGTGGAAACTATGTCCACTCAACAGTGGTGGAAACTATGTCCACTCAACAGTGGTGGAAACTATGTCCACTCAACAATGGTGGAAGCTATGTCCACTCAACAATGGTGGAAACTATGTTCACTCAAAACGGTGGAAACTATGTCCACTCAAAACGGTGGAAACTATGTCCACTCAACAATGGTGGAAAATATGTCCAAAAGTAGGTAGATAATAATATGTACTTCAACTGCAAATATACACGGTTAATGCAACTACACTGCTGCATTTTTTTATAAGACATCGGAACTTACTTTTAAGATTTCTGCTGTACGTCATCATCATCATCATCATCATGTGCCACGCATAGAAGCGTTGGCGACCATGTCTCTGATGTTATTCATCAGTTCTGTTGTTATGCCTCTCCCTTGCCATTTTCTCAAGCCGTCTAAGTTTGTCTCTCTTGGTCTACCTCTCTCTTTCCTGCTTCCAGTGTCCCTGGTCTCGTGATAGTTTCAGTCCCTCCTCTTCTCATGATATGACCAATATGCCTTGACTGTCTCCCCCGTAGTGTGTTTATTAATGTTCGTTTCTCACTGTTTTTTTTCTTAGAAGTTCTTTATTTGTTGTTTTGATTGTCCTTGGTATTGTTAGCATTCTTCCTAGGAACTACATTTCGGTTGCCTCTGACGCTCTTGTTGTTTTTGTTAGTGACCAAGATTCGCTTCCATATAGCAGTACTGGCTTGATGTAGCATTTCAAGACTGTTTTCCTAGTATCTGTGGAGATAGATGGACTGCACAAAATAAATTTCATTTTCTGAAGTGCTACCTTTGCCTGCCATATTCTGCTTTTTTTACCTCTGATTTTTCTATCATCGGATGTTATCGTTGCACCAAGATACTTGCATTTGTTTTAATGTTATTCCTTTGATTTTTTGTACGTTGCCATATTGATACAGAATTTTTTTGGAAATGATGATCGTTTCTGTTTTCTTACTTTTTAGTGATAGTCTTTTATATTCTCTCTCTCTCTCTCTCTCTCTCTCTCTCTCTCTCTCTCTCTCTCTGAATCTTAAGTGCCCAGGGCACATGGGGCTTCCGCAAGGGTTTTCCACAAATGCCTGTCCTTCGCCTTTTTTTCTGCTCTTGCCCAGGTGAGCCCTCTATTGCTCAACATCCTCTCTGTTGTTCAAAATCTACAGTGATCAGTTTCTTGTCTTGTACTATCTCCCTGTAACTGCGAGCTGGTGTTCTTTGCAGCCGATGCTGTAGAGATGTTGAAGTACAGCATCGTATCGGGGTGGGAGCGGGTTATGGCAGCTACTTTTTCAGTCCCAGAGTACGGCTAAAAAAGCAGGGGGTGTGCAGTGCTTCTTTAGCAGACTCCACCACCATGGGGACCATGGCGATCCCTGCCCCGTTAGCCAGGGTAGGCCTGTTATTGTGGATACCAACGGAGAGATGGAACAAGGTCTTGACCAACTATGCTTCGCTAACCCTGACGCTAGCATATAAGCTATGGGTCGCTGATTGCCTCATAAGACAACGTCTTCACCCCTACAGTGATCAGTTTCAAATAAGTTAGGATGTTTCGCCTATAACCCATTGACTAGCAAACTGACCCATACTTACTGCTTACATTAAGTCCGTTCATACCACATAATCTTTACAGATCCTGTATCTTGGGTTTTCGACTAAAAATATCTCTGGATGGTTGAACTGCTTGTTTGTGCTGCCATTGTTAGCCTGGATTTTAATTATTTTTTGTTTCCGGGAGGGGGCTGGAGTGTAAGATAAAGAGTTCTGTCAGGCTTAGCCTTTGCTTCTTAATTCTAAATTTTAGCTACGAAGTAAACACAAATACCTGCACATTATGACCGTGTTTTTCATTGGACGATAAAACAACAAATAAAAGAAGCAGAAAACCATATGCACAAATCTGAGGGTTTTGATTGGTCAAATTCTACGTGTGATATTTCAAGAAGTGTCAAGAAGCACTTAGCATTTTAGAGTCATTCTAAGAAATAGGACATCCTGTGACAAATAACCTCCCACGTACAAAGATTACTTACCGATGTGTGTTTGTGTGTGGGTGGGTGGATAAGTGGGGAGGGAGTTGGTGTAAAACGCTGCCCGATTGATTAGCCACCCACCCGTGACTGACATTCTGTCCTCAGAGTCGGCGGGCAACGGCTGACATTCTAACCTCAGGGTTGGCAGGTCATAGTTGACATTCTAGCCTCAGGGTTGGTAGTCACGGCTGACATTCTAGCATCAGGGCTGGCGGGTCATGGCTGACATTCTAGCCTCAGGGTTGGCAGGCCATGGCTGACCAAGACCATGCCTCTCTCTCTCTCTCTCTCTCTCTCTCTCTCTAATAAAGGCTTAGCCGGCTAACGGAGAAAGAATCCCCATGGCAGTGAATCCTGCTAAAGAAGTACTGCACGCCTCCTGCTTTTAACTCCATTTAGGGAATGAAAAAATAGCTACAGTAACCCGCTCCCAATCCGACACGATGCTATGCTTCATCATCTTCACCGCATCGGCTGTAAAGAACATAATGCTTTGTCTCTTGTTTCCAGCACACATAATCTCTCGTTTTCGGCATAATTTAGTCTCTTGTTTCCAGCATACTTTGTCTCTTATTTCCAGCATACTTTAGTCTCTTGTTTCCAGCATACTTTGTCTCTTATTTCCAGCATACTTTAGTCTCTTGTTTCCAGCATACATTGTCTCTTGTTTCCAGTATACTTTGTCTCCTATTTCCAGCATACTTTTGTCTCTAGAAGCCCCTCCTTCCCATTTAGTCTTTCACCCTCCTCTTAAAAACAGACTGTCACATGAGCACGTTCACTCGGGCCAGTAGGTCATCATAAAGAACATAGGAGCTTCTTTCTAAACCTTAAGAGAACAAATAAAACAAAACATAAAAGTCAGTCCTAAATAACAGACGAGATATAAACTCTATCTGAAAATATTATAACAACAGGAAAAATAGAAGGAAGAAGATCAAGATGAAGACCAAGAGAAATGATACTGGACAGTCTGACGGGATGGTGTGAGAGGAGATCACCAACTGAGCTGATGGCCTTCATGAAGGATCGTGTACTCTGGAGAAGCATAATAGCCAACGCCAGTCGGCACAGCACCTGATGATGATGATGATGATGATGATCGAGACAGCGGATGTGTCCACATGCGGACAAGTATGATTGGTCAGCTTTCGGTTGTTTTTGATTGGTGGATGTGTGCGAGCTTATGATTGGCCAGCAGGTTCCACGGGCATATCCTTGTTCTGAATGTTCCACCGCTGCTGGCTGAAGTAATGAATACATCCATTCCTAATATTTTTTTCGTTCTCTGACGTTTTAAGGTCTCTGTATTTTTGTCGAGGCTAACCTGCTCTCTGTCACGTTATTGTGCGCGAGCTTAGCTGTTTCCTATTTGGTGAAATGTATAACTGCGTGAAGAATGTTTCATTAATGCACCACAACTGTCTATAAAAGATTTCATATTGCAGCAAGCCACTATAAAAGATGTTATATTATAGTGAAACACTATAAAAGTTGTTATATTATAGTAAACCACTGTAAAAGATGTTATTTTATAGTAAACTACAATAAAAGATATTATACTAACCAACAATAAAAGATGTTATATTATAGTAAACCATAATAAAAGATTTATATTAGGGTAAAACACTATAAAAGATGTTATAATATAGTAAAGCATAATAACAGATGTTATATTATAGTAAACCATAATAAAAGATTTATATTAGAGTAAAACACTATAAAAGATATTATATTATAGTAAACCACAATAAAAGATGTTATATTATAGTGAAACACAATAAAAGATGTTATATTATAGTAAACCACAATAGAGAATGTTATATTAAAGTAAAACACAATAAAAGATTTTACATTATAGTAAACCACAATAAAAGATGTTATATTATTGTAAACCACAATAAAAGATGTTATATTATAGTAAACCATAATAAAAGATTTATATTAGGGTAAAACACTATACAAGATGTTATATTATAGTAAACCACTATAAAACACGTTATATTATGCCACTATAACATAATGAACAGGACACTGCCTAATTGAATGCACCATCAATGCCAGAAGCCAGAAAACTTGGGTTTCATTGCCGCCAACCTTCGTTCTGAAGAAGACACATTATGATGATGATGATGATGATGCTGATGATGATTTTATGAACTATGAGGATGTTATCAGTTGTGCGTCTTTGAGGGTGTTACCAGTTGTATGTTTGTGAGGGTGTTATCAGTTATATATCTGTGAGGATGTTATCAGTTGTATGTCTGTATTGATGTTATCAGTTTTTATGAGGCTGTTATCAGTTGTATGTCTGTTAGGATGTTATCATTTATATGTCTGTGAGGATGTTATCAGTTTTTGTGAGGGTGTTATCAGTTTATGTCTGTTAGGATGTTATCAGTTGCATGTCTCTCTCTCCCTCTCTCTCTCTCTCTTTCTCTCTCTCTCTCTCTCTCTTTCTCTCTCTCTCTCTCTGAACCTTAAGTGCCCAGGGCACATGGGGCTTCCGCAAGGGTTTTCCACAAATGCCTGTCCTTTGCCTTTTTTTCTGCTCTTGCCCAGGTGAGCCCTCTATTGCTCAACATCCTTTCTGTTGTTCTTCTCCATGTCTCTTTTGGTCTACCCTTACTTCTGTTCCCCTGTGGTGTCCATCTTAGTGCTATTTTTGGTAGTGAGTTGTCAGTTATTCGGAGCACATGTCCCAACCATCGCCAGCGTCTTTCCTCATTAATTGTTGTCAGTGGTTTCATCTGCATTTCTGCCAATAAGATGTTATTTCTTATGGTGTTTGGCCAAAATATTTTCTAATTATTCGTAAACATTTAGTTGGAAAGAATTCAACTTGTTTTCTACGGTTTTGGTGATTTTGCATTTCTCCTTCCACCTGCACTTGTTTTTTTCCCTTGCTTCTGTTTCTGTAGCAGTCTGATAGTTTGGTTTTTTTTTTGGTTTTTTTACCAGATAGGGTTGCTGGCCCTATGCCGAACCCTCCTTAGTCGCCTTGTACGATCCTGCGTGGTAGGGTACAGTGGTCCTATTCTTTGCAGATCCTGGGTACCACACGGGGGTATGCTTTTATAGAAGGGTAATATTATTCTATACTGATATGGAAGGGTAACATTATCCTATGAGAGAACAGCTGTGTGGAAGTTAGGGGTTAGAAGTATGTAGAGAGAACAGCTGTGTGGAAGATAGAGGATGGAAGTATGTAGAGAGAACAGCTGTGTGGAATATAGAGGATGGAGGTATGTAGAGAGAACAGCTGTGTGGAAGATAGAGGATGGAAGTATGTAGAGAGAACAGCTGTGTGGAAGATAGAGGAATGGAAGTATGTAGAGAGAACAGCTGTGTGGAAGATAGAGGATGGAAGTATGTAGAGAGAACAGCTGTGTGGAAGATAGAGGATGGAAGTATGTAGAGAGAACAGCTGTGTGGAAGATAGAGGATGGAAGTATGTAGAGAGAACAGCTGTGTGGAAGATAGAGGATGGAAGTATGTAGAGAGAACAGCTGTGTGGAAGATAGAGGATGGAAGTATGTAGAGAGAACAGCTGTGTGGAAGATAGAGGAATGGAAGTATGTAGAGAGAACAGCTGTGTGGAATCTAGGGGTTCGGAGTATGAAATTATGGGAGGGCTTTATCTGTCTACACGAGTTCTGAGATTGAACATGGAGGACATACATATGTGAGATAATATGTGAGATAATATGTGAGATAACGGTAAAGAAGTTGACATAAGATTAACAAAAGCCCGACAAGCCTGGGCTCCACTCAGCGGTATCTGGAGATTCATAAAGAGAAGCCAGGAAACTGAATGCACAATATTCAAAAGCACTGGGCGTTTTTTCGTGTCTTATTACACAGGGGCGAGTGCTGGAAATAACACAGACAAGGACACTTACACTTGACCCCCCCCCCCATCAAGTGTCTATGCAAGATAAAAGCAATGTTCTGCCCAAATAGCATCAGAAATGACCTCTTGTTAAGAGAGACAGGCATGACCCACTGTCAACACTGACTGACAGGAGAAGGTGGTAATGCATGAGAAGTCATCAGACTGAGACAGCAGGGACCTGGACTAATCAATGAACATCACATGAGAAGGTCATCAGACTGAGACAGCAGGGACCTGGACTAATCAATGAACATCACATGAGAAGGTCATCAGACTGAGACAGCAGGGACCTGGACTCATCAGTGAACATCACATGAGAAGGTCATCAGACTGAGACAGCAGGGACCTGGACTAATCAATGAACATCACATGAGAAGGTCATCAGACTGAGACAGCAGGGACCTGGACTCATCAGTGAACATCACATGAGAAGGTCATCAGACTGAGACAGCAGGGACCTGGACTCATCAGTGAACATCACATTTCTTCATAGAGCAAAACAGTTCTACTGCCTGCCTCACTGGAAGCGGGCAGCACGGTGACGAGACAGCGGGGCAGGTCGTACATGTGGACGATGGGTTCGAAGATTCACTGATATCACAGTATATTCTTACGAGACCGTGGATGACGCTTTCAGTGATAATCAACAGCAGAAGTCAGTTCCGTCAGGGAGATGCCAGGCCCTAAGTCGATTTGGGCGCACAACGGAGGCTACAATTGGCGGTCAGATGCACTATGTAAAGTTCACTGCTATAACCTGTTACAGCTTGAAAGGTTAATACCAACATTAGCAAACAAAACTGTGTGGTAAATAACACAAAATATGAATCGCAACACATTATGTAGAGACTCATACTGTAATAATAACTTTCCAGTGACTCACCCACATTTCTACAAAATTGTTCTGTAGTGTGCTTGCTAATTTTTCTTTTGTTGTTTTTATTCTGAACTTATTGTGTACGTAGAAAGGCAAACGTTTGTGAAATTAATCACAAAATGAATCGCAACAAATTAAACGGTGTGATGAAATGGTCTGACGAAACCTTAGAAGTAGTACAAATGGCCGTAACTCGGCCGGCCGAAAGTCTACGCATTACTAGATAAACGTTTACTGTGCTATGTCATGTGTGGATTGATGAGTGCTAGCTAGCAGTGCTATATCACTTGCATAATCCTAATCCTGCTATAGGGAGCATTGTGTTCTTGTCAAGTAATCTTCTCTAAATAATCCTATCTTGCTCAAACTTTGACATTCCAGAAATACTTTGTCTGGTTAGAAGATTTTTTTCACTTTTTTTATGTCTGCTTTGTTTATTTCAAATGTCTGTGTTTCTCCTGTCTTATTGGAGAGCTTCTAATTGTCTTGTATATTCCTGTGTGTATCATCTTGTGTTTTATGCATTCACGTTTCAGAAATTTTGTATGTGTTCATGTCTGCGCACTTGTACACATTCATGTCTGAGCACTTGTACATGTTCATGTCTGAGCACTTGTACATGTTCATGTCTGAGCACTTGTACATGTTCATGTCTGAGCACTTGTACATGTTCATGTCTGAGCACTTGTACATGTTCATGCTTCAGCACTTGTACATATTCATGTCTGAGCACTTGTACATGTTCATGTTTCAGAACTTATATGTCTTCATGTTTCAGCATTTGTATGTATTCATGTTTCAGCACTTGTACATGTTCATGCTTCAGCACTTGTACATGTTCATGCTTCCGCACTTGTACATGTTCATGCTTCAGCACTTGTATGTCTTCATGTTTCAGCATTTATGTCTTCATGTTCCAGCACTTGTATGTCTTCATATTTGAGCACTTATATGTCTTAATGTTTCAGCACTTGTATGTCTTCGTGTTTGAGCACTTGTATGTCTTAAGTTTCAGCACTTGTTTGTGTTCATTTTTCAGTACGTGCATATGTTTTTGTTTGATCCCCTGTATATGTTCATGTTTGAGTACTTGTATGAGTTCATGTTTGAGTACATGCCTATTCTCATGTTTGAGTACTTGTATGTGTTCATGTTTGAGTACTTGTATGTGTTCATGTTTGAGTACTTGTATGTGTTCATGTTTGAGTACTTGTATGTGTTCATGTTTGAGTATTTGTATGTGTTCATGTTTGAGTACTTGTATGTGTTCATGTTTGAGTACTTGTATGTGTTTGAGTACTTGTATGTGTTCATGTTTGAGTACTTGTATGTGTTCATGTTTGAGTACACGTATGAGTTCATGTTTGAGTACACGTATGTGTTCATGTTTGAATATTTGTATGTGTTCATGTTTAAGTACGTGTATGTGTTCATGTTTGAGTACTTGTATGTGTTCATGTTTGAGTACTTGTATGTGTTCATGTTTGAGTACTTGTATGAGTTCATGTTTGAGTACACGTATATTCTCATGTTTGAGTACTTGTATATATTCATGTTTGAGTACTTGTATGTGTTTATGTCTGAGTACGTGAATGTATTATTGACAGCACATAATACTTTAAACTGCTTACATTTGCTACTTTTGCTCTTTGCTTGATGGTTGCAAAAAAAAAAAAAATCACATTTTTTAAAAATGACGCAGTCAGGTTTTTTCATTCCCATTGTAGGTCACAGTTTGTTATTCATCCATTACTTTTATGACAAACAGCCTTCAAAGTTAAGTGTATGTTTTAGTTAAAGTTAAGTGTCTTTTTTAGATAAAGTATGATAAACAACAACTCACAACATAAACACGTGTGACGTGTCTCAGCTGCATCGCCCGGACTCCATCACACATAACTTCCCCCCCCCCCCCCGTAGAGCGAATGAGTAGCGAAGTGGTTTGTGTATTCATTTCTCATGTCGCTGGTTGAATTATGAATTTCTGGCTCCTTGACACCTTTTAGTGTTAGGGACAAAAAAAAAACCAAAAAAAAGATAAGCAAACATGGCACAGACCACATTACAAGTCACAAAAACTACCACAAAACATCTTTCATGCTGCACTGACATTTACCACGGCTTATTTTCGTTAATTACTTCTTTTTATCCTTCATCAAAGATATCTAGATAAGAGAAACAAAAACTGCGATAAAACTGGTTCTAGTATTAAAGATAGACAGAAATGTGTGATTCAGTTTTACCAAAAAATAAATAAATAAATAAAAATAGAAATAGTGAGAAAAGTGAGCAGAAGCGAGTGTGACAGAAAGTAAGATAAGCATATATAAATGAATAACACAGAACATTCCAATATTTCAGTGCATTTTGCCTTTTCTTACGTGGGGGATACAAGAGTTCAGTGTTGATTTTTCATGGTTATTTCCCCTGTTTTAACAGTTTTGTTTATGCATGTGGCCCTTAACAAGTGCATTTGCCGAAATACTGGATTGTTATACGTTCTTCAAAGATTTCTGGCCAGAAAAATTGACATATATCTTCAAAGATAGTGCGTGCAGCAGATGAAGATAACTGTTATAAGATGGGAAATGTTTTCTATCACGTGGCAGATTTACTAAAGGACTCCCATGTTTTTAAGTGTGGTTTGACAACAACAGTGATACTGTAGTTGTTTATACGTTTGTCCTTGGTAATCACTCTAAGAACATTAGCATAGGCCAGTGGTTCCCAACTGGTGATCCGTGGACCCCTGGGAGTCCGTGAAACTTGTCGTTGGGTCCGTGAAGCTTTTCGAGGGGGTCCGTGATAATATGTTAAGGTCCTTTATTTTCACTAAGAAAAGTCTAACAACCAGACGTGGAACTAGAAGTGGAACCAGACGTGGGACCAGACGTGGAACTAGAAGTGGAACCAGACGTGGGACCAGACGTGGAACTAGAAGTGGAACCAGACGTGGGACCAGACGTGGAACCAGACGTGGGACCAGACGTGGGACCAGACGTGGGACCAGACGTGGAACCAGACGTGGGACCAGACGTGGAACCAGACGTGGGACCAGACGTGGGACCAGACGTGGAACCAGACGTGGGACCAGACGTGGGACCAGACGTGGGACCAGACGTGGGACCAGACGTGGAACCAGACGTGGGACCAGACGTGGGACCAGACGTGGGACCAGACGTGGAACCAGACGTGGAACCAGACGTGGGACCAGACGTGGGACCAGACGTGGAACCAGACGTGGGACCAGACGTGGGACCAGACGTGGGACCAGACGTGGGACCAGACGTGGGACCAGACGTGGAACCAGACGTGGAACCAGACGTGGGACCAGACGTGGGACCAGACGTGGAACCAGACGTGGGACCAGACGTGGGACCAGACGTGGAACCAGACGTGGAACCAGACGTGGAATCAGACGTGGAACCAGACGTGGGACCAGACGTGGAACCAGACGTGGAACCAGACGTGGAATCAGACGTGGAACCAGACGTGGAACCAGACGTGGGACCAGACGTGGAACCAGACGTGGAATCAGACGTGGGATCAGACGTGGAATCAGACGTGGGACCAGACGTGGAACCAGACGTGGAATCAGACGTGGAATCAGACGTGGGACCAGACGTGGAATCAGACGTGGGACCAGACGTGGGACCAGACATGGGACCAGACGTGGGACCAGACGTGGGACCAGACGTGGAATCAGACGTGGAACCAGACGTGGGACCAGACGTGGGACCAGACGTGGGACCAGACGTGGGACCAGACGTGGAATCAGACGTGGGACCAGACGTGGGACCAGACGTGGAATCAGACGTGGGACCAGACATGGGACCAGACGTGGAATCAGACGTGGAAGCAGACGTGGGACCAGACATGGGACCAGACGTGGAATCAGACGTGGAAGCAGACGTGGGACCAGACATGGGACCAGACATGGGACCAGACATGGGACCAGACGTGGGACCAGACGTGGGACCAGACATGGGACCAGACATGGAACCAGACGTGGGACCAGACGTGGGACCAGACGTGGAATCAGACGTGGAATCAGACGTGGAAGCAGACGTGGGACCAGACATGGGACCAGACATGGGACCAGACATGGGACCAGACGTGGGACCAGACGTGGGACCAGACGTGGAATCAGACGTGGGACCAGACATGGGACCAGACATGGAACCAGACATGGAACCAGACGTGGGACCAGACGTGGGACCAGACGTGGAATCAGACGTGGAAGCAGACGTGGAATCAGACGTGGAAGCAGACGTGGAAGCAGACGTGGAAGCAGACGTGGAAGCAGACGTGGAAGCAGACGTGGGACCAGACATGGGACCAGACGTGGAAGCAGACGTGGAAGCAGACGTGGAAGCAGACGTGGAAGCAGACGTGGAAGCAGACGTGGAAGCGATTGTTGGAAATAAAAAGAGACATGATTTCTCTGACTACATGACTGTCATTTTGAAAATTCACCAAGTTTGTATTGTGTGTATGTATGTTTGTTTGTTTGTTTGTTTGTTTGTTTGTTTGTTTGTTTGTTTGTTTTAGTGCAGTGCAGCGTTTACTCAGTAAAGGATACCCACATTTTCTGGAAAAAAATAATCTTTTGCATCTAAAACACACAGCTGCCTACAGAAAGTAAAACAAATAAAGAATCTGTGGAGAGGAACAGACAGAACCACAAAAATAAGATTTTGAAGGGCATGCATCTTTCCCATAGCAACATATGTCTGTGAGACCTGGACACTTAACAAAACAGCTGAGAAACATATAGATACTTTTGAATGTAAATGCTACAGAAGAGTTCTTCAAATATCATGGATACAAAAAAAGAACAAATATATCTATACTACAAGAACTTAATATTGAAGAAGGCTGACTAGTAAAGAGGATTAAAGAGAGAAAAAAATTAACTTTTTTAGGCACATTAAACGTCATGGTAATTTATACAAGACAGTCTTGGAAGGGTACATAATGGGAAAAAGAAAGAGAGGAAGACCAAGGCGAAGATGGCTGCAAGACAACGTTGATAATCTGCAGATAGACGCATCAGCAGCAGGCCATCTTGCTGACAACCGAGAGGCCTACAAGAGATCTGTTAGGGAGGCAAAGTTCCGCAAGGGACATGCAAATTACTGACTGACTGAGCTACCTGCAGATATGAAACCGGTCCAGAGTATGGCCGTCTACAGCCTGAATCATGAAACAGCAGCAGGTCCGCGGACTTTTGTTAATTAGGAACCACTGACATAGGCCAAATATGTGACTATTATCTTTGTTCTGTTTTTCATACTGTTTCTTACTGTTTCTTATTAAGATTATTAAATTCTGTATAAGGGTTCTTTAACTGCTGTGCCGACAATAACAAAGCCGGATACGTAAATTTTAAAGTAGGCGGTTGGTGGAATGGGCTCCACGATTGGTTAAAATATCAGCCAATCCGCGTAGCTTTAGGTGTGGCGCAAGTGAACAAAAATCTTGCCAGTATCCGCCGAAATGGAATGAGCTTTGATGTAATGGATCCAGTGTCACGACCTTCAAGTGCGTGTGAATATAGGCGAAGGCTCGTGTTCATGTACGGGTGAGGAGATGCATGATCACAGGCTTGATACACATTACGCAACATACAATGGGGTTATGGTTCAAGGCGAGAAACAATAGAAAAAGTTGTTTTACTTCTATCTATCTATCTATCTATCTATCTATCTATCTATCTATCTATCTATCTATCTATCTATCTATCTGCCTGCCTGCCTGCCTGCTTGCCTGCCTATCTATCTATCTATCTATCTATCTATCTATCTATCACTTAGTATGTTGACTGTTTGTGGGTAATATTACGTCCACGTAAACATGTATGCACGTATGTATATATAAATAATCATGTATGCGCGCGTATGTTTGTAAACTTTGTAACAGCAACCAGAGAAGCCCAGCAAAAAAGCCATGTTCTTTGTCTTGGTGTGGCCAGATAAGAAACGTGGCGCTACAAATCTAACCGAAAAACATCAAACCCCGTTTTGTGTGTGTGTGTGTGTGTGAACTCTCGCGAGAAAAAAATCTCAAGAGTTAGATATCATCATCATCGTCGTCGTCGTCGTCGTCAGCTAAAAGAAAGGATAAAAAAGAAAAATCACATCCCCCAGTATAATAATATTCAGAATTGCTGCAACAGTGACCGCTACCCTTCCCCCATAATCGCCACTACCAACATCACCAGCCCACTCTGTAACTCCCACTTGACCTTGACATAGATCCTTTAGACTGACTCAAGGAAAAGAACGTGATAATTAATTAGGTCAACTTGATCTATGCTATGTCGAATTCTCTCTAATAAAATGTTATTGCTCTGAAAGAGAACGTCAAGTAAAACTACAACAACAACACATATAGCATAGCAAAAACACCCAGAGTGCAACAACAACACATATAGGGTAGCAACAACACCCAGGGTGCAACAACAACTCATATAGGGTAGCAACAACACCCACATTGCACAACAACACATATCTCTCTCTCTCTGAACCTTAAGTGCCCAGGGCACATGGGGCTTCCGCAAGGGTTTTCCACAAATGCCTGTCCTTCGCCTTTTTTTCTGCTCTTGCCCAGGTGAGCCCTCTATTACTCAACATCCTTTCTGTTGTTCTTCTCCATGTCTCTTTTGGTCTACCCTTACTTCTGTTCCCCTGTGGTGTCCATCTTAGTGCTATTTTTGGTAGTGAGTTGTCAGTCATTCGGAGCACATGTCCCAACCATCGCCAGCGTCTTTCCTCAATAACTGCTGTCAGTGGTTTCATATGCATTTCTGCCAATAAGATGTTATTTCTTATGGTGTTTGGCCAAAATATTTTTCTAATTCTTCGTAAACATTTAGTCTGGAAAGAATTCAACTTGTTTTCTATGGTTTTGGTGATTTTCCAGCATTCATTTCCATGGAGTAGTACACTTAGAACATTACTCTTAAATATCCTGATTTTCATATTTATGCTTAGTTTTTTTTATTTCCATATAGTCTGCAGCATAGCAAAAGCCTGGTTTGCTCTAGTAAGTCTGCTGTTGATATCCTCTGTGTAAACAACAACACATATAGCGTAACAACAACACATATAGCGCAGCAGCAATACATACAGCGCAGGAAGCACGAAGATAAACAGAACACTCATATGAGAGCTTTGTGCGACAGAAGAAGTTATGCCATTCAAAGCATAGAAAAACTCTGAAAAACCACATAACATTCTGATGACAGTGATGCACAAAAGAATTTATGACATTCTCGTCGTAGAAAACCAGGGAAAACCGGTAGGCCCATTCTAAATACGAACAGACGGATAAAATCGCATGACATTCTGATGACAGTGAACCACATAAAAACATGTGGTTTTGATAACAGAAGAACCTATATTACCCAGAAACATGGAAAAATATATCACATTTTGCGCGGGTCTTAACAGGTCTAGGAAATATTAGCAATCTGGAGAGAAATACAACACTATCTACAAGATTTTGAAGGAGCAGCAAATAATCTACAGCTTTTGATCTCTACAGACAGCGCGTATGTGTCACTTAACACATTTGAAGTGCTCTTCAAGAAACTGACGTATGTGACTGCTGTAATCCAGAAAAGCCATAAGACCAGGTAACGTGTTTATTATTAGTATTATTAATATTATTTAACATTCACGCGCCACTCAGAGGGAAATTTATAATTTCAACAAATTAAATGTGAGAATAATTTGTAGCAAAAAACGTTGGCGATCAAAATTCTCCCTTCTGTTCGGGTCTGTCCGTCTGTCTGTCTGTCTGTCTGTCTGACTGTGTAATAATCAAAATATCTTCCAGAGTGGCATCATTACTTCTATTAATATGTTTTAATTTATACAACAGTATCACTTTTGTTTCATTGTGAATGTGCTAATTATTACATCTCATGCATAATTTTATTGAAGGTGTAGATCAGAGGTTGTTTTGTCATTTTAATTTCCCTCATTCGCTTCATGTATTTATTACTCCATGTATTACACTGCATGTTTGAAAGCTGGGTGAAAGTTGAGTGAAAGTTGGGTGAAGTTCAGTGAAAGTCGAGTGAAAGTTGGGTGAAGTTCAATGAAAGCTGAGTGAAATTTGAGTGAAAGTTGGATGAAGTTCAGTGAAAGTTGAGTGAAAGTTGGGTGAAGTTGAGTGAAAACTGGGTGAGTGTTGAGTGAAAGTTTGGTGAAAGTTGTATAAAAGCTGGGTGAAGTTCAGTGAAATTTCAGTGCAAGTTGGGTGACGTTCAGTAAAAGTTGAGTGAAAGTTGGATGAAGTTCTGTGACAATTGGGTGAAAGTTGAGTGAAAGTTGGATGAAGTTCAGTGAAAGTTCACTAGTGAGAAGTTGAGCGAAAGTTGGGTGAAAGTTGAGTGAAGTTCGGTGAAAGCTGAGTGAAAGGTGGGTGAAAGTTGAGTGAAAGTTGAGTGAAAGTTGGGTGAAAGGTGAGTGGAAGTTGGATGAACTTGAGTGAATGTTCAGTGAAAGTTGAGTGAAATTTGAGTGAAGGTCTGTGAAAGTTGAGTGAAAATTGGTTGAAAGTTGACTGAAAGTTGGATGAAGTTGAGTGAAAGTTCACTAGTGAAAGGTGGGTGAAAGTTGAGTGAAAGTTGGGTGAAATTTCAATGAAAGTTTGGTGAAAGTTCAGTGAAAGTTGGGTGGAAGTTGGATGAAGTTCAGTGAAAATTGAGTGAAAGTTCAGTGAAAGTTGAGTGGAAGTTGGATGAAGTTCGGTGAAAGCTGAGTGAAAGTTGAGTGATAAATGGCAGAATATCAGACGGGCCTTATTTCAATATTCTTTACTCTTTGAAAACAAAGTGTGCTTGTTCGTTCTTCTTTCTTCTCCCACTCCCTCTCTCTCTCTCCCTCCTCCATCTCTCTCCCTCCACTCTCTCCTTCTATCCCCCTCTCCCTCCCTTTCTCTCCCTGTCCTTCCCTCTATCCCTCTCTCTCCCACCCCCTTCTCTCTCTCCCTCTCTCTCTCTATCTTGAACTTTTCAGTGGCTGTTGATCTCTTTACCTTCTATCGTCTCATTGTTTTCACGTATTTTTTTTTCTTATGGCCTTACCTTCTCTCTAGTCTCTGACCCTGGCACACGTTTTACTGACTGACGTGACATTGACAGGTCAATATCATTAAATTGTTTGTGTTGGATTTTACATGTTGTCACACAGAAACTTCTTGGACATCTGCTGTGACTCGTCCGTGACGAGAGTTACGTTTTATTTAGGCCAGTTGATTCTTGTAAAAAATGGATGAAGAATTTCCAACAATTCAGTAAACATGGATGTAGAATTTCCAACAATTCAGTAAAAATATGTGTAGAATTTCCAAAACTTCAATAGAAAAGGCATAAACAACGGAAAACTCATTCTTAGAGTGCATATAAGCTGGATTACATAAGCATCTGTAGATGATCTGTCTGTCTGTATGCCTGTCTATCTCTCTCTCTCTCTCTCTCTCTCTCTCTCTCTCTCTTTGGCTAAATATACGTCAAATTCTTCTTGTTCACTATACACGATCTCAGTATTTATTCACTGGATCTCCTGGGTATCTATTCACTGGATCTCCTGGGTATCTGCATGTCAGTCTAGTTCTTAGTTTCATCACATCAGCATGACTATCTGATTCTAGATCTGTCTGTCTATTTCGCAAGGTGTTTATTTCAACTAAATCTCTCTCTCTATCTCTCTATCTCTCTCTCTCTCGCTCAATCCCCTACTATATATATATATATATATATATATATATATATATATATATATATATTATATATATATATGTATATATATATATATATATATATATATATATATAGTAAAAAGAATATAAGTACCTTTATTTTTCTGTAGAAGGTTGTCTCGACCTTCTGGATGTTTGTTCGTGCGAGGGCATTGTCAACAGCGACGTTTTGATTCAAATGTTTATCTTATAAAGTAGAACAGCGCGGGTCTTGATAACCTCTGTAGACATCCTGATACAGACAATTGACTGGCACCTAAATGGGTCTAACACGTTGATTTATAACTGAATGACCAGGATTAACACTTTGAAAATCAAACATTCAATGGTCTAAAAAAAAAAAACAGGGCTTTATTTGGTAATAGAATGTGATACATTAACAATTCCACATTCCTCTTCTTCATAAACAAAAATGAAAGTGATGGTTAATTATTTGTTAGAGAAAGATAAAAGTATGGGTAAAAAAAAGGTCTCAAATATTTTTTTTTTTAAAAATCACTTTTCTCTTCACTTCGAGCAGAAATGTAGACCATTTTCTTTCTAAAATAGTTGCATAAATTGAAAGTAAACCTCTATTTAACGGACTAAATAGAGGGCCATGGTAATGATGAAAGTCCGGTGTGACTTGAAGGGATCGGGTGTTTATGCGGAAGAAAATCTTTCTTATGATGGACAATACTGTACAGTATAAAACTATGAAACCTAAAGATGTGTCCCTTGCTTTTAACTGCTAATTCTCAAAGAAATGTGATTTGTTATTAATTAATGTGACGCAGTATTATTGTTAGTTATCTGGTCCGTGAAATCTGAAATCCGTTATATCGAGCTCTTTTAAATCGAATGTTTACTGTATTAAAATCCCATAAATTTCTTAAACAGCCGACATCAGTCAACTTTGAGCTTATGATGACGGTGATGATAATGATGATGGTGGTGGTGGTGGTGGTGACGACAACGACGACGATGGTGATGATGATGGTGATGGTGACGACGACGATGATGACGATGACGATGATGATGATGATGATGATGATGCAGGACCAGTTATATAACAACTTTTCTGGCATTCCATTCCTCCAGGGACTTCTTCCATCTGCCTGCCCCAGGAGTTTCTCCACAGCTTCTCTAAGCTCATCATGTCATGTGCCTCTCCACAGCTTCTCTAAGCTCATCATGTCATGTGCCTCTCCACAGCTTCTCTAAGCTCATCATGTCATGTGCCTCTCCACAGCTTCTCTAAGCTCATCATGTCATGTGCCTCTCCACAGCTTCTCTAAGCTCATCATGTCATGTGCCTCTCCACAGCTTCTCTAAGCTCATCATGTCATGTGCCTCTCCACAGCTTCTCTAAGCTCATCATGTCATGTGCCTCTCCACAGCTTCTCTAAGCTCATCATGGCATGTGCCTCCCTACTTACGACGAACAAAGGACATCCTTATCCGCAGAACATCTTTGACCCTCACGTGTGGAGGTGACCTTCACGTGTGGAGGTGATACTGTTCCCATTCCACATGTTTCTTGTTTATAAAGAACATTATCAATGATGTGAACATCTTCGCTCACTACACATGAACTAGTTATCCCCCACACACGAATTAATTATCCCCAAACATCAACTAATTACCCCCAAACATGAGCTAATTATCCCCAACACATGAACTAATTACATCCCGAACATTAACTAATTACCCCCACACATGAGCTAATTTCCTCCACACATGAACTAACTACCCCCACACTTGAACTAACTACCCCCATTACATTCATTGCTGATCTGCCTGGATTCCTCAACAAAATAAAATATTCTCAATGGCTGTGCTTTTATTTCATCGCCCGCATTGAACTTCTTCCCACCTAGGATATTCGTGAGTGTTCCAATCGCATGATAAATACATGGATGAATATGCAGGATGTGGAAGACACTCTAAAAGCAGATCCATAATTTGTTGAGTTTATGAACGGGTTAAATGATCATCAGATACCTGCCTTCATCATAAGGTGCCTTGCTTGTTGGCGTTGGCAGTAACGTTGCTCCACAGATCTCGGCCTTCTGCTCATTTGATGACTATTTATTATATTTCTGCTCATTTGATTGCTATTTATTGTCTTTCTGCTCATTTGATTGCTATTTATTGTCTTTCTGCTCATTTGATTGCTATTTATTGTCTTTCTGCTCATTTGATTGCTATTTATTGTCTTTCTGCTCAGTTGATGGCTATTTATTGTCTTTCTGCTCAGTTGATGGCTATTTATTGTCTTTCTGCTCAGTTGATGGCTATTTATTGTCTTTCTGCTCAGTTGATGGCTATTTATTGTCTTTCTGCTCATTTGATTGCTATTTTTGTCTTTCTGATAAGTTGATGGCTATTTTTGTCTTTCTACTCATTTGATGGCTATTTATTGTCTTTCTGCTCAGTTGATGGCTATTTATTGTGCCATCGCTTTAGACTGTCCGTGATTTTGTTTTTCTTGGTCGTCCCCTACTTCTCTTCTCGCTTATCTTCCCTGCTGTTACGATGTTCTTCAGTATTCCCATTCTCACCGCGTGTCCAGTGAATTATGACTGTCGTTTTTAATATGTCCAGTGAATTATGGCTGTAGTTTTTAATATGTCCAGTGAATTATGGCTGTAGTTTTTAATATGTCCAGTGAATTATGGCTGTAGTTTTTAATATGTCCAGTGAATTATGGCTGTAGTTTTTAATATGTCCAGTGAATTATGGCTGTAGTTTTTAATATGTCCAGTGAATTATGGCTGTAGTTTTTAATATGTCCAGTGAATTATGACTGTCGTTTTCTATGTACAGTGAATTATGGCTGTCGTTTTCTATGTACAGTGAATTATGGCTGTCGTTTTCTATGTACAGTGAATTATGGCTGTCGTTTTCTATGTACAGTGAATTATGGCTGTCGTTTTCTATGTACAGTGAATTATGGCTGTCGTTTTCTATGTACAGTGAATTACAACTGCCGTGTTTTTATATGTCCAGAGAATTATGACTGTCGGTTTTTAATGGTTTTACTTAGGCTCCTTTCTACATTTGTTTTTTTTTAGACATTCCCTGTTTGCCGTCTTAGTTGTCCATGATATTGTAAAACCTGTTGGTGCAAGTTTCCATTTATAATTACTGGGAGGAATACATTTTCTCAGGATGGTTACAGACCAACAATCCCTGGCAATGTGCTACCGCACTAGAGGCCAACCTAGCTCCCCCATCATGACCGCCAACCCAGGTTCTCCCCTCCTTGCTATATTCTATGCTAATTATGCATAAATCCTGAGCATTTAATCAATACATAATACATAGACATGCAGTACAAATCATCAAGTCTGAAATTAAGGACACAGCGTTTTAATCTCACTATACGCCACAACAACACATACAACTGACATTTACATCAATATGGCATCAAGACAGGTGTCATTATAATGGTAATTAAGCACGGTATCATATGATAATGAGTTCTCATGTTGCATTATTGAAAACCTGATAGACCTTGGGCCCCGGGCTCTTTTGGCCCTACACGTGGCCTACGCTACGAATGTAATGTGCAATGGCGCTTATTCCACGCAGTTACCGCTGCCATGACACACCTCTATATACCCGCGTTGCTGCAGCACAAGATCACTCTACATGAAAGCATAATAACGAATATGTTTATATTGCCCATCCAATGTACTGATAAATCACACTGAAATCATGCACAGAATTTCTATATCGATACATAAATACAGAAACCTGCATCGCAGCTTACTGCACAACTACATAATCTACACTACATGAGGTCGGCACAGGAAGAACATAGCCAACCATCAACATAATACACAGAAATTTACAGCACATCCATAGACACAATTACACAAGACGTCGCCCTGGCTGTTGCGTCTATCTAACTGATTGCCAAGCCACTGTTTCAATATGTATATGTATATATATATATATATATATATATATATATATATATATATTAGAAACCAACTACCAATCATGTGGACGGTGACGCTTCGGGCAAGGTCGTACATCCCTCAGTCTAAGCGTGCCTCGTCCACAGTACATTAAACGCTTTTCTAGGAAACCACATCTCTGTTGCAATCTCTCCATTGTCCTTTGCTCACCCAAGACAGTAATGCACTGAGGAAAACAGAGCTCTTATGGCGGCATGTAAAGAAAATCAAAGAAGATAGAAAACGTTACAAAAAAGGAATGAGTTTTTGCATTCGAGGGGAGATCATCGGAAGAATAAGCAAGCTTGTCTTGTCTGAGTCTTAGGTTTGTGGTGGTGGTGGTGGTGGTTGGGGGGGGGGGGGGATTTTAGACGTTAGTTATGCTTGGGTCAGATCTGAGCATTGACCACAAACATTCTTAGACAAAATTCTGTGAATTTGGATTTGTTGAAGTACTGATTTTAAATATGTCACATACTGCCATATTAGGGATAACATTCATTATAGAAAACAGTTAGAGAAGTACTGTCGATATAATACTATATTGTACTATGTGGTACTATATTCTTACTTTAGTTTTTGGTTTGCACATCTACAACGGCCACGATGTTTCTCGAAACTTTTACAAGTATGTCACGACAGCAATTTCACACTCATCTGTAACCGAGTAGTGAATGTGATGAAAAGGAGATAACATATATCTTGTACCAGGCAGTAAAATAATGTAAAGAAACATAACAAGCAGTAATACAATATACAGACACATACTAGGCATTATTATACTATACAGACACATACCAGGCAGTAATACAATATACAGACACCTACCAGGCAGTAGTATAATATACAGACTTATTCATTCATTCATTCATTTGCATGTCCCTTGCGAAACTTTGCCTACCTAACAGCACTCCTGTAGACCTCTCGGTTGTGAGTAAGATGGCCTGCTGCTGATGCATCCATTTGCAGATCATCAACGATGTCTTGCAGCCATCTTCGCCTTGGTCTTCCTCTCTTTCTTTTTCCCATTATGTACCCTTCCAAGACGGTTTTCTCTAGATTATCATGACGTTTAATGTATCCAAAATATTTAAGTTTTCTCTATTTAATCCTCTTTACTAGCCAGCCTTCTTCAATATTAAGTTCTTGTAGTATGGATATATTTGTTCTTTGTTTTGTATTCATGATATTTGAGGAACTCTTCTGTAGTATTTACATTCAAAGGCATTTATGTGTTTCTCGAATGTATAAAATGGGAAAAAAGTAGGAGCAGCTTTATTACTTAACGATTACAAAGTTGTGACGTTTCGGCGTGAGGCTTAATCATACAAAAACATACAGGACGAAGAAATAGAGAGAGGAGATAAAGTATAGATTCACATGAATACTAAAAAAAAAAAAAAATTTTTTTTAAAAGAGTACTTAGCTGTAAATTGCAAGGTGTGGCTTGTCCGGCGGTGTGTGTCAGGAATGGATCTAGTGGGACATGGAGACTGTCTAAATAGAGACCTGTGACATGTGGTCAATGGGTTGTAACTGGGGGTGGTGGATGGGGAACCGGGGAGGGGAGAGAGAGTGACGCAATACCGACCTAGCTAGGAGAAATTGAAACAGATGATTGGGGAAGAGGGGTTGCAGAGAAAATAGCGGGGTTGCAGAGTGATGCTGTGAGGAAGTTTGAAAAGTAAGAAGGGGTGGATTTAGTGGAGAGGTACTATAATGATTGAAGAAGATGATGTTACGTGTAACTAAACAGCGAGTTTAACCCATGTGGTTCCAGCGTCCCATAATTTTGAATGCAGCGGTTCTCAAGTGCCAGGCGGCTTGTGTCATCTGCGTGACATTGTTTAATGGCTGTTACCAGAAAATCAGATTTGCCTCTGTGGTTGGGGCCATTGAAATGATTTGGGACTGGTTTCGAAGCATGCTGGGCGATGTCGTACAGATGTTTTTGCATGCAGTCCCCTAATCTGAGGCCAGTCTCACCAATATATGTTATCCTGCATCTTTTGCAAACGATGACATATATCATATTTCGGGACTCGCATGTGAATCCCTCATGAAGAGTGAGGATAGTTTTGGGAAAGGTGATTGTTTTCGTTTCCCAAACTACGGGGCAGGTAACGCAGCGGGGGCGGTTACATTTTCTGGTGCCAACATATGTAAGGCTCTGCTTCAAGTGGCTGTGGACGAGGATGTCCTTAAGGTTTGGCTCACGTTTGTATGCCAATAGGAGTGGATCAACAGTCTCCACGTCCCACTAGATCCATTCCTGACACACACCGCCGGACAAGCCACACCTTGCAATTTACAGCTAAGTACTCTTTTTAAAAAAAATTTTTTTTTTAGTATTCATGTGAATCTATACTTTAAATCCCCTCTCTATTTCTTCGTCCTGTATGTTTTTGTATGATTAAGGCTCACGCCGAAACGTCACAACTTTGTGATAGTTAAGTAATAAAGCTGCTCCTACTTTTTCCTATTTTATACATTCTGGTATCACAGCTTTACTGCCGTGCTTCGTGTATAGTTATATACTTATACTCTAATTATTATGTGTTTCTCAGCTGTTTTGTTAAGTGTCCAGGTCTCACAGGCATATGTTGCGATGAGAAAAATGCATGCCCTTAAAAATCTTATTTTTGTAGTTCTGTCTGTTCCTCTCCACAGCTTCTTTAGTTGTTCTACTTTCTGAAGAGCGACAGATGTCCTCCTTTTAATTTCACTTATTGTATCTCCATTATTAGTTAGCAGTGATCCAAAATATTCAAAACTCTCCACTTCTTCCAGTTTTTCCTCATTGATACATATATCAGCTGCCCTGTTTGCTTTGTCAGTTGTCATCAATTTAGTTTTCTTCACATTAAGATAGAGGTTTTGCTCTTCACTATTCTTACGGACTGACATAATTAGTTTTTCCATTCCTTTTTGTGTTGTGGATTTAATCTCTGGTATTTCATAACCTCCAATTGTTATGGCATCGTAATATTCTTTGTCTACATCTTCTCTAACATTCCTCATTATATTTTCAGTATACAAGTTAAATAAGTAAGGCGACAATATGCACCCCTGACGGACCCCTTGTTTTATGTCAAACCAAGTTGTTGTTTCACCATTTATTCTTACTGCTGCTTGTTGATATAGATACAGCAGTGATGTTAATTGTATCAAATGTATTGGAAATCTCATTTTTTCCATTATTTCCCAAGGTTTCTGGTGTTGTACACAATCAAATGCCTTTGAGTGGTCTATAAAGGCTAAATATAGTTTCACATTAAACTCTCTGCATTTCTCTATTATTAATCTTATATTGAATATATGATCTCTTGATCCTCTTCCTTGCCTGATTGACTTTTTCTATTTTCTTACTAAGTCTACCTATTATGACTTTTAACAGAATTTTACTGGCATGACTAATCAGAGCAACAGTTCTGTAGTTTTACAGACACATATCAGGCAGTAATACAATATACAGACACATACCAGGCAGTAATACAATATACAGACACATACCAGGCAGTAATACAATATACAGACACATAACAGGCAGTAATACAATATACAGACACATACCAGGCAGTAATACAATATAGACATATACCAGGCAGTAATATAATATACAGACACATACCAGGCAGTAATACAATATACAGACACATACCAGGCAGTAATACAATATACAGACACATACCAGGCAGTAATATAATATACAGACACATATCAGCCAGTAATGATGTTTGCTAAAGAAGATTTCAAGTGCCGTTGTTCAGTCTGTTTAATTCTGCAGGTAAAATGAGCCTAGATCTCTGCAAATATCTGTTGTTTGACCTTAGTGTTCTGGCAGAAACCTTTAGCTTGAGTCACAAAAAATCCCCACTTAGTAAACAAGGGTGTCAAGTGAAAGGATATAAATGATAAATATAGCAACAGAGCCATATCGAGTGTTTCTTTAACAAACAAAACATAAATGATCTGGAGAAAGCGTTACAAGGTCATAGGTAATCTGATCATATTTTCTAAGTTCAAATACGGGACAACGAAACTGTGGGATGTAAAGTTAAATATAAATCTGAACCCAACATATTAGTCAGTAGTCTAGATTTATAACTTTACACTTTATCTGCCAGCCAGGCCTACCTGCTGTACTTCGCTACAGAGTGAATTTTATTCAAAATACCAACATGTCCACTAAGATCATTTTACCCACAAAAAAAAAAAAAAAATTCCGAAAATGTCGCTTTCAAAGATGAGAATACGGGACAAACTAAACACGTATTTTAAAACAGAGGACATTTAGGCGTCCCAGCCGAAGTAATACGGTTCCCCGGGGCAAATTATTAATGCGGGATTGTCCCGTATAATACGGGACGGTTGGTAACTTTATAATTGATCCAGTAGTATGATGTCTCCATTGTTTGGGAACTTAATGACATTCAGGGCCGTCTTAACAGCGCTCTCGGCCTTGGCACGGAATTGCTTTATAGCCCCAAACCTACACTGGCTATTATTTAACCCACACAGAGGAGAGTTCCGCTAACAGTGTTCGACCCGTGGGAGCCTTGGGCAGCTGCTCAGTGTGGCCTTGCTTTAAGAAGGTCCTGATATCATACAGTGCTAATGACAGCTGATGTTTATTCTGGGACACCTCCTCGTGAGACTACACCCACTGAAAATTTAGATTGTTTATCAGCTTTGTTTTCTTCCTGTACATGTTTTATCAACATTTAGACTTTCTTTACTCCTCCATGTCTGTCTGTCTGTTTAACTATTATATTCAGTTTGCTTCTTTCATGTGCATTATTGTGTTTATTTCACTTATCGTAAAATGCTACATATATTCAGCATTTCTTTATGGTGTACAAGAAGTTAGGACTTTAAATAAGACAACAGGAAAGAAACTCGAGGTCTTTAAATGAGGACATATATATATATATATATATATATATATATATATATATATATATATATATAATAAAGAACATGGCGTATTCCAAGGGCAGAAAAGAAAACAAACAAATAAGTGCTAAATCAGCTAGAATTGAAAAGAATAATACTGAAAATCATAAAAACAAGGCAACTAAGATACTCTGGGACTTCGAGGGGCATTATGCTATAATTAAGACTTTCTGGGGGGGGGGGAGAGATCGGAAAGGAAAGAACAAGAAGACGACAAGGACGTAGATGGGTGGACAACATCAAGAGATGGGTGGACAACATCAAGAGATGGGTGGACAATATCAAGAGATGGGTGGACAACATCAAGAGATGGGTGGACAATATCAAGAGATGGGTGGACAACATCAAGAGATGGGTGGACAATATCAAGAGATGGGTGGACAATATCAAGAGATGGGTGGACAATATCAAGAGATGGGTGGACAATATCAAGAGATGGGTGGACAACATCAAGAGATGGGTGGACAATATCAAGAGATGGGTGGACAGCATCAAGAGATGGGTGGACAGCATCAAGAGATGGACAGAGACCAGCTTGGCCGAGTGTTCCACGAAGACAGGAAACAGAGCAGAGTGGAGATTCATTGCAGCCAACCTTCCGTGGAGAGGCGGCACAAGATGATGATGAATGTGCTTATTTATGTGACTAGCTGCCAGTCTCCACCGATCTGTCTATCTACGTGAAAGATATGTCATTTGTCAGTGAAGAATGAAAATCTTCATATATTCTTTTCTTCTGTTTTTTATTCATCTCTCATGCATACATACAAACACATATACATACATACATACATACATACATACATACATTTGTACTTGTACAAACTCCCTGTAACGGCGAGCTGTTGTTCTTTGCAGCCGATTCTGTAGAGATGTTGATGTGTCGGTCTGGAAGCGGGTTATGGCAGCTACTTTTTCAGTCCCGGAGTACAGCTAAAAAGCAGCAGGTGTGCAGTGCTTCTTTAGCAGACTCCGCCACCATGGGGACTATGGCGATCCCTGCCCCGTTAGCCAGGCTATGCCTGTTACTGGGGGTACCACGTAGAGGTGGGACGGGGTCTTGGTTAGCTAGGGGTCGCTCGCCCTGACCCTGGCATACATCTACACACATATTATATGCATTCCTATTGATTAGAATTCACACACACACATACATACTTCCATATATACATATACACAGAAGAGAACTGGCAAATCCTCACGTGTTCCCATATTAGTGGAAAATGATCCTTTTCTTTAAACAGAATATCATTTTTATCACTCTCTTCACATGTCTCTTTCCGACTTCATTAAGATAATGGTGATATTCTCCTCCTTACAGAAAAGTGTTGGTATTTCCAACACATTTTGTACAATTAACATCACTGCTGTATCTACACCAACAGGCAGCAGTGAGAATAAATGGTGAAACAACAACTTGGTTTGACGTAAAACAAGGAGTCCGTCAGGGGTGCATATTGTCGCCATACTTATTTAACTTGTATACCGAAAATATAATGAGGAGTGTTAGAGAAGATGTAGACAAAGAATATTACGATGCCATAACAATTGGAGGTTATGAAATACCAGAGATTAGATATGCTGATGACACAGTATTACTGTCCACAATACAAAAGGAATGGAAAAACTAATTATGTCAGTCCGTAAGAACAGCGAAGAGCAAAACCTCTATCTTAATCTGAAGAAAACTAAACTGATGACAACTGACAAAACAAATAAGACAGCTGATATACGTATCAATGAGGAAAATCTGGAAGAAGTGGAGAGTTTTGAATGTCTTGGATCACTGCTAACTAATAATGGAGGTACAATGAGGGAAATTAAAAGGAGGACATTTATCGCTCTAAAAAAAAAGTAAAACAACTAAAGAATCCGTGGAGAGAAACAGACATCTTTCCCATCGCAACATATGCCTGTGAGACCTGGACACTTAACAAAACAGCTGAGAAACACATAAATGCCTTTGAATGTAAATGCTACAGAAGAGTTCTTCAGATATCACGGACACAAAAAAGAACAAATATATTCATCCTCATTCATTCATTTGCATATCCCTTGCAGAACTTTGCCTCCCTAACAGTCTTCTCTAGATTATCATGACGTTTAATGTGTCCAAAATATTTAAGTTTTTTTTTTAAATTTAAGTATGGACATATTTGTTCTTTTCCATGCTACAAGAATTTAATATTGAAGAAGGTTGTCTAGTAAAGAGGGTTAAAGAGAGAAAACTTAAATATTTTTGACATATTAAATGTCATGATAATTTAGAGAAAACCGTCTTGGAAGTGTACATAATGGGAAAAAGAAAAGAGAGGAAGACCAAGGCGACGATGGCTGCAAGACATCGTTGATGATCTGCAAATGAATGCATCAGCAGCAAGGATCTTGCTTACAACCAAGAGGTCTACAGGAGAGCTGTTAGGGAGGCAAAGCTCCGCAAGGGGCATGCAAAGACTGAGTGAATGACAGAGGGAATACAAACCTTGTGAACAATAGAGTCCTTGTGTGACCAACCACTCCTTAAAGAGTTCCAATTTTAAAAGAAATGGCCGCAGAGAAATATCTGCACTGTTTAGTGTTGTACCAGCCCAGGGAACGTGGCGAAAGCTAAAAACTTTTGCACACCTGCAGAACATCACACTGCTCACACATGAGACAACTCTGATAAGGAATAAATCAGTGCCAGCTTTATATCTTCTTCCTGTGCATATTCGTTCTCTCGCAGTCATCTAAACCCTTTTAGGTACTCACTACCATTCACTCAGTCAACTGACTCCTTCATTAACTCAGTGACTCACTGACTCGTCCATTAACACATCACTCACTGACTCGCCCATCACTCATCCGCTCGCTTTTCATCATATCAACTTATAAAGAAAGCTAAGGCAACCCTATTACACCATGGAGAAAAAAAAAGCAGCTGACTACACCCAATCATTTATTGACTCAGTCATTCCTCGCTCAATCATTCACTTATTAATCCATTTGCACAGAACCTCGTTGTGGACTGGCACTATGTTAATTCTCTATTCTCTCAACGGAGAAGTCACACCATGAGTTAAGAAATATAGTATGCATTCCTGTAATTATCGTAAATAGAAAATAAAGGAGAAAGGAATCAAAATATAGTATTTTTGCCTTAGTCTATACTGTGTCAGTGTTACTGCATCAAATGTAGTTTCTGCGTAGCTCCATCTTTTGCTCAACTGATGGACGTGCACCACACACACACAAAATCGACCATTGCAAGTAACCAAGTGCGACTAGATCATAAATGATACTGTGTGCTCTTACCGTAAAGATGCATGTATGACGTAGACGCTAAAAGAGAAATGGCACAGAGATCACAACAGAAGTATACACTAAATAGATCTGTAAAAAGACATGGACAGTAAATAGATCTGTAAAAAGACATGGACAGTAAATAGATCTGTAAAAAGACATGGACAGACAGTAAAGTAGAACACTGAAATACGCGTAGAGATGCACAGACCAAAGAAAATTATGTTTATAGATGTCACTAGAAAAGACGAACTTCATAAAAACCTTTGTTTGCCCCTTACTTCACTGAGTTTTTAGCGTGACTGTATGCGAACTGAGCCTCACCCCGGGGTTTTTCCCATAATGCACTCATTTCTGCTGAGCCCGGAACTGCCTAGAGGTGCTTCTTGCAGTCAGAACAGTGATGGCTCGATCACAGGGCAGGATGGTGAAGAGAGGGTAGCCACTTGCTCAAATACCGAAAATGTACGCAGCAAACAATTTTCTGTCCAGGCTCCCCCCCCCCCCAGGTGAACTACGCCAAGCTAGACCTCGTTGATCAAAATAAAGGATCATTCATTCATTCATTTGCATGTCCCTTGCGGAACTTTGCCTCCCTAACAGCTCTCCTGCAGGCCTCTCGGTTGTGAGCAAGATGGCATGCTGCTGCGGCATCCATTTGCAGATCGTCAACGATGTCTTGCAGCCATCTTCGTTTTGGTCTTCCTCTTTTTCTTTTTCCCATTATGTATCCTTCCAATACGGTCTTCTCTAAATTATCATGACGTTTAATGTGTCCAAAATATTGAAGTTTTCTCTCTTTAATCCTCTTTACTAGCCAGCCTTCTTCAATATTAAGTTCTTGTAGTATAGATATATTTGTTCTTTTTTGTGTCCACGGTATTTGGAGAACTCTTCTGTAGCATTTACATAAAGGATACATTATCTTATAATAGAGCAGGGCCCAATTAGAAGAGTCCAGTCGGTGCATTACTCCGGGGGCCTAAGGAATTTTCCTGTTTTTTCTGGCAAGTGAGGGCCTAGAGGGCTTCGGGGAAGTGGGGCCTAGAGGGCTTCGGGGAAGTGGGGCCTAGAGGGCTTCGGGGAAGTGGGGGCCTAGAGGGCTTCGGGGAAATGGGGGGGGGGCATGTGAATGAAGGAGGTAAACTTCACAAAGATAAAAGGAGGTAAACTTCACAAAGATAAACGGAGGTAAACTTCACAAAGATAAACGGATGTAAACTTCACAAAGATAAACGGAGGTAAACTTCACAAAGATAAACGGAGATAAACTTCACAAAGATAAACGGAGGTAAACTTTACATCGCTAAAAAAAAAAAGTATTCTCTGAGGCCTTGAAGAGGTCACCACAAAGGGAGAGGTTTGTATCTTCACTGGTTCCGGTTGCCTGATGCGCAGCCATCTTTGTTCCTGTTTACGCATTCAGGACGGCGAGACCGTGTCACGTAGGCAATCACCTTCGCCTGTTACAAAAGCTAGCAGCAACAACAACAAGACTGGGGTCCATTCGGGGCAGTAGGATGCGGGGGTGGGGTGGAGGTGTAATGGATGAAAACAGAATGACTATTCAATATAATAAGTGGGAGGGGAGGACAGCTTAGGAAATAGGAGGGAGGGGAAGAGAACAGCTTATGAAATAGGAGGGAGGGGAGGAGGACAGCTTAGGAAATAGGAGGGAGGGGAGGAGGACAGCTTAGGAAATATGAGGGAGGGGGAGAACAGCTTAGGAAATAGGAGGGAGAGGAGGAGGACAGCTTAGGAAATATGAGGGAGGGGGAGAACAGCTTAGGAAATATGAGGGAGGGGAGGAGGACAGCTCAGGGTATAGGAGGGAGAGGAGGAGGACAGCTTAGGAAATAAGAGGGAGAAGAGGAGAACAGCTTAGGAAATATGAAGGAGGGGAGGAGAACAGCTTAGGAAATATGAAGGAGGGGATGAGAACAGCTTAGGAAATATGAAGGAGGGGAGGAGAACAGCTTAGGAAATAAGAGGGAGAGGAGGAGAACAGCTTAGGAAATATGAAGGAGGGGAGGAGAACAGCTTAGGAAATATGAAGGAGGGGAGGAGAACAGCTTAGGAAATATGAAGGAGGGGATGAGAACAGCTTAGGAAATATGAAGGAGGGGAGGAGAACAGCTTAGGAAATAAGAGGGAGAGGAGGAGAACAGCTTAGGAAATATGAAGGAGGGGAGGAGAACAGCTTAGGAAATATGAGGGAGGGGAGGAGAACAGCTTAGGAAATATGAAGGAGGGGAGGAGAACAGCTTAGGAAATAAGAGGGAGAGGAGGATAACAGCTTAGGAAATAAGAGGGAGAGGAGGAGAACAGCTTAGGAAATATGAGGGAGGGGAGGAGAACAGCTTAGGAAATAAGAGGGAGAGGAGGAGAACAGCTTAGGAAATATGAGAGAGGAGAGGAGGACTGCTTCGGAATTAAGAGGAAGAGGAGGAGAACAGCTTAGGAAATTTGAGGGAGGGGAGAAGGAAATAAGAGGGAGAGGAGAAGGACAGCTTAGGAAATAAGAGGGAGGGGAGGAGGACAGCTTAGGAAATATGAGGGAGGGGAGGAGGACAGCTTAGGAAATAAGAGGGAGAGGAGAAGGACAGCTTAGGAAATAGGTGGATGAATGAATGAATGAATATTCTTTATTTTTCAATGATAAAGAATTGGGCACGCAGGCCCGTCTTACATTCTGCCCTTCATCACTCCATCTTTCATTCTTCCCACACACTTGATTTAGTACAAAAATACTAATTAAATTAGGAAAAAACATATCAAAAGAGTGTAAGATTTAACTACTACATTCAAAGTAAAAGAGAAGAAGTCATTAACCTAATAAAATAGCACTCACGCACACATACACACGCAGACATATACATAAATAAAAATACATTGTAAATACAGATCTTCTAACATATGTTTTTTTAACAAACATTAAAATAATTTCTAACAATATCTAACAAGTTGCTTTTCTAACTATGTCACTTTAGTACTTGATGGTTGGTGAGTCATGTGTTGAGAGAGGGAGAGGAGAAGGACAGCTTAGGAAATAAGAGGGAGAGGAGGAGGACAGCTTAGGAAATAAGAGGGAGAGGAGAAGGACAGCTTAGGAAATAAGAGGGAGAGAAGGACAGCTTAGGAAATGAGAGGAGGAGGACAGCTTATGAAATAAGAGGGAGAGGAGGAGGACAGCTTAGGAAATAGGAGGGAGAGGAGGAGGACAGCTTAGGAAATAGGAGGGAGAGGAGGAAGACAGCTTAGGAAATAAGAGGGAGAGGAGGAAGACAGCTTAGGAAATAAGAGGGAGAGGAGAAGGACAGCTTAGGAAATAAGAGGGAGAGAAGGACAGCTTAGGAAATGAGAGGAGGAGGACAGCTTATGAAATAAGAGGGAGAGGAGGAGGACAGCTTAGGAAATAGGAGGGAGGGGATGAGGACAGCTTAGGAAATAGGAGGGAGAGGAGGAGGACAGCTTAGGAAATAGGAGGGAGAGGAGGAAGACAGCTTAGGAAATAAGAGGGAGAGGAGAAGGACAGCTTAGGAAATAAGAGGGAGAGAAGGACAGCTTAGGAAATGAGAGGAGGAGGACAGCTTATGAAATAAGAGGGAGAGGAGGAGGACAGCTTAGGAAATAGGAGGGAGGGGATGAGGACAGCTTAGGAAATAGGAGGGAGGGGGTGAGGACAGCTTAGGAAATATGAGGGAGGGGATGAGGACAGCTTAGGAAATAGGAGGATGGGGATGAGGACAGCTTAAGAAATAGGAGGGAGGGGATGAGGACAGCTTAGGAAGGAGGGACGGGAGGAGGACAGCTTAGGAAGGAGGGACGGGAGGGGACAGCTTAGGAAATAGAAGGGAGGGGAGGAGGACAGCTTAGGAAGGAGGGAGGGGAGGAGGACAGCTTGGTAAGGAGGGAGGGGAGGAGGACAGCTTAGGAAATACCCTGGATATTAAACTGAAAGGAACAGACCACATCGTGTGTTTGACCTTGCCATAAAAAGGGTGGAGGTATTTGTAGTGAATCATTCTGGCGGATTCTGACACATTCTAGAATCTGTCAGCCTAATCAAGTACTCGATACTGAATAGTCATTAAGAGTTTTTCGTTGCAAAATTCTAAAAGCGGAACGAAACTTTGAAATGTGAGTCACTTTGTGTGCCCATGGCAGTATCAACTACCTAAAATTAGAAGATGAGATTTCGATACCCCTTTTGATGTAATGGCGAACCCTTGTTTGTTTCTCTGCCATCAGCTGTTGTGGAGTAAATACGCTTCTCTTATCTTCATATTTTTCTAATACATCTTCATATCGTTATTGTTTTAAGATGCGGATTTGTTGTTGATAATGATGAATGTGATAATGATGGTTGTTAGATAATGGTGATGATGACCATGTTCGTGACGGTGGTTAATATGATGATCGTATTGGTGGTACTGGTGTAGCAATGATGATGGTGATTGTAGTGGTGACGATGGTGGTGGTAGTGGTGTTAGTGGTGTTAGTAGTGATGATGGTGGTGGTAGTGGTGTTAGTGGTGGTAGTGGTGTTAGTAGTGATGATGGTGGTGGTAGTGGTGGTAGTAGTGATGATGGTGGTGTTAGTGGTGGTAGTGGTGTTAGTAGTGATGATGGTAGTGGTAGTGGTGTTAGTGGTGATGATGGTGGTGATGATGATGATGGTGGTGGTGGTGGTGATGATGATGCTGGTGGTGATGATGATGGTGGTGGTGATGATGATGGTGATGATGATGATGGTGGTGGTGGAGATGGTGATGGTAGTGGTGTTAGTGGTGATGATGGTGTTTGGTGTGGTGATGATGGTGGTGATGGTGGAGATGGTGATGGTAGTGGTTGTAGTGGTGATGATGGTGGTGGTAGTTATGATGGTGTTTTTGGTGGTGGTGATGGTGGTGATAGTGATGGTAGTCCTGTTAGTGGTGAGATGGTGGTGATGGTGGAGATGGTGGTGGTAGTGGTGTTAGTGGTGATGATGGTGTTGGTATTGGTGATGATGGTGTTGGTATTGGTGATGATGGTGGTGATGGTGGTGATGGTGCCACAGTTTGTAGTGTATGAAGATGATACTTATCACAATGTAGTAGAGGTTGTGAAGATAAAGATGGAAGCTACTCGGCTCATGTATAAAGTCTCACAAACAAGCACACAAGGTACAAGTCTCACACGGTGCGGTGTAGAAGGTATCATGTGACCATGTCTCATCACATGCACCGATAAAACTTCCATTAGACTTAACAACAACATCTTACTCTACAAACAATGGATTCCAATCCTTCGGTGGTCGCGACCAACAAAACCAATGATATTTTCGCTCCCTTACCACCAGTTTCTTAAGTCAAAAACATCCTGAAAGTTCCAGGTCTGATAACTTCTGACCTTGGACTGTTTGTGATGTACAGAAGTAAAAGCTGCTTTCGAACGTTGACTTAATACATGCATCCCACGATGGGGGGTCCGTGGGGTCTGTAGATCCCAGATTAGAGACATTTAATCTACAGAGCATCTGAATGTAACATGAACTGTGTAAGAAATATTGTGTAAAAATTAATAATCCACCACACCTAAGCATTCATCATCATCATCATCATCAACATCATCATCATCAACAACAACACTACCACATCGTGACAGCATCTTCAATTCTCATTATCATCATCACCAAAATTAAATCACCATCATTATCACCATCATCATTAATGTCACGTGACCGAACGGCCATATTTTTTTATTTGATCTTGTTAGAACAAATATCATGTGCCTTTCAAATACTGGGCAGAAGCGAGTCTTGAAACTCAAGCTTTCGGTCACAGAGGGAAAGATTACAATAGCTTGTTTATTCCTAACATGGAGAGCATGAACTTGTTTACATTCATTATCACTACATCATCATCATCACCACAATCATTGTCAACACTGTCATTATTACCGGCATCATCATCATGATTAGTATTACTATCATGATCATCATCCTAACCACCACCACCATTATTATCAATATATATATATATATATATATATATTGATAATAATGAGCAAATCAGACCCTGCCCTCTAAGATAGGAGGGCAATAATTTCTGATAGTTATGCGTCACAGGTCCTGATATCTACATCTACAAAAAAAAATGTTTCTTGAATTTTCTATCCTTAATAAGTTCTTGAACTTGTCCCATGTCTCAGGGAGCACCTGTATAAAAACATCTTGACCTTTTCCAGGTGTAAGGGAGCACCTATATAAAAACATCTTGAACTTGTCCCACATTTCAGGGAGCATCTCTGGACCCTAAAGTTCCATGCAACACTTGTTGGGAAACTCTGGTTCAATAATGTTTTTCTTTCGACCATTAACCCTTAAATTATTTTATCTTGCTATGACAACTCTTTGCATGTTCAATGTACAGTACACAACTTTACCTTTAAAATAACGGGATAAGGTAGACAACTTGGGAATAATTTATTAACTAAATATTTCAATACGTAATCTCCCATATGATGAGGGACAAAATCTTGACGGCGTTACCAAGGAAAATCCCTGCATCAAACTAAAACAGAAAAATAAGAGTAGGAACATAGAATGTGAGAAATGTGTGAGGGAAAGTGTCAAATAATAAGTGACGGGATGAAAAGAACAAGGATACACATTTTGGGAATCTGCGAACATCGATGGAAAGTATCAGGACACTTCAAAAGCGAGAAAGATGATATCTTTATATACTCTGGTGGAGAATTAGGATGAAAGAATGGGGTAGCTTTTTACTTGGACAAATCAACATCAAAGGCATTACTAGGTTACAGTCAAGTAAGTTGTAGAATACTCACTATCAGACTTAAGGGCACTCCTAGAAATATAACAAGTATCCAGATATATGCACCTAAATCAGCAGCAAAAGAAGAGGAAGTAGAAGACTTTTATAACACACTGCAAACGACGATAGACCAGGTACGAAAAAATGATATTGTATTAGTAATGGTTATTATCTGCAACAACAAGATTCTTACCTGAATCGTCAAGGTTCTTGTCTGCAACATCAAGATTCTTACCTGAAACGTCAAGGTTCTTACCTGAAACGTCAAGGTTCTTATCTGCAACAACAAGATTCTTACCTGAAACGTCAAGGTTCTTACCTAAAACGTCAAGGTTCTTACCTGAAACGTCAAGGTTCTTACCTGAAACGTCAAGGTTCTTACCTGAAACGTCAAGGTTCTTATCTGAAACGTCAAGGTTCTTACCTGAAACGTCAAGGTTCTTACCTGAAACGTCAAGGTTCTTACCTGAAACGTCAAGGTTCTTATCTGAAACGTCAAGGTTCTTACCTGAAACGTCAAGGTTCTTACCTAAAACGTCAAGGTTCTTACCTGAAACGTCAAGGTTCTTGTCTGCAACATCAAGGTTCTTACCTGAAACGTCAAGGTTCTTACCTGAAACGTCAAGGTTCTTATCTGCAACAACAAGATTCTTACCTGAAACGTCAAGGTTCTTACCTAAAACGTCAAGGTTCTTACCTGAAACGTCAAGGTTCTTACCTAAAACGTCAAGGTTCTTATCTGCAACAACAAGATTCTTACCTGAAACGTCAAGGTTCTTACCTAAAACGTCAAGGTTCTTACCTGAAACGTCAAGGTTCTTACCTGAAACGTCAAGGTTCTTACCTGAAACGTCAAGGTTCTTACCTAAAACGTCAAGGTTCTTATCTGCAACAACAAGATTCTTACCTGAAACGTCAAGGTTCTTACATGAAACGTCAATGTTCTTACCTAAAACGTCAAGGCTCTTACCTGAAACGCCAGCGTTCTTGTCTGAAACGTCAAGGTTCTCGCCTGAAACGTCACGGCTCTTACCTGAAACTTCAAAGTGTAACAGTATACTAGTATGTGAGATAACTGTTGTGTTTTCAGAAAGGGCATTTTTTAAAATATAAATAGGAAACAACGAGGCTTTCGTACGGTAAAGTAAGAGAACACAGTTTTGTAGGATTAGACCTCGAAAAAATCGTAGACAAAGCACTTTAGTGAGACATGAAAGAAAGAAAAATCACAAGAGAATTATCTGGGACTCGAACCACGGACTCAGGTAGGACGAGCAGCCGTCTAGCCACGAGAGGACAGCCTACTAACTGACTGCGCTACTTGTTAATTTCCTTCTGCCTTGTCCTGTCCATCTTGCTTCTTGTATTCCTAGTATGTCTAGTTTGTATCTGTGCATTTCCTTGATGGTTTGTGCTAATTTTCCAGTCTGGTTAAGTGTTCTTACATTCCAGCTGCCTATTTGCATCTTGTGTTTAGGTTTCATGAAGTCTGCAGTCGGGCTGGGGACTTCCAGTGGCTGGCTTTCATCCACAACCTTCATGGGTTTAGTTTCCTGATAAGCATTTCTCCTTCCACCTGCATTTGTTTTTTCCCTTGCTTCTGTTTCTGTAGCAGTCTGATAGTTTTTTGTTTTTTTTACTAGATAGGGTTGCTGGCCCTTGCTGAACCCTCCTTAGATCGTGGACTGCGCTAATAGCACCTCCTAAATTAATGCAGGTAGATAGAGGTGCATGATGCACTTTTATAAAGCTGCAGAGGGAGTGAGTAAGTGCGGAACGAATAGGAAGTATGAGAGTAAGCTGCGAATGTATAAATGAAAAATATGCAACATCCAATATTTCGGCTTGAGCCTTTTTCGGGGATTACATACACAAACAAACACGACATATAACTAACAGAAAATGAAAAATTTATCTTAGTGGCATCTTCCTATGTAGGAAACATAAGAGTATGTGTCCCATTGACAAGACATAGAGACCACGGGGGCCACAAAGGATAGCAAATGAAGCCAATCGGAATAAAAAGCTATTGAAAGACGATATGTGGGTTGGGGGAGGGGGAGGAAAGGGCAATAAACACGAGAACCAGGTGTCGGGGGTTGGGGGAAACAGAGAGATAATGAATGAAGAACGAACAGAATGGGCCATAAACACCTGTAAGGCGCTAGAGACGCACATCGTAGTGGGAGAGGCGAGGATCAAGCCCACATTATGCTAGATTTCTTCCGTCAACGCGGCTATCCAGAACATGTTCTCTCGTCGTCTTGGAACCGCATCAGCCATATATCGCGGCAACAAGCTCTCACTCCTAAACCGCACTGTAGCTCGGACAAAGTTAAACTGGTACTCATGCACCACCCCCATAGTTTGGCAGTCAAGAACATACTGTTTCGCCATCTCCATCTCCAGACCGAGCCTGATACACGTGAACTCGTTGAGAGCTAAGTATCAAGTCTGTAGTTAGTTTAGAAAGCTAAGTATCAAGTCTGTAGTTAGCTTAGAGAGCTAAGTATCAAGTCTAGGAAACAAAAAGTTTTCATTCCTTCCTTATATCCAGGACTGATAGTTGTTGGTAGTCATGGTTCACCATTGTCTTTGGTACTTGATATCAGATCGGTTCCAGCTCCTTTCCCTTCATTTTCCTTTGAGTTTTTCAGTGATTATCAGGTCATCTAGGGACATCTCGGACGGTTTTATTATCCTTCTTGACAGCTTCAAGTCATCGTAATGAAGCAAAAAATATTCCAGGAGTAACAGATTTAAGCTCCCTACAACATAGTGATTTGCACCCCCACACTGTCGCCTGGATTCTGTGACAGTGAATCTCAGCTTGGGCATTACCGTTTACTTTTAGGAGATCGCTTTCGTCAACATCTTAACGATATTTCTAAGAGGGTCTGGACACCTATGGCTAAATGATTTTGCCTTAGCAACCACAGGGGAAAACAGGACATTTCTGTTAACGCGATCCGCTCTTGTTCTGCTGATGTACGATCTTGAAGGGTCCTAGAACAGCGCCTTATTTTCCAGGCTGGCTGTCTCCACCCAGCTGGAATTAACAATGTCTTCAGCTTCCTTTAACTTCTTTAGTTTTCCATTTTTTCTCTGCGATTTATACTCTACTTTCTTGTTCTTTTCTCCTAGCTTCCCACCGCCACCTTCTCTTCTTCTCTGGCGTCCTATAGGTGTTTATTTCCCGTCCGGGTCTTATCCTTCATTCACCAGTTTCATATTATCTCTCTGCTTCCCTCGCCTCTCCCACTACGATGTGCATCTCTAGCGCCTTACAGGTATCTATGGCCCATTCTGTTCGTTCTTCATTCATTATCTCCCTGCTTCCCCCCCCCCCCCCGACACCTGGTTCTCGTGTCTATTACCCTTCCCTTCCCCACCCCACCTATCGTCTTTCGATAGCTTCTTATTTCCGATTGGCTTCATCTGCTATCCTTTGTGGCCCCCTTGGTCTCTATGCCTTGTCAATGGGACACACATCCTTGTGTTTCCTACATAGGAGGATGCCACTAAGATAAATTTTTCATTTTCTGTTCGTTATATGTCGTGTTTGTTTGTGTATGTAATCCTCGAAAAAGGCTCACGCCAAAATATTGGATGTTGTATACTTTTCATTTATACATTCTCAGCTTTCTCTCATACTTCCTATTCGTTTTTTCTCACTTACTCACTCCCTCTGCCACCTTGTAAAACTGCATCATACACCGCTATCTACTTTTATTATTGAACCAATTTTACTGCAGTCGCCATCCCTTTTATCTGTCACATCCTCCTAAATAATAAATACACTTATGTCCGATCTCATTCAGTGCACTGGATAAGAAATCAATAACATATCTTAAAAAGAAGATTCCTTGTTCGTATTTTAGATTAAGAACTCTGGCATAAGCTCCTTCCCCTAGTACAAGCATCTACTTTCTGGCTACTGCAGACAATTATTGACGTCCACGTATCGGTCATAATTTTTAATTTACCAACATGGCTGCGCCTGTAGGCAGACGTCTCCTGTACCTCCTCGCTTGGTCTTGCTGTATATGTACAGCTCATGCATTTATTGCAGGATTATATTGTGGGGTAGATAATTGTTACGAAGGTAGGGTAAAAAATTGAAATATGATTATATTGTCATGTTTCAACAGCATCTTTTTGTCCGTTTATTCATCGGCGACTATCATTCGCGAAATGCCGTGCTTACAACGGGGCAAGTACACGGTGCTACAGAAATCAAAGAAAACATTATTTAAACGTTAAATAGCGTTTGGGGGGGGGGGGGAATGTAAACTCAAGTTTCGTGTGAGGTGATTTAGCTTGTTATTATTGCTCATACATGTATAGGGCTGGGTGATTTGTTCTTCTGTCTAAAGATAATGAAGATGATAGCTGAGTTTAAATGCTCACCTGAGAAAATAGTCATGGGTTCAAAACTCACAAAATGCTGGGACTTTGTTTATTGTTTATGCGACTGTAGTGTCATGTCTTGCTCTATCATTCTGGCACATAAAATCTGATGTCAGTGTTACAGAATGAAGAAAATATTTCTGCAAAACAAGCCACACTAGAGTTTGACTCTATAAATATGGCTGTCGGCAACATAAAGAAAACAGGAAATGTGATTTCCACAGCTGAAAATGGCCATCAGATACAAAAATGATACGTCCGCTTGGCTTCTCCCCCATGTACATCATGATATGATACGTTAACCTGACTCCTTCCACACACATATATGTCATGCTAAGTAAGATCCTCCTACACACATTACAGTATTTTGTAACTTGATTCTGCCCATAAAAGGTAAAAAAAAGGTGAAGGTAATCCTCTCGTGCCTTTTAGAGGCACATAGGGATATGGTGTCAGTGCCCATATTTTCTTCCCATAAACATGATATCATATGCTACCTTAGCTTCTCCCCCACAAGAATTATGTCATCATGAGATAACTTGGCTCCCCCAACACATACTCTGATATAATAAGGTGATTTGCTCTTTTGCTAAACATATGATATGCTAACTTGGCTCCTTGCACGCAAGCACACACACACACATTATATCATCCACTAACTTGGCTCCTCACACACACACACATCAAGATATATCATGTTAACTTGACTCCACTTACACATCACAATATCATAGACTAACTTGTCTGCACTTTCTGTATAATACAATTGAGAAGGCACTGCCTACTTGCTGTGAGTTTTGGTTTAGAGACGAAATGTTCTTTAATGACTGTGCCACCCTACTTGGATTACTATATTTTCTTACGACCTCTCTCTCTCTCTTATTATATATATGCACACACATTTTCCTTTGCACAAATATACACAGTCTCACTGAATGTGAAACATATTGTACATAAGTTTATGCTTCTGTACATTTCAGTTTTGGATGTCACACGAGAGGCAACCAAGGTAAAAACATTAGTCAAATATAGGACAGACTTCATCAAAAACTCAGTTAGAGGTGATGAGAATATGAATGGTTGTGGGATGATTGAGTTTATGTCAATTTATTATTTTTTCTTTTAAACTTCAGTCAGCAGTGAAATGTTGTAGTCAGAGCTGTTGCTGGGTATCTAATTATTATCTGGGCATTTTTTTTATTGGTAGGAGCAAGGAGTGTTGGATTTACAAGAAAAGAGTGTTGGTTATTAAAAACAAGAGTGTTGGTTACAAGCATAGAGTGTTGGCTGCACAAGCAGATAGTGTTGGTTATACAAGCATAGAATGTTGTACAAGCAAAGAGTGTTGGCTACACAAGCAGATAGTGTTGGTTATACTAGCAAAGAGTGTTGGCTACACAAGCAAATAGTGTTGGTATACAAGTAAAGATTGTTGATTATTAGATTATTAGAGTGTTGGTTATGCAAGCTAAGATAACTGTGGGTTATTAGAACAAAGAGTGTTTGTTATATAAGTGAAGATTGTTGGTTATTAGAATAAAGAGTGTTTGTTGTATAAGTGAAGATTGTTGGTTATTAGAACAAAGAGTGTTTGTTATACAAGAAAGATTGTTGGTTATTAGAACAAAGAATGTTGGTTATTTAAGAAAAGTGTTTGTTATGCAAACGAAGACTTGGTTATACAAGCAAAGACTTGGTTATCAGTGATAAGAGTGTTGGCTGTATAAGTTTAGAGTGCTGGTTATGCAAGTAAAAAGTGTTGGTTCCTCTCATATTCTTCTTATTACAGAGTGAAATAACAAAGGCCTACAGGAAACTGGCCAAGAAATGGCATCCAGACATGCACAAGAAAGAGGTAAATACCCTGTCAGTAGATCCATGGTGTAGGAATTATATTGTTTCATGGTCTTGGAATGTATTAGTTATGTAGGTTCAATACTTTTTTTAGTATTCTTTAACATGTTATTTTGTAGAAATAATCATTAAAATAATTCTACCATATTCTACTAGCACCAGAGGTGTGTGGTTCAGGTGTACAAAGAGATAGAAGGAATGAGGAAAGCAACCAAGAATGAGAATGACATGAGTACATATAAATGAAGAACATATAACAATCTGGTATTTCAGCAAATGCCATTTTCAAGGACAACATACAGAAAAGGAAAAAAACACAACAAATGACACTGGAAACACAAAGACACCTGATCTAAAGATGACTGGGCATTATTTGGCTTTGCAGGAAATTGCATGCGTCATAAGAATGCTGCAGGCTGGATCTTCACACTGTGATGTTCCTGGATTCTTGAGTCAAGCAGATCATTAACCTTAGATCTTTTTTGGCAGTTCCATAAGATGGCAGAACTGTTTTTGCCAAGGAGTTATTTGCTACATGACTTTATTTTCTTTTTGCCCTTTCCACAAGGAGAAAACATTTTGTAAGTCCACGAATGCTGGGCTAATCTCTCTGCAGGCCATACTCATCTTAATCATAGAGGAGGAACATTTGTCTATTTGGTACATGTAATTGTTTAGAGTCATTACAGTACTAGTTTTCTACGTAGAAGCTGTTGACTTTCTGGTTTATATCATAGATATTTTCTTGTCATATTTCAGGCAGACAAACAGAAGGCGTCAGAAATGTTTCAAAAAATTGCAAATGCTTATGAGGTAAAATAAAAGTTAACAGAAGTAGTTTTTTTTATTTGGTTATGGTGTCACTGAATTGTCTGGATGTTTTTTTTTTGTATGTGGTAAATATTAGTTATAGACAGCTGGAGTATGTGTTGAGGGGAATATTTATGCTGGAGTCCATGTTCTTTGTGTGGTAATGAATATTATAGTATACTGGAGTACATGTTCTTTGTGTGGTAATGAATATTATAGTATGCTGGAGTACATGTTCTTTGTGTAGTAGTGAATATTATAGTATGCTGGAGTACATGTTCTTTGTGTAGTAATGAATATTATAGTATGCTGGAGTACATGTTCTTTGTGTAGTAGTGAATATTATAGTATGCTGGAGTACATGTTCTTTGTGTAGTAATGAATATTATAGTATACAGGAGTACATGTTCTTTGTGTGGTAATGAATATTATAGTATACAGGAGTACATGTTCTTTGTGTGGTAATGAATATTATAGTATGCTGGAGTACATGTTCTTTGTGTAGTAGTGAATATTATGGTATGCTGGAGTACATGTTCTTTGTGTGGTAATGAATATTATAGTATACAGGAGTACATGTTCTTTGTGTGGTAATGAATATTATAGTATGCTGGAGTACATGTTCTATGTGTAGTAATGAATATTATAGTATGCTGGAGTACATGTTCTTTGTGTGGTAATGAATATTATAGTATACAGGAGTACATGTTCTTTGTGTGGTAATGAATATTATAGTATGCTGAAGTACATGTTCTATGTGTGGTAATGAATATTATAGAATGCTAAAGTACATGTTCTCTGTGTGGTAATGAATATTACAGTATGCTGGGGTACATGTTCTTTGTATGATAATGAATGTTATAGAGAATTGAAGCAGATGTTCATGTTTGAAAAAACTATTACATCATATTGGAGTGGATGTTCTTGTAAAGAACTGTTACATTGTATTAGATGAGGTATTCTCGTGCTTGTTTCACCCACTGTAGTCCAAGTTTTAACCATTATCTTGTTCTTCCATCCATTCTCTGACAGCTATGCTTACAGTGCAGTCTTATGCCACATATCCTGCAGTCTTATGCCACATATCCTGCAGTCTTATGCCACATATCCTGCAGTCTTATGCCACATATCCTGCAGTCAGAGCACCATACCCTGCAGAACTCCTATGTGGGAGAAAGGGAGAGGGGGTCCAGCCAGTGCATGGCTCTGAAGATCAAAAGATTTTCTCTGTTTTAAGGGTGAACCCAGAGTGAATAAAAAAAATTTAAGTGTGGGGGAGGGGGGATTTTGTACTAGCTTAGAAAACTCTGGCAGGCCCTGCCCTGCAGTATTGTGCAGCACACCCTCCAGTCCTGTGCACCACAGTCTCTAATCCTATAATCCCACATCCTCCACTCTTATGCCCCATACACTCCAGTCCTGTACCCCACACCACCCAGTCCTATACCCCACACCACCCAGTCCTATACCCCACACCACCCAGTCCTATATCCCACACCACCCAGTCCTGTATCCCACACCACCCAGTCCTATATCCCACACCACCCAGTCCTATATCCCACACCACCCAGTCCTATATCCCACACCACCCAGTCCTATATCCCACACCACCCAGTCCTATATCCCACACCACCCAGTCCTATACCCCACACCACCCAGTCCTATACCCCACACCACCCAGTCCTATATCCCACACCACCCAGTCCTATATCCCACACCACCCAGTCCTATATCCCACACCACCCAGTCCTATATCCCACACCACCCAGTCCTATACCCCACACCACCCAGTCCTATATCCCACACCACCCAGTCCTATATCCCACACCACCCAGTCCTATATCCCACACCACCCAGTCCTGTACCCCACACCACCCAGTCCTATATCCCACACCACCCAGTCCTATATCCCACACCACCCAGTCCTATATCCCACACCACCCAGTCCTGTACCCCACACCACCCAGTCCTATACCCCACACCACCCAGTCCTATATCCCACACCACCCAGTCCTATACCCCACACCACCCAGTCCTGTACCCCACACCACCCAGTCCTATACCCCACACCACCCAGTCCTATATCCCACACCACCCAGTCCTATATCCCAGAACTTTGTTTTCAGAGAGAACTTTCCTCTAACATTAGTGTATCACCTGAGAAACATTTTGAAAAGCGACTTGCTAGAGAAAGCAGGACTAGTGGGAGTTTAACTTTTGACTGTCAACTCTTTCTGATCTCTGAACTGTAAGTGCCCAGGGCACATGGGGCTTCCGCAAGGTTTTCCACAAGTGCTTGTCCTTTGCTTTTTTTTTTTTCCCCGCTCCTGCCCAGGTGAGCCCTTTATTGCTCAACATCCTTTCTGTTGTTTTTCTCCATGTCTCCTTTGGTCTACCCTTACGTTTGTTCCCCTGTGGTGTCCATCTTGGTGCTATTTTTGGTAGTTAGTCATTAGCCATTAGGATTACATGTCCCAACCATCACCATCGTCTTTCCGCAATAATTGCTGTCGGTGGCTTCATCTGCATTTCTGCCAACAAGATGTTATTTCTTATGGTGTTTGGCCAAAATATTTAATTCTTCGTAAACATTTAGTCTGGAAAGAATTCAGCTTATTTTCCATGGTTTTGGTGATTTTCCAGCATTCATTTCCATATACTTAGAACACTTAAATATCCTGATTTTTGTCTTCATGCTTAGTTTTTTTAGATTTCCATGTAGTCTGCAGCATTACAAAAGTCTGGTTTGCTCTAGTAAGTCTGCTCTTGATGTCCTCTGTGCTGTCTCCATCTTCTACTACTCTGCTGCCAAGATATAAAATTCGTTGACCGTCTCCACTAACTTGTTATCTGCTCTCAGTACATTGCTGCTGTTCACATTTTCCTGCATTAACTTTGTCATTCCTACATTGATATTTAACCTTATTTTGTTAACATTTTGAGTTAGCTTGTTTATTTTATCTTGCATATCTTTGTGCTGCTTGATAGTAGACAAATATCGTTGGAAAAATCAAAGTCCTCCAGTACTATCTCGAGGGTCTCCATTGTAATCCTCTGCATTTATCTGATGTTGACTCCTTCTGCTAAGATAAATAATGTCGGTGATAGTACACATCCCTGCTTCACACTTGTCTGTATCCGCAGATAACTTTGCACTGAAAACTCTCATATAGGGCTTTGATGACGTTCATTATCTCATAAGGGAGGCCATGCCATCTTAGAATTTTCCACAGTGCATCTCTGTTGACACTTTTTCTAGATCCTAAATTTGTTGTAGTATCCGGCAGAGTTGTTTCAGTGTTTCTGTTTCTTCTGCTTTCAACATCTCGGCAGTCATTTCATCTTCACCTGGCGCCCTGTCTAATTTTAGCTTCTTTATTGCCTCTTTTACTTCATTTAGTGTTATTGGTCCTGTATTGATGTTTAGTTCCGTGCAGCTCTTTCAGTTTATTAGAAATCTAGAGCTGTTTTATATACAAAGGTGGTTTTAAATTGTGAGTGGACATTATGTGGTAATGGATTATAGTAACCACTTTCTGGTGTAATGTAATTGTTGTATGGTTGTGTAGCCACTTTTTTTTTGAGGTAGTAGCAGTGTTGTGTGATTATCTTTCCTTAGATTCTCCGAGATGAGGAGCAGCGAAGTGATTATGATTACATGCTTGATAATCCAGGTAAGACAGTGCACAAATTATTAACCAGTCACTTCATCTGGTATATCACCAGTTTATTGTATGAGTAAAACGTCTTAGTGTACTTATGGCTTTTTTTTCTCTTGTATTTCCCATTTCTTTGTCATCACACACTTTTTTCTTAGCTGGTGGAATCAGCTTAATAGAAATACACAGATATAATGTGTAGAAATCACTTTAATCATTTGCATTTTATCTTCATCTGCTACATTGTTTTTGTTTCCAATAAAAACTGGACATTCTCAGACATTTTGTATCATCTAGCACATTTTATGGTATTGAGTTTTGAAATGTTTTAAGTGTATCATTAATACTGGTGTTTATGAAACTGCTGACAGCGATTATTATTGAGGAAAGACATTGGCATTGGTTGGGACACGTGCTTCAGATAACTGATGACTCATTACCAAACATATCACTGAGCTGGACATCACAGGGGAACAGAATTAAGGATAGACCAAAGAGGAGAAGAACAACAGAGAGAATGATGAGCAGTAGATGGCCATCAGGGCAAGAATGTTAAAAAAAAAAAAGGCAAAGGACAGGCATCTGTGGAAAATCCTTTGCTGAAGCCCCATATGCCTTTGGCACTTAAGGTCAAGAGAGAGAGATACTGCTGAGAAACATGACTGTTTGTAACTGCAGAGGGGGGTTTATATTTTGAATTCCAAAGCCTTAATACATTCCATGTTTTAACACAAACACTATAGATTAGTGACTGGAGCAGAGATGACTGTGTTGGACAGATACAGTTGTTTGTGCCAGCAAACCAGACCTGGTCATAACCTAATAACCCTGTTACAGCCTCTTGATGATGTTCTTGGAAACAGTCTGTAGCTTGACTTCAGTCTGGCCAGCATGTTACAGATACATTCTTTCTGTGTAATCTGGCCAGCATGTTACAGATACATTCTTTCTGTGTAATCTGGCCAGCATGTTACAGATACATTCTTTCTGTGTAATCTGGCCAGCATGTTACAGATACATTCTTTCTGTGTAATCTGGCCAGCATGTTACAGATGCATTCTTTCTGTGTAATCTGGCCAGCATGTTACAGATACATTATTTCTGTGTAACAGTGGAGGCTGCTGATAAGGTTTTTAGGAGATCCCTCTCAAACCTTTGTTTTGTTGGGTCTACACAGGGGATTAAGGAAAACTTTCAAACCTTTGTTTTGTTGGGTCTACACAGGGGATTAAGGACAGCTCTCAAACCTTTGTTTTGTGGGGTCTACACAGGGGATTATGGTAAGCTCTAAAGCCTTTGATTTATGGGGTCCACACAGGGGATTAAGGAAAGCTCTCAAACCTTTGTTTTGTGAGGTTCAGACAGGGGATTACGGAAGACTGTCAAACCTTTGTTTTATGGGGTCCACACAGGGGATTTTGGAAGGCCGTCAATCCTTTGTTTTGTGGGCTCCACACAGGGGATTAAGGAAGACTGTTGAACCTTTGTTTTGTGGCCTCCACACGGGATTAAGGGAAGACTGTAAAACCTTTGTTTTGTGGGCTACACACAGGGGATTAAGAGAAGACTGTCAAATCTTTGTTTTGTGTTGTCCACACAGGAAATTAAGGAGAGCTATCAAGCCTTTGTGATGTCATGCAGGAAATCAAGAATAGCTAACAGCCTTTTGTTTGAGAGGTCCACTGTGGGAATTAAGAAAAGCCACCAAGCAATTCTTTATGGAGTCCACTATGTGAATTAAGGAATGCACCGAGCATTTCTTTATGGGGTCCACTGTGGGAATTAAGGAATGCACTGAGAATTTCTTTATGGGGTCCACTGTGGGAATTAAGGAATGCACTGAGCATTTCTTTATGGGGTCCACTGTGGGAATTAAGGAATGCACCGAGAATTTCTTTATGGGGTCCACTGTGGGAATTAAGGAATGCACCGAGCATTTCTTTATGGAGTCCACTGTAAGAATTAAGGAATGCACCGAGCATTTCTTTATGGGGTCCACTGTGGGAATTAAGGAATGCACCGAGCATTTCTTTATGGGGTCCACTGTGGGAATTAAGGAATGCACCAAGCTTTTGTTTGTGAAGGGAAATAAGGAAAGCCACTACCTTATGTTTCTGAGATCCACTGTGGAAGCAAAGAAAATCCATCAATCTTTCTTTTCTCTGGTCTTTACTCAGAGAAGTAATTATGCCACCTTTGTTTGTAGGGTCCACAGTGGGATCTGAGAACATCTACCAAACTTTTTCTTTCTAGAGCTCACTGAGGAAAAACAGGGAAAGCTGCCAGGCTTCCATACCTGCAGAATTAAGGCAAGGCACCGTGATGTAACTCTGTGCTTGTGTTTCAACATCTTTCCTGTGGTTTTGGGAGAAATAATCTCATTTTTACATTCCCATGAAGATCATCGTCCACTAAAGTGAATATGTGCGAGGCCAGATATCAACACTTCAGCACACTATTTATCATGTGTGGTGGTTGATTTTCACTTCTGTTGTGCTATAATACTTCATACAATAGAGAATGATGTCTTACAATCCTTCCACAGATGAATACTACTCTCACTACTACCGGTATTACAGACGACGGGTTGCGCCTAAAGTTGATGTTCGTATTGTGATAGCTGTCACTCTAACAGTTATATCCCTTGTTCAGGTTAGTATGTCATTCACTTTACAACAGAAATTAGTCCGCTTGTAAATGTTTATTAGTAGTTATGTTACAGGTAGTCAGGTATTTGTTTTTAATTCTTATTGAAGAATAAGGTTATTATGTTCCATGAACAAGACAGTGTGCACTTCCAGAAATTGATATACTGCATTAAATAAACACCATGTTTTCCTAAGAGAGATATAGCCTATTAAGTAGACAACATGTGCTTCTAAAAACTTATAATCTGTCTGAAAAACTGAAACCATGTGCTTCTTTCCAAAGAGAGAGTTGGTGATGGTGTTCCATCTTAGATCACAGAACTGCTGAGTGAAACAGAAGTAATGAACATCCCATGTAATGAATATTCTTGACGTCTGTCAGAAATCCGCAGACTGTTTTCCATATATATCTGCAAGAGAGCAAAGACTTCCGGGACTCGAGACAAAGAACCTGACCAAGCTCTATCATTTTCTAGGAAAAACTATCAGGGTCCTCTGTTGCTCCTGCAGCAGGCCACTGAACTTTGATAGCCAGCATGAGGAAAGCCATAGAACGAGAAAGATAGCATTCTCTTCCATAAAATAAAATTTGAAAATAACAGAGGGAATAATTATTAGAGAAAATAAAATAGCTGACAGTAAGTTTTTGTTGTTTAGCTGAAAGGCAAAATGGCAAAAGTTCAACTCCATTTTGCAGTATTACGGAGCATGGAGCAATTACCAAACAGCGCTGAACTACTTATGCAAGGATCAGAAGTATCGAATCAGAGCGGTGGACATCGCCAAGTCCGAAGGTCTGCTCAGCACTAATAAAAAGAAGGACAGAAGAAGTAAGGTAGTGCCACTTCAGTGTTTCAATTATTTCTTTGTTATGAATGACGCTGTTTTCTCTGCCATCTTCATGTACATTATGCTCTTGTTACAGAGATTTCGTGAGCTTTCGGTATATGTAGTTTTGTTATGGAATTTTTGTACACATAATATGCTTTTCTTTCTTTCTCTGATCTCCCTGTAACTGTGAACTGGTGTTCTTTGCAGCCGATGCTGTGGAAGTGTTGAGGCACAGCATCGTATCTGCATGGGAGCTGGTTATTGCAGCTATTTTTTCAGTCTTAGAGTGCAGCTGAACAGTAGGGGGTGTGCAGTGCTTCTTTAACAGACTCCATCACCATGTAGACTATGGTGATGCCCTGTTAGCCAGGCTAGGCCTGTTACTGGAGGTACCAATGGAAAGGTGGGACAGGGTCTTGGTCATCTATGGTTCGCTAACCCTGACGCTGGCTTATCAGCTATGGGTTTCTGATTGCTTAATCAGACAGGGTCTTGGTCAGCTATGGACTGCTAACCCTGACGCTGGCTTATCAGCTGTGGGTTGCTGATTGCTTAATCAGACAGGGTCTTTGCCTCCTCAAAGCAAAAAAAAAAAAAAAAACTTAATACTGTCAATATAAAAATTGTGCGTAGAAATGAATTCATAATAGAGAATCAGATTTAATTCCAAAAAAGTTCTGAGTTTAGTTTTTAAATTCAGGCTTGTTGTATCACTGAAAAGATTTTTTTTTTAAAAGAAAAGATTAAATCTTAACATTTTTTTTTCATATAATACGCCCGAGTCTGATGTTGGATGTTGACTTTTTGTGTTTATTATGCCATAGTTTCAAATATGAATCAAGAAATTATCATTTAAAAATGTCTGAATCATGGAATTGCCATTCATCTATATGAATCATGAAAATGTCATGCAGTAATTTGCCTAGGCCATGAAATTGCATGTGATAATCCATGTGAATCATGAAAAATGGCAATAATAATTTTTCTGAATCATGAAATTGTCATATAGCAGTCTGTGTGAAGGTGTCATGTAGTAATCTCAGTCTGAATTATGAAATTGCCATTGTCTGAATCATGAAATTGTCAATAGTAATTTGTGAGAATCATGGAATTGTCATGTAGTAATTTGAATCATGGAATTGTCAAGTAATAATTCGTTCCCCTATGTTTAGGAGGAGATCAGAGAAGAAGAGGAAGCCACGATAAAGAAAATAATTGAAGAGAGGATGGACATCAGGTAGGGGCGTGTGCAGCTGTTGACTGACTTGTGTTTTGCATATTAATTCCACTGTTTATGTGATCGGATGATGTGTGACTGTTTCTTTGTACTGGGGAGTTGTTAACAGTTCAGAGCCTCAATGTGACTTTTTGTATTGTATATGATGTACTTTGGCCCTGATGGCAACATATTTAAGACTTGTCTTAAAATTTCCATTGTGCTTATACAAAAAAAAAAATATATATATATTTACTCATGATGTTCTTAGATTTTTTTATCAGTCATTAATCGCTACATCTCCAGGGGCGGCTACCGAAAACCTCGAGTATCAGATGTTGTATGTGTACAGCTGATTTTGTTGCCGTACCATATATTAAAATACGTCGCTTGGTGGGTTCAGTGGGTGTGGAAGTTCAACATTAAGAAAGAGGAGTATGGCAGAGAGGAGAAGCTGCACATTATACGCAAATATTTAGGATTAAATCAACTCCAGTTTGAGGTGAGTATGGGCATGAGAAAAACTGTTTTCTTACGTGAATACGTAGAAATACAGACACAACTAATTTTAATTAAATTTATTTATAAATAAATAAACAGAAACAAGGACTCTATGGAAGTGAATGCTGGATAATCACCAAAACTATAGAAAACAAGTTGAATTCTTTCCAGACTAAATGTTTACAAGGAATTAAAAAAATATTTTGGCTAGACACTGTGAGAAATAACATCTTGTTGGCAGAAATGCAGATGAAGCCACTGACAGCAATTACTGAGGAAAGATGAGGGCGATGGTTGGGACATGTGCTCCGAATGACTGACAACTCACTACCAAAAATAGCACTAAGATGGACACCACAGGGGAACAGAAGTAAGGGTAGACCAAAGGAGACATGGAGAGGAACAACAGAGAGGATGTTGAGCAATAGAGGGCTCACTTGGACAAGAGCAGGAAAAAAGGCAAAGGACAGGCATGTGTGGAAAACCCTTGTGGAAGCCCCATGTGCCTTGGGCACTTAAGATTCAGAGAGAGAGATAAATTTAAATTAAATTTATTGTCCAATATCACAGGCATATAGGCTGTATGTTACCACTGCATAACGTAGGACTTTTTAATATTTTTTATAATATATACATTTTTAATTTATCTTTGGTACACAACATAGAGAATGCATATGTTTTTTGACACAGTGTTTTGAATATATTTATGTATACGTGATTGTTTACTTGTGCAGGCACTAGAAGAACATGAAATAGAAGAATATTTACAAAGAGAGCTGTGGATCAAGGACAGATTTAAGGTAAAGTATAAATGATAGAAACAAAATATGCTACCTTTTTTCCTGTGTAAGTGCAAATTTATGATTACAGCGGTACCTCAGTATACGTCCACTTTAAAATAAGTCCAACTGGATATACATCCTATTTAGAAGCAATAAATTTTGTTTGGTATACACTATTTGTTTGGAATACGACTTGAGTTCAATGAGCCATGATTGTGTGCACTACCTTTGTTTACCTCTTTCGAGACAATGCTACAAATGCCCATAAGTGTCAGCGCATCTGTTGCTCTACTATTCAGTAAACAACCTGCGCTATAACTCTTAATTTTCACATGATTTTGTGTTGTTTTTTTTTTCGTAAATTTGTTAACAATGAGTTTTAAGAAAGTTAATGAGAAGGGTCAAGCAACAAAGAAAAAGATAAATAAATTTGGTAAATTTTCATTTATGTGCAGTATATATTTCACCCACTGCATTTTAGTATTAAACAGTGTTATAATAATAACTATAGGATTTTTTTGTAAGAACGGATTAATTATTTTCCTTTTATTTCTTATTGGAAAAGTTAGTTTGGTATAAGTCCAAGGATCTGGAATGGATTAATGACATATACGGAGGTACCACTGTACTTTACTTATAGTCTTCTGTAAATTCTCAGAATTTACAGAAGACCGTCTTGGAAGGATACATAATGGGAAAAAGAAAGAGAGGAAGACCAAGGTGAAGATGGCTGCAAGACATCGTTGATGATCTGCAAATGGATGCATCAGCAGCAGGCCGTCTTGCTCACAACCGAGAGGCCTACAGGAGTGCTGTTAGGGAGGCAAAGTTCCGCAAGGGACATGCAAATGAATGAATGAGTCCCCTTGCAAGTTTATGCACTTAGTCCAGCGACCCTGGACCATACGGATCCCTTCTTTGTAAAAGTCAGCATCTTGTGCCAGTAGAAAGTGGTCTACACCATGAGTGATGTTATCATCTGAAACAAATTTGCGACCACTGAGCTCCTTTTTTCAGTTTGGTAAACAGGTAATAGTCAGAAGGGGCCAAATCTGAGAAATAAGGAGGATGTTCAAGAAACTGGAAGATACACTCATGAATGGCAGCCATTGCCACTGCCGACTTGTGAACTGGAGCGCTGTCTTCCTGGCAGATGACTCCTCTCGTCAATTTCCCTCAACGCTTTTCCTTCAATTTGACCCGCAGTTGCTTCACAAGATTAGCCTAATAGACCCCGGTGATCATTCTGCCCTTTTTAAGATAGTCTACCATTAGCACACCTTCTGAATCCCAAAAGATGGAAGCCATCAATTTGCCTGCAGACAGAACCACCCTTGCTTTCTTTGGAGGTGGGGATCCATGATGTTTCCACTGCTTTGACTGTTCTTTGGTTTCTGTTGAAAATGATGAACCCAAGTCTCGTCCATAGTCACAAATCTTCCAGACTCTCCCTTCCATGTTTGAATTGAGCTGCCCATTTCTTCACTGTGCTGTAAGAAGGGGCACTCTCCCCTAGAGTCTCCACCATATCCTCATGGATCTCCTTCGATGACAAGCCCTTGATGCAAAGGTAGTGAATGACTGCTCGATGAGAAATGTTATCCATTTTCTCAATTTCCGCCACCCCTTACCACTTCAGTAGCCTGTAAAAAAAGGTTTGTTGCAGTTAATTTCTTGAAACTTGGTGTTTAATCTTACATTAACCTGATATACAAATTGCACCTAATATCAGCTATGTGTTTCAAGTATTTATACCCTATGCCGAGAACTTATCAATCACCCCTCGTACACATACCACTTTTGTTGTGTTTCTTCTTTTCATCAGGTTTTTATTCAAGTTGTTTTTTTTTTCACTTAAAAATAAACCCATCTGACAGACTTATTTGCAAATTTCATCTCCCCACATTCTCCAGGAGCCAAACAAATTTGACTTGCTGGCTGAAATCAGAAACTGCCTAGATGGCACAGCTGGCCACTGAGAAAAAACAATTTGTAAGGGAAAAATAAAAATTAATCAGTAAAGTATTGTAAAAAAAAATCTGCTGACCTGACCTGACAGCTGTCATTGAAGCGCTCTCCCGTGTGTTCAGTATAAGGCTAGTTAGGACTGAGATCAATGGAAAATGTTCGTGCTTTTTTATCTGTTTTTGTCTGTTTAATAATGATTATTGTCCCCACACATACAGTATGTACGACTAAACCTATGTGTTTTATTGTTCAGCTGTTGCCATGAGACCTGTCAGCTTAATTTATTAGCTGCTGAACCATTTTCTCTCTCTTCCATCCAGGACTGGAAAGAAAAGAAAGAGGAAGAGATGAAATCCAAACTGGCAGAAAATTCCAGATACAAAATGTACCGCAGGTTTATGAAGAAAGGAGGGGCTGGACAGATGACCTTTGGCCCTGATTAAGTAATAAACATTAGTTATCATATCATCCAAGTGCTTGCAAAGCCTGTATACTTTAAAACAAAAACAAAAAATGGTGATTGTGGGTACAGAATAATCGTTCGTATTCTCAGCTTTCTCATCGTTTTAGTTCTGATGTCAGGTCACAGCAGGTTGGCTAGAAATGTAATTGTTAAAGAATGAAGAAAATGGCTTCCTTGAATATATCTCCAAAACTGCTTGTTAAACCACATGCAAATGCTTTGTTGAATTAGACATAGTAGGGCATATATGTTTCTAATAGTGGAAATGTCCAACTTTGAAAGGATCATGTGTGAAATATAAGCAGATATATGACCTCAGTTATTCAAGGCACACAGGTATGAGAAAAAGTTGCTCAAGGGAGCCTGAGAATTGAACCTAGGCCTCCATTAAGAGAAACTGTTTGTACATCCCTCCATCATTTATCCATGTCCTTGGAGCTTAAACAGTTAAGCAGCTGTTGGTCAGTGCATCTTGCAATGTCTGACAAGGCAGCTATAAATTTTCTCCACTTCTCATGGTTTACAATCAGCCTTTGAATGCTACAATCTCAGCTTTAACGTTTCTTTACCTTGCTGTCTTCCTATCATCTTTCCTTCAAGTTTCCATAGCATGGCTGTCCTAGCATTGTGTTAAGTCTGTGTCAGAGCACATGACCAATCCATTTCCAGTACATTTACCCCATAATTGCTCACACAATGGTTTTTTTTTTTGGCTTGCTTTAAGTAAGCAGAGTGGCCTGGTTAGCTGCTCTGTTTACTAATCTGGTGGTACCAGGTTCAAGTCCCAGCAGTGGGGTGGGTTTTTTTTTTTCTAGTACGGGCCAAAAAAAAAAAAAACCCAAAAGGGTTCACACAGCCTCTAAAAACGGGTAGCAGAAAAATCTGGGAAGGTAAAGTGGCCAGGTGTAATACTGACCACATCACACTTTCATGTGCCGGAGGTCATGGAAAATATGGGCCTAACACCGTATCCCCCAATATGCCTTAAGGCATGGAAACGGGAATTTAAGCAAGCAAGTCTCTATTCCAACGCCAGTCGGCACGGCACATGATGATGATGATGAAGTCTCTATTATATATGACCTTTGATGAGAAAATCTTTGGAATCTTAATACACATTAGTGGCATCTTCCTTTGGCTAAATGATTGCTGGAGTCTGAGGTTTGATTTTCTATCTCTATATGACCTTTGATGAGAAAATCTTTGGAATCTTAATACACATTAGTGGCATCTTCCTTTGGCTAAATGATTGCTGGAGTCTGAGGTTTGATTTTCTATCTCTTTGTTGCTTATCTTTCTCTCATAACTGTGAATTTTGCTTGTTCTCAGATTTCACAGTCTTATATTCATGAAGTAACAGTGAATTATTCATCCAGTTTGCTTCATGTCTGTGAAAAGTTGTGAACACCAGTGTCTAATTCACCAGAGTACAGCAGTATTTTTTTCTATTTAGAGAAAACTTAAATATTTTGGACACATTAAACATCAAGATAATCTAGAGAAGACAGTCTTGGAAGGGTGCATAATGGGAAAAAGAAAGATAGGAAGACCAAGGCGAAGATGGTGCACAACATCGTTGATGCAAATGGATGCATCAGGAGCAGGGCATCTTGCTTACAACCGTTCCTACAGGAGAGCTGTTAGGGAGGCAAAGTTCCGCAAAGGACATGCAAATGAATGACTGACACTAGTTTTATCAGCTTTTATTATCACTGTTATCAAGGGTTATGATTTCTGAAAATCATCAAATCTATCTCTAGCAGTTATAGGTCTTATTGATGAAGCTACAATATAGAAGCTACCTTTAGGATTCATTCTGTTTTTTTCAATACATTACTGTGGGCTGGAGTGAAAGAAATGGATGTAGATATGTGATAAAGGTAATGGTATGCAAAAATGTTTTGTGAATGTTGTCATAGAACATTTGTGTGACAACATTTGGTCCAGCCCCTCTGTCTTAAGCTCACGTCAGACACTAAAGCAGGGGAGGTGTATGTGATTCACCATCTGCTGATACTAGGTTTTATTTTCAGCCGAACTCTGTTTTGAGAAATTCCCATCATGCAGTAGCTGGTGGACACTCCTGAAAGAATGATAATTTCCTCCCATCAAAGGTTTGTGAACAAAAAGACTGCTTTCTTGTGGGTGGGTTTAATCAGCCTGTACTCTTCTCATAACTCCAGCAAAATCCATTTGGCCATGTTAAATACTTAACTCCTACCCTACAATAGAACATCCATAAAACATGAACATTTTTTTTTAAAAATAAAAAATCACTGCCACAATGTTTACCCAGAATGTATACAGCGTTATTTTTAGCATTAGCAGCAGTTTAAAATTGTGAAATCCTGACCAAGGAACAAAATTATAACATCTTTATTTTATTTTTATCAAATCATTTTCATTTTTAAACAACTCACAGCAGATTAAGAGTTAAAACACTGTTCTCTTGAAATTTTATATGAATTTCTAGAAAATAGAAATACAAGAATTGGCTGTACCTTTGTAGGAGACGATGGAGGTTTCAGTACTGAATGAAATGATCTTTTTTTTTTTTTTTTTAAAATGATCTCTCAGAGAGAGAGAGAGAAAGAGAGCAAATAAGTGAGAGAGAGCAAGTGAGAGAGAAAGAGAGATATCTTACTCAAACAGTCAATGCAAGTTTCTGCTATATCATGTAGATATTTGATTTTAATCTGAAAGTGCCATTATTATTTTTGCTACATTAAGACTAGTACACTATTGGTCTCTGATTCAGCCACTTTCGTCGCAGAAAAATCTAACTGCTTAGTGAATCATATTTTATTTACAGAATATTATTTGCATCACCATCATCAACATGTGCCATGCTGGGCAATTGTGCTTCTCCACTTTTTAAAAAAATATTTTCTGCTTTCCAAGGGCTCTGTTAAATTTTTAACTTGCCATTTTGTCAGACTGTCATTACCCTCTCTGTCATACTTCCTTTGCCTAACTTTCTGTCTATCTCTCACGTCCAAGACAATGATTTCTTACTTTCTCCAGACAGCCGAAAATACACATCAAAGTAATCATGAACTTGCAGTCATCATCATTTGATAAAGAATAAATGTCTAATATTAGATCCAAGGCCACTACAGTGTTTTGTCTTGGATCTCAGAACAGAGGATTGAAAATCTACATAGTCATACGCAAAACCTGGCCAGAAGATCTACAAAACAAAATCTGGAGATTATGTATCAAAACATGACAAGATCTACAAGCCCGTACAATCAAGCCAGGTCAGAAGTTCTGCATATTTATGTAACAAAATCTGGCTAGAAGGTCCGCAGTAGGTCTACATAACAGAACCTGACCAGAAGGTCTGGAAGTCTACATAAAAAAATCTGACCAGAAGATCTGGAAGTCTACATAAAAAAATCTGACCAGAAGATCTGGAAGTCTACATAACAATCTGGCCAGAAGGTCTGGAGGTGTGGCAGAAGCTATAGGACTGCCACTGTAATTTTGGAGAGACTTACTTCCTTTACTCTGGCTGCAGAGCTGCAACTTTTACATAAACTGAAATCTAACATAAATGCATCTAATTATAAAATCAAGAAACTTGAAATCTGAAATTTTTCTGTGGGTCAAAAGTCAGATAATAATAATAAATGAATTTTGACAGATTAGCATTAAAAGAAATGTCAGCCATGTAACAGACTTGAGGTGACTAGATGAAAGCAAAGCTAGTCTGCCATCATTTTTACATAAAAATTTGGAAATTCTGTCACCCCAGGACATGGCCAGTTCCGTTGCCTGCATCATTACCATCAGTCTCATCAAACATTCGTCAGACAGCAACAATGAACTGGATCAGTATTGTTAGATATATATGTACAAGTTTTTTTTAAAAATTAAATTCAGAGCAGAGCATGAAAGGGAAGAGTGTGAATTATTCTTTTTCTTTGATGCTTTCAATTTGGTTCATGATTTTACAGTTGCCTGGAAAGAAGGCTAACATAAAGGTACTTGTGTACAACTGCTAGGTTTACTCCACAAGGCAAATTTAGTTGAAGGATTGATTTGTGTATATGGAGGAACTAAGATATCCGACTTTGTTCATCTTTGATGAAGCAGGTGACAGTATTGTTCATCTCTGATGAAGCAGGTGACAGTATACCTGAATTTAGACATGGCTTGTATTTTTTATAATACTTGCAGCTTTTTTAGTTTCAAGCATTATGTTTCTGTGGTATGGTTGGTAAAAATGTTTCAGAAAAATATTTAACATGATCTGCTGTTTCTTTTGCTGATTTATGACTGGTAATGAAATGTTGGGGAGGGGAGATGGTGTGATTTGAAACATATATTGGCTCAACCAAAAGGGAATGACCTAGGGCCCCAAAACTTGCATGTTATTCACCCTAAAGTTCAGCACACTTGGTACATCATTTCTTGTTTTTTTAACCCTTTCAGGAAAAAAAAAAATCTGCTATCTGGTCACTGAAATACTACTTTGTTGATACTATCACCTTTAGGAGTCTTTCACTTTTTAAAGATGAGAAACAGGAAATAGATGGAGCAAGATCTGGTGAGTAGGGTGGATGATCTATGCACTCAGACCCCAGATTTTTCAAAACATCCAACTGTGTTCTCTTTGTGAGCAGGCACACTGTTCTGCAAAATAAGAATATCTTTCCATAGCTTCCCTTGTTGTTTTTCTTTCAGTACATCCTTTAATCGGCATAGCAGGTTAGAGTAGCATTCTGCATTAACTGTTTGGCCTTTTGGAAGACAGTCAGTCATCAGCTTCCTTATCCCTAAAAATAGTGGCCATGGCTTCAGCCATGGAGAACGCAAATGCTGCCACTTCAAGGACTGTTATTTGGTCTCAGGATCATTAACAATGATGAAACATTCCAAAAAGTTATGACTAGGTCAATCAAAATGCTGCAAAATCAGTTTCAAGGTGTCCACTTAATTTCATTTCTCATTGGCATCAAACATTTTGGCACCCACTTGGCCAGTAGTTTCTGCATACCAAAATGCTCATGAATTATAAACCCAACACATTCTCTGGTTATCTCTAGTATCTCAGCAATTTTTTTCAGCCAGAATGTGTGGATATGCTTAAATCAGATTATAAACATGATCAATGATATCTGGAGTTGACACTGGTGAAGATCCCCCAGATCTTGCTGCATCTTTGCTCTTGAAATCTCCACACTGAAAGTTAGCACAGCACTTCACAGTTGGATGAGCACTTGTCACTCAATGTGTGCAGAGTACACTCATGGTTTAGTTTTCTTGAGCAGGAACTTCAGGACAACCCGAAGTTTCACGCTTGAAAATTCCACACCTTTTGTTGACATGATTCTGTCATTGATCTTTAAAAAAAATTCAAAAATTAGCTCTGTCTTCCCAGCTACAAAGACAAAATTATGCTCAGATTTTGGGACATGGGTCGGGTCAAGAGTTTTTCACCCCCCCCCCCCTTAAAACTAGTTAATTGATCTTTTTTTATTTAAAAATCAGCTACAATGCAGGAGAAATGTTAACGGAATCTGCTGACAGTTATTTTGTTGAGCAACCACTGTTAAAGCTGATTCTATTATTATTTGATTGTCATTATCGGTGATTGTAATTTATTAATGTTTGCATTACAAAGTCAGGTCTTTGACCTCACTATTTTCTGCTTAACCTGGGTAACTGATAAGTACCTTGGCCATGATGCACTTCTCTCAACTCCACTCTCAGCTCCAGGTGAAAGACAAGAACCTTGACAATACAACACAAAAGACAGCAACTGAAAGTTTTTATCATAGTAGAGATATGACAGCAGTCGTGACATGGCTGTTGCCACGCCTTCCATACTGTGGAGTCACAACACTGTGACATTTATACATAATAGAACAATGAGCTAAGAAATTAATATCATCATCAGGTGCCATGCCTCATAACATGTGATTTTTGTGTCTCTAATAGGCAATTTTATCTCTCTGTTTGGTAAAAACCAAAGACAGTGGTCTCCAAATGATATTGGCAGATACACCAAGTGTCTTCTGTAGTTGTGTAATATCTCAGTAATGTGATAGTCTATGAAAATCAATGCATTTACTAAAGTTAGCATTCAGTTTTTAACATTGTCATTGTGCTCACACTTCCTGATCTCCACAGAAACATATGGACATGAAGCAGGGTGTATTTATCACTGCAGACACATTGATACTGCTCTATTTGGTCCAAGTCTTCATTTATGAAAATGAAAAAAAAGTTTAGTTGCATTGACTCTAGAATTCTGTCAGTTGAATACATAAAGCAGAATGAAATCTATGTCGGGCATTTGATGAGATTTATAATGTATGTAAAGTAATTAAAATATATTGTTAACAGCCATCTTTGCTGATGTTGTCATCATCATCAGAGCCATATTATGCTTATAGATGGATGAAGCACTTCCCCTTGACTGGTTTGTCTGCCTTTAGCTCTGGACTTCCTGCCAAAGCAAATTCAGAAGTGTATTGTTGCTGATTCTTCGTGTGATGTGTTCTTTCCTGCACAACCAAATTCAAAGAGGTGTATTGTTGCCGACTCTTTATGTGATGTGTTCTTCCCAGAACACTGTCTTTCTTGCTGCTTTCCTGAATGTAATGGTCGGCCTTTTTTCCCTTTGCCGGGCACTGTGCCTTCTACTACCAACCTCTCTGAACCTTTGTGTCTCTTGATGTGGCTGAGCTATCTCAGCTTTCTTGTTGCTGGTTATATAGCAGTTATTTCAGTTTGAAACTAAACTTTGACAGTCAACCAGATGGTAAACAGAACTGAAGGAAAACCAATATTATATGTCTGGTCTCAAATCCATGCATATATTTTTTGGGTAAATCCTTGGACAGCCAGCAGATCTTACAGCTTCATGTGATCGCTGTTGAATTCAAATGGCTGCTGCAGGCATGAATGAAAACAACAAGCTGATATTTAACTAAAGAATGTTTTATTAACTGGCATACAACATCAACTTCCCTCAAAACTCAGGTAAACTGAGAACTAAACATGATTTTGTCACACACGATCATTAAATCTGCTAACCTATATGCTGACTTGGACAGCAGATTTTAAATATGCAGGCAGCAAATATATTACATATATTTTTTATGAATTTCTTTCACTTTCATTGTGCTTGAAATCTTTTTCTTTTTTTTCCAAGTAATTTCAAAGGAAGCAAAGTTTTGGTGGGATACAGAAATAAATATGAAAATATCCACAAACTTATCCCATGAAATCTGCTTTCACAGGGAAATAGTCCCTGTAACTAACAAAGATTATATAGTAAACTGTTCAGTTTCATCTAAAAAAAAAAAAAGAAGACTTCATCTGGTATTTGCCCTGTAACTAACGAAGATTATACACACTTACAATCTAGTTCTTTAATATTTAATCTAGAATCTTTCCTATAGCAAAGAAAGACTTCACCTGGTATTTGCCCTGTAAACAACAAAACTAAGGGGGGAGGGGGGAGGAGAGAGATGAACATAAGAGAGTAATCTGAGAAGAAAAAAAAATCTACACAGTGCTTTCTATTTCATCTTCTGTACAATGACTGCGTTCTGGAGCTTGGCCTCCTCCAAGGTGAGACTTTCATCTGTAAGCTCTTTGTTTGGGAAGGTGGTCATCAAGCAAAAGTTGGACTGGACGTACTGAGGAAATGTTCTGCCACAGAAGTTAAGGAATGTTCTAGGCTGACCAGGACACCAGAAAAATAATCAAATAGTCCACAACAGGAATTGTAACATCAGCCAGATAGATGGTGGCTTACTGTAGAGGAAGTTTTGATTTCTAACCAAAACCATCTCCTAGTATAGCATCTCTGTTTTTATTTTGTATCTCAAGTATAATCCATCTCCTTTTTTTCTTTTTTTTTTTTTGGTTTGTATGTTTGTGTTCGTCCAGTCTGAACTTCAACGAAGTCCCTTAACACTATCCGGGTCACCTAAAAAAAACGCGGATGTTCCCGTCCGTGCCACACAAAAAGCGCGGGTCTTAATTTGTATAGGTGGTATAGTTGTAAAAGTGAATGTACAAAAAAAATGTACTTAAAAAATATACATATTATGCACGAAAATAGTTGTAATGTAAGATTTCATAAATGAAGAGTTTTTTAACTCTATCTGTGCGGCAGAAGAAACACGGACGTGTCATGGCGTGCGGGAATAAAACGCGGGTCTTGGTCAGTAAGGGGGTATACTTATAAAATGGAATGGAAAACAGTATTTCCATGTACTTCTGTATACGTAATATATGTCAAAGTGTAGCTAAATGAATGAAAATTTCAGAAATGCAGAGTTTTTTAGGAAAAAAGAAGTAATGTGATGTTTTTAGACACTGACTGTGGCCAGCTCACCATCAGCTAGGTCTAGATTCGCGCTACTTACCCCTACTTACCATCTAAGATGTGTAGATCTACTTGTCGATCTCGTATTGTGAGTCTGTATTGCATTTCCGCTGCATGAATGTCTGAAATAACCTCTTAACTACTCCTAACTACTTCTTCAGTCGTCTAAATATGTCTAAATCTACTTAGAAAACATTCAAGAGCAGCGGGGTGGCCATAGGCTATGTCCATACCCCTATCTACATCGTCAAAAATTGAAAAATTTCCATTGCTTCGCGTCCTTGTTCTCGCTCGGCATCGCTTGTAACTAGGCACGCATTCTCCATTTTGAAAGTGTCACCGGAATCGCGGACGAAATATGTACAATCTGAATGTTACACCGCTTGTTTTAATGAAACAAACAATGTTGAATTTTCGACCATACGCACGCTTGGGACCACCGGAAGTGTCGAAAATTCGACCATACGCATGGAAAGAGTTAAGAAAAAACTAGTGTGATGATTTTAGCTGATAACTGTGTAGTGCTTACCATCGGCGATGCCTAGATGTAGGTTTACCATCGCCCATTTCCAGATCTACTTAAATTTTCGTCCGATCTCGTTGTGTAGTGGCATTCTCACTAAAATAATATCTGAAATAACCTTCTAACTACTTCTCCAGTCCAATTAATAGTTCTAGATGTACCTGGGGTACATTCAGGAACAGTGGTCGGGTCATAGGACATATCCTTATGCCTCCGAAATCGCAATAAATATGGAAATTTCTCAGTTAAAACATCGATTTCGCTCGGTTGTTAGCCACACTTTGGATTGAACTATGAAAGGTCACCAGACATGCACAGATAAATCGTGTACAATAAAAAGTTTTAGAATAGTTTTACGCTGCAATGAAACAAAATCGCTATAATGATCATGGCAGGCCCTAGACTAACAGGAAGAATTCACTATATATATAGATGATAGGGAAAGAGTTAATTGTATAATCAACTTTCATAGGTACCCTATCTTCATTTATTGGCAATCATGAGCGGCAGGGTAGTCTGGTGTGCCTTTCCCTGCAGGTACCTATTCTCTGACTTCACAGTATATCAAGAACCAATTCCACAAATAGGTCACCCCAATGGTACCATTAGCAGGCTTTAAACCCACAACCTTTCACATGAGAGAACAGGTCACTACCAGCAAACCCACTCATGCCACTCTACAATATACTCTGTATAAATCTCTCTCTATGTATAAACTAGGCCTCATTACACCTTAAAGCAAGGTTTCTCACCAGGTTATGTCTTAAAATGGGGGCGTGGAACTCTGAGCAATTTTTTTTTTTTTCAGTTGTTAGATTAAAATTTTCTTTCATTGGTCCTGCCCCAATCTACGAGCCCCAGATGTCAAGTACAACCATGCTTCCAACATCTTTTGAAGTTCCAGTGTTACTCATGAGAACTGGCAATGATGAATCACGTGAAGGGGATATGTGGGGGACATACTGGGCAATCCATTGGGGGCCTATAATTGTAAAAAAAAAAAGATTTAGAATCCCCGGCCATACATGACAACCTTCAAAGGGTCAGGGCTAACTGATAATAACGGTAAATGTGGTAGTCATACAAGAAAAAAGGATACCCAACAATGTGCTGCCTTATATCGCTAATCCTGTGAGAAAGATTCATCTTCAGTACCAACCTGAGGAGTACAACAATATGTAATGCTAACATACATCAACAGCTCACATGCAACATTTATCATAAAAATCAGGAAACTGAAACACTTCTGTCCACATGAAGCAGAAACTCATTCAGTCACATACAAGCAGATGCTAGTCATCATATTTCTCCATTTTGAACAGTACTCAGTATTTCCAGTTAAGACTTGTGCCATTTGGTTGGCTCAGAAATGTAATTTAAAGAAATTGTTCAAACATAATCTGACCTTGGATAGTCTTATCTCCTGTCATACAACCTGGTCTTATTAACAAGACTTATCTCCTGTCGAACAATCTGGTCTTATTACCAAGACTTATCTCCTGTCTTACAATCTGGTATTATTACCAAGACTTATCTCCTGTCATACAATCTGGTCTTATTACCAAGACTTATCTCCTGTCCTACAACCTGGTCTTATTACTGAGACATATCTTACAATCTGATCTTATTACCTAAACTTGTATCTTATAATCTGGTCTTATTACCCAGACTTATCTCCTGTCTTACAATCTGGTCTTATTACCAAGACTTATCTCCTGTCTTACAATCTGGTATTATTACCAAGACTTAGCTCCTGTCATACAATCTGGTCTTATTACCCAGACTTATCTCCTGTCTTACAATCTGGTCTTATTACCAAGACTTATCTCCTGTCTTACAATCTGGTATTATTACCAAGACTTATCTCCTGTCTTACAATCTGGTCTTATTACCAAGACTTATCTCCTGACTTACAACCTGGTATTATTACCAAGACTTAGCTCCTGTCATACAATCTGGTCTTATTAACAAGACTTATCTCCTGTCATACAATCTGGTCTTATCACCAAGACTTATCTCCTGTCCTACAACCTGGTCTTATTACTGAGACATATCTTATAATCTGGTCTTCTTACCCAGACTTATCTCACGTCTTACAATCTGTTCTTATTTCCTAGACTTATGTCTTAGAAAATGGTCTTATAACTAAGAATTAACCTCGTGTCTTATAATGAGTGTCTGAGTGGCAAAGTGGTTAGTGCACTAGCTTCATGGCGAAGGTCAGAGGTTCAAATCCAGTCAGAGGTGCCCCAGTTACCCAGCTGTAGAAATGGGTACCTGACTTCTGGAGTTGGGGAAGGCGGCCAGGCATGATACTGACCACATCACCCTCTAGTGTGTTGACAGGTCAAGGAAAATATGGGCACTAACACATTATCCCTATGTGCCTCTAAGGCATGACAGGATTACCTTTACTTTATAATATGATCAAACAAAACATTTCAACAAACTCGTGCAATTCTCACAGACTGTCGGTGTGATAACAACTTTTTACTGAAATTCTCAACACAAAAAACTACTACACCTTTTCCCATCTGCTAAGCGAAGCTGTACATTTGTTACCGGCCTTGTCTCATCAACATCAAACGTAGAGGGCGCTCTGTCACCAGCAGGGGGCGGTGGTGTTGATCGTACCACATTGGGTACTGGGCTGCAAGAATTTGGATCATCAGAATTGCCTATCGGTCACACAAGAATGCAGACTAACCTGTCTAAAACTACTCTCACAATATTTCTCAGTCATTCCTGAAATATTTGGTACATTATATTTATCTTTCTCAGTCATCCCTGAAATATATGGTACATTATTATCTTTCTCAGTCATCCCTGAAATATTTGGTACAATATATTTATCTTTCTCAGTCATCCCTGAAATATTTGGTACAATATATTTATCTTTCTCAGTCATCCCTGAAATATTTGATACGATATATTTATCTTTCTCAGTCATCCCTGAAATATTTGGTTTCTCCTCTGTCCAAGGTAAATAGTTGCAAACCAGTAAAACCACTGGAAATGAGTGAAACTTTGGACAAATCTATAATACTTTGTGAAAGTCAGTCTTTAAAAGGTTAATTATGCGCACACGCGCACACACACACACACACACACACACACTGTCAGAATCTGAAGTTAATTTGTGCCACCTTTCAAGTACACAACAAGACTTCCATAGCACAGTGCAGAAAAACAAAGTTACACAGACTCAAGATGCTGCTGCACCCTAGCAGTTAGTGCACTTGCCTGCTAAGCAGAAGGTTCTGGTTTTTTTTACTCAGCTTCAAGAAGGTTTACAGGGAAAATAATAGCAATGGGGACGTGTGCCGGCTTCCAAGCCTCACAATGCTGTGACACCTAGAGCCTCACAATGCTGTGACACCTAGAGCCTCACAATGCTGTGACACCTAGAGCCTCACAATGCTGTGACACCTAGAGCCTCACAATGCTGTGACACCTAGAGCCTCACAATGCTGTGACACCTAGAAATGTTAAGACACTAACACTTCACACCCTATGGCACGCAAATGCCTTGAGACGCTGCACTGCTCTTACACAGAATTAACAATCAGAATTATCCTGCAAGCTGAAGAAATGAAGACAGAATATATACTGTTCAAAACAAGAAGCGCAATAAATAAGATGCTGCGATTTAAACTGAAGTTTGCTGATCAGACAAGGGCAAATTGCCTGAAATGTTCACTTGGACATCAACTTCACGTACTGACCTGAACTGTACTCAGCAGATGGTTCATGAGCATAGAAAAGCGACACTACTAACAACAGCATTTTTAACAATAACTCTTGACAGGTTCAAGAGAATCCCGTGAAACTTACAGAACACAAAACTCACTGACCATGTTATTGAATGCCATTAAAAGATTGACACCTGTCAAATCAATTCATTTGAAAATTCAATGCGCAAGTATGGTTCATCTCACTACAGAACAACGACCCATCATCATTGGACGTTTAAGACTGGCCAGTAACAAAGTGTAGTGTCCAGACAATTTAATGTGGTTAGAAGCACCATTAGTTGCCTTTGAAGATGATTTCAAGAAAATGACTCGGCTGCAGACCAGCCGCACAGTGGAAGACCTATAATCACAACTTCTGCCGAAGACCACTTCATATGGCTGTGTCACTTCAGGAATCAATTTGCATCTGCATCCTCAACAGTCCAGTCAATGACAGCAGCTCATCGAATTTCAGATTAAATGGTCAGGAACCAGCTGGTCTTTGAGCTAGAAGACCCTACAGAGGTCCTGTTCTTATAGACCATCATCACCAGAACCGACTGCAGTGGGCCAACCAGCATCATCAATGGACCATTGCGAATGACTAGAGAAGGGTTTGGTTTAGTGATGAATCATTCTTTCTGCTCCAGCGACACGACATACGGAGAAGAGTTTCTTGCAAAGTCCATGAGCGCTATGCCCAGAACTGCTTGGATGAGGTTCCTCCACATGGTGGTGGAGGTGTACTGGTGTGGGGGACGATCAAATTCATGGGAAGAAGTGACCTGATGCAAATTTAAGGATGCCTGAATGCCCAACGCTACGTCGCTGAAATTCTTCTTTCTCTCGTCCTTCCACTTCTGGCTGCACCAGGGTCGATTTTTCAGCAGGATAATGCTCAACCTCACGTGACACAACTCACCACCCAGTTCCTCACTGACAACAACATCTAGACCATTCCGTGGCCATCCATGTCATCAGACATGAACCCAACAGAACACTTATGGGATGAACTCAACCAAGTCCGCCAGCGAGACGTGGAGCCAACTAATCTCCGACAGTTGTCTCTTGAACTGCGGGAAGAGTGGACAGCCATCCCACAACAACAGATCCAATGGTTATTTGGATCCATGTCAAGGAGATGTCGTTCTCTGATACAGGCCACAGGAGGCCTTACACCTTACTGAAATGGAGGCCTCAGTCGCAAAGAATAAAAGTCCAAACCAAATTTAATGAACATCATTTCATTGTTAAAGTCACTTCATGCCAAGATTGAAACATTAATTCCATAAAATAAAATTTTCACACAAGTTTGAAATTTGGTGTCCATTACGACTACAGTAGTGTTGCATTTCTTTTTTTGAACAGTATATAAACGATGAAATCGAAATGGTATTTTGTGAAATATCAAAGCCAAGTGCTTATACAGTGATTATAATCAATTATACCTTTCAAAGGACACGTGACGATATTCTAAAATGAACCAATGGGCTTCTGAAATGCCTTATGAAGTATGTGTTTTTTATTCTGTGGAACTAATGGGACCCATCCAGCTTTTCTTAATTATAATAACCATACATATCTGCATGTGTTTCTTTTATATTGTTATTGGTTGTGTTCTCATGAAGACTTTTAACAAAAAATAATAAACTGTTTATACAGGTTTCTAACAATAATAATAAACTGTTTATAGTTTACAAAGCTTCTAACAAAAAATAATAAACTGTTTATACAGGTTTTGAACAATAATAAACTATTTATGCAGGTTTCTGACAATAAATTATTTAGAGATTTCTAATGATAATAAATTGTTTATAGTTAAAGGAGCTTCTAAACAAAATAATATACTGTTTCTAGATGTTTCAAATAATAATAATAAACTGTTTACAGGAGGTTCTGACAATAACAACGAAATGTTCATAGATATTTCTAACAATAATAAACTGTTTATAGTTTACAGCATCCTCTAACAAAAAAAAAAAACAATAGAAAAAAATAATAGAGGTTCATTACAGAAGTTTCTAACAATGATAATAAACTGTTTATAGGGGTTTCTAACAATAATAATGATAATAAACTGTTTATAGAGGCCTGTAACAGTAATAATAAAAAAAAAAAACTATGTTTACCTGCCCAACATATGTCCTGCCCCTGAGAAAGCTCTGACTGCAACCTTTGGTTTGACGAATTCTTCTGTGCGATGATCTTCCATGTCCAGGTTCACCTCTCCTCCTCTGGCTTCGCGCACCAGTTCTTGAGGCACTTCTCTGTGGAAAACATTTACAAAAATAATCAATCTCTGTCAAAAAAGTATAAACATTTCTAAAACTGATTAACCTCTGTTTAAAAGATGTAAATATTATCACATGCAGAAATAATATAAAGATGATGAGATAATCTTCTGGTCTCAGATTTGTGCTGATGCAGCCAACAAGATGGTGAGATAATCTACTGGTCTCAGATACATTTGCTCAATGTTCTTAAATTACCCTGGCCTTTTTAATTTGTCATTAACTGTTCATCACTTCTATATAAATCTTCAGACATTAACAAATGATAGTCTTAATAAAATAAATGGCCACCTGAGGCCCTGCTGACCACATTTCTTTTCTTTATATAATTTACTAGTCTCAGATTTTTGCTGACGTAGCTAACAAGATGGTGAGATAATCTACTGGTCTCAGATTTTTGCTGACGTAGCTAACAAGATGGTGAGATAATCTACTGGTCTCAGATTTTTGCTACGTAGCTAACAAGATGGTGAGATAATCTACTGGTCTCAGATTTTTGCTGACGTAGCTAACAAGATGGTGAGATAATCTACTGGTCTCAGATTTTTGCTGATACACCCAAAAAGATAATTAGGTAATCTACTGGTCTCAGATTTTTTCTGATACACCCACCCAACAAGATAATTAGGTAATCTATTGGTCTCAGAGTTTTGCTGATGCACCCAACAAGATAATTAGGTAATCTACTGGTCTCAGATTTTTGCTGACGTAGCCAACAAGATGGTGAGATAATCTACTGGTCTCAGATTTTTGCTGACGTAGCCAACAAGATGGTGAGATAATCTACTGGTCTCAGATCTTTGCTGATGCAGCCCAGCAAGATGATGAGGTAATCTACTGATCTCAGATTTTTGCTGATGTGACCAATAAGATAATGAGAGATAATCTATTGGTCTCAGATCTTTGCTGATGTAGCCAACAAGATGATGAGATAATCTACTGGGATCTGATTTTTGCTGATGTAGCCAACAAGATAATATAATCTACTGGTCTCAGATCTTTGCTGATGTAGCCAACAAGATGATTTAATCTGCTGGTCTCAGATCTTTGCTGATGTAGCAAACAAGGTTAAAAAAAAAAAAAAAGGTAAAGGTAATCCCGTCATGCCTTAGAGGCACATAGAGATATGGTGTTAATGCCCATATTTTCCTTGACCTGTCAAGCACACTAGAGGGTGATTTGGTCAGTATCATGCCTGGCCACCTTTCCTTCCCCAACTCCAGAAGTAGTCGGGTACCCATTTCTACAGCTGGGTGACTGGGGTGCCTCTGGCCAGATTCGAACCCCTGACCTTCACCATGAGAGACCAGTGCACTAACCACTTCACCACTCAGACACCAAGATGATGAGATAATCTACTTGTCTCAGATTTTTGCTGATGTAGCCAACAAGATGATGAGGTAATCCATTGGTCTCAGATTTTTGCTGGTGTATCCAATAAGAAGGTGAAAGATAATCTACTGGCGTCAGATTTCTGCTGATGTAGCCAACAAGATGAGACACTGCCAAGGATTTCTCCATCTTGAGGCATGCACACAATGACAAGCATGTGCCTACACTGTACAAAGTTGGGCTTCCAGTAAGCTGCACTATGACAAACTTTATTCTAGGCCTGTGAATTTTTTCAGATTTTCAAAAGTAGACTTAATCACAAATGTTAATCTCCAAAAGTAGACTGGCAATCACAAGTGTTAATCTCTAAAAACGGACAGTTAGTCACAAGAGCTAACAATATGACTTGTCTAGGAAAATAATTAATACAGATTACAGAGACATACCCTCGTGATATGCTCTCTAGGAATTGTTTATTATCTGGGTCGTTGTAGTCTCGCAGTGGGCCACCATCAACACTGAAACCATTCTTCCAAAGCTTCAATTTCTTATGGATCTATTTCAAATAAATTTTGGAACGCAACATTAATCACTCCTATACTGTCCACACCAGACACATGTTAATTATGCATAAAACAATTATTTGTGCCAAGCAATAAAAATTTAACACAACAATATGAAACACAAGGCATTATAAACCACCAGTAATAAGAAAATATAACAACATGTACAAGAGAATATAAAGTGATATTAAATCAACATCTTGCTTTAGTTCCAAGCTTTCTTCAAAGAGTACAAAAAGCAAAAAAAAACCAAAGAAACACCATATACACTCATACCAATGGAGAAATTCTCAAACTTGAACCAAGGTATTATTTGATTTTTCTATAATTCACTGTTTTTTCCACTTTTTCTCCAGCCATAGAATTTCTTAAAATGAATGACTACACAGTGCAGTTATGTTGCTCCATTTTCTTGATTTATGTTGCTGCATTTTCTTGATTTATGTTGCTGCATTTTCTTGATTTATGTTGCTGTATTTTTTTATTTATGTTGCTGCATTTTCTTGATTTATGTTGCTGCATTTTCTTGATTTATGTTGCTGTATTTTTTTATTTATGTTGCTGCATTTTCTTGATTTATATTGCTCTATTTTTTTTTTATTTATGTTGCTGCATTTTCTTGATTTATGTTGCTGCATTTTCTTGATTTATGTTGATGTATTTTCTTGATTTATGTTGCTGTATTTTCTTGCTGTATTTTCTCGATTTATCTTGCTGTATATTCTTGAAATGCAAACACTGAAGCTCCTGGAAGTGAAGAACACATAACACAGGTGATGATGGATAGAGAGTTGGCCATGGTGGTTTTCTGTGATTTCCAGAGTGAACCTGAAATGAAGGCTTCACCACCATGCAGGAAATTTGCTCACATTATGTAACATGAGAAAATACTTTCTGTCATAAATTTTCTCAGAATAATATCAGAAAACATTTTCTCTCATATTTTATCCAAATATACTACTGGACAAAAGTTAAGGGCCAGTTTTTTCAACTCTTACAAAAACAAAATCAACTGACTAACAAAGAAGCCATTAGTACCAAAGAAAACAGTATTTAAAACTGAACAATTCAATCATTTCATTTGCAAATCGGAACAGGAATACACACATAGCAAACTGGCGAAATCACTCACTCATCTAAAAATTCATAAGAGTGGTCTTCAAACAACAAACATATCAGTATCGTGTGTGGCCACTCTTTGCTGCCAGACATTCAATGCACTGTTGCCTCATCGAGTTAGCCAGGGTTGTTAGAACATTCTGTAAAATGGCCTGCCGCTCTTGTTGAAGGAAAAGAGTCAGCTGGGTGACATCAACAAGTGGAGGATGATTTGTCGAAACCCATCTGCCTATGACATCCCAAATGTGCTCAATGGGCGACAGACTGGGTGATCGAGCTGGCCAATCGATTCTAATGATCCTTTGCTGCTGAAGAAAATCTAAGACATGCCCCCAATGTGGTCTTGCATTATCGTCTTGTAGGATTGCCCATATACCCATGGCTTGCAAGGTTTGCTGGACAATGGGTTGCAGAATTTCATTCAAGTATCGCTGGGTGGTTAGAGTGCCATGACATGGAGGGGAGTCCTGCCGTGCCTGCTGATGCCACCCCAGACCATGACTGATCTCATTTGTAAAGATCTACCTCTTGCATAGTGGCGTCATGGAACCATTCCTCTGGCCTTCTCCAAACATGGATTCTGCCATCATTGAAGGACATACTGAAGCGGGATTCATCCATGAAAAGAATTTCACCCCACTGGCACCACGTCCAATGGATGTACTGCCGGCACCAGGCAACTCTAGTTTCACGGTGAGCTGGACTAAGAGGTACTCTTATTGCTGGTCATTGTGAAGCCAGGCCAGATTCTCTTAAACGCCTGTGAATTGTTCTGCTGCTAACACTGATGTTTGCTGTATTCATTAGCTGGTTTCTGAGAGTGGAAGACGTTACTGTCCAGTTGCGAAGTGTTGACAGCTGCAAGTATCTGTCATCTTGTCTACTCGTGCAACAAGGTCAGCCTGAACGATACCTGTCTTCTACTCCTCTGATTGCGCAAAATCACTCTAAATGCTTTTGGATGGTAGAATGGGACATCCATGAATGCCGTGCAAATTCATGACCAGATAAACCACTTTCAACCAAGGCTATGACCCGATGACGCTCAAAGTGCTAAAACGCTTTTGCAGTGGCATGGTGTTTTTCAAATGACACAAATACCCCTAAACAGCTTTAATAAAAATGATTGGAAGATGAGAAGTATTCATTAAAGATGCCTCTTGTACATGCAGCACAAATCAGCATGATTTAATTATTTGCTGGGTCATGCTGACACTTTTAAAGATGCCCTAACATTTTGTCTAGGATGATGCTACTGCATGTGATTTTTACACTTGCTGTGATGAACAGTTAGTGTTGTTTATGCCCCAGCTGTATAGAGAACTGCCTGAGAATGCAATTTAATCAAGATTCTACAATAAATTTATTTAGTTTTAGTACGGCAATCAAAATAAACATATGCTTTAAATTAATGACCAGCCCTTAATTTTGTCCAGTAATATAATATCAGAAAACACTTTCTCTCTCAAATTTTATCCAAATAATATCGGAAAACACTTTCTCTCTCAAATTTTATCCAAATAATATCGGAAAACACTTTCTCTCTCAGATTTTCTCCCACCAATATCAGAAAACATTTTCTGTTTCAAAGTTCTCCATACTAAAATCCGTAACCCACCAGGCAGGGCTAGGGTGATCCATAACCCACCAGGCAGGGCTAGGGTGGTCCGTAACCCATCAGGCAGGGCTAGGGTGATCCATAACCCACCAGGCAGGGCTAGGGTGGTCCGTAACCCACCAGGCAGGGCTAGGGTGATCCATAACCCACAGGCAGGGCTAGGGTGGTCCGTAACCCATCAGGCAGGGCTAGGGTTGTCCGTAACCCACCAGGCAGGGCTAGGGTGATCCATAACCCACCAGGCAGGGCGAGACAGTTTAAAAGACTCCCTTCCGGCACCTGCAGGGTCAGGATGGGTCACACGCAATGATTCAACTGATGATGTGGCTGAATATGAACAGAAAAGCAACAGACTGGGCTCCACAGTGATAAAGATGGTGGAGCGGATCCAGAAGCACACTGAAACAAACCTTTGAGACAGAACTCCAAACGGCAAGGAAAACAACAAATAAAAAGTGAACCTAACAACTGGGCATAACAGACAGAGAGCCCCTGTAACATATCTCTAGACACAACACAGACTCAGGAAAAGAACTTTAGTTTTGGCTGAAGTTGCTGCTGTATTCTCCCAAATTGTTCCACTAAATTCGTGTTATATAATTATAACACTAAAAAGACAGATACTTGAGGACTTCCAAAGAAAGCAATAGACAGAAAGTTTCTATTAAAAGTTTTTAATTATATAGCAAAAAAAATAAATAAAATAGCTAAAGTTAATACCCAGATTTATAATTCCCCCTCCCCACAAAAAAACACATGAATGCATACACATCCTCACAAAATCAGCCACATGTAGCACAGGATCAACCAGAGGATATTAAAGTTAACAAGAAGCAAAATGAACCAAAACAACTGAAATATGTCATTATACTCCTTCCTACAACTACAAACTTTCCCAATATCTATTTGATGTCGACTACATGCCTCCATGAATCATAAAATTTAAAAGTTATCTTAAACTGCTCTTACAGACACCGAATACAGTTAATTGTTTATTCTGAATAGTCCCGAAAATTTTGTTTAGTAGATAGTCATTTATATATGCATGTAGTTACTTCTGTACTGATAACAGTGAAACGTAAATGTTATATTTTATTTTATGTCTCTCAGCTTCAACGTTAATTATGTTTGTTACATGAACAGCATATTTGTAGAATGTCTGGAATAGAGTGAAAGATGTATGATAAAGGGCAGAATGTCAGACGGGCCTGCGTGCCCAATTCTTAACCCTTTTGAAATAAAGATCAATAAATCAATCAATCAATCAATCAATCTCTCTCTCCCTCTCTCTTCCTCTCTCTCTATCTCTCCCTCTCTCTCTTTCTCTCTCCTTCTCTCTCTCTCATATCTCCCTCCCTCTCTCTCTCTCTCTCCCTCTCTCTCTCCCATCTCTCTCTCCCTCCCTCCCTCTCTCTCTCTCCCTCTCTTTTCTGTGACTTTTCTTTATGTCTAATATGTTTTGGCTACAGGTCTGCCATGCCCATATATTCCCAACTTTAGATTTGTAAACTGTAATAAGGGATACTTGAATATTCTATTTTCTAATATAATTCCAACTTAAAAAAAAAAAAATCAGCATTTTAGGACACAGATACACATTTTAGTACAACAATCTGGTTTAGGAGAGAAGCAACAACAACCAGGTGTAAGAGAGAAGCAACAATCAGGTGTAAGAGAGAAGCAACAACCAGGGGTAAGAGAGAAGCAACAACCAGGCTAAGAGAGAAGCAAACAACCCGGTGTAAGAAAGAAGCAACAACCTGGTGTAAGAGAGAAGCAACAACCTGGTGTAAGAGAGAAGTAACAACCTGGTGTAAGAGAGAAGCAACAACCTGGTGTAAAAGAGAAGCAACAATCTGATGTAAAAGAGAAGCAACAACCTGATGTAAGAGAGAAGCAACAACCTGGTGTAAGAGAGAAGCAACAACTAGGTGTAAGAGAGAAGCAACAACCTGGTGTAAAAGAGAAGCAACAACCTGATGTAAAAGATAAGCAACAACCTGATGTAAAAGAGAAGCAACAACCTGGTGTAAGAGAGAAGCAACAACCTGGTGTAAGAGAGAAGCAACAACCTGGTGTGAGAGAGAAGCAACAACCTGGTGTGAGAGAGAAGCAACAACCTGGTGTGAGAGAGAAGTAACAACCTGGTGTAAGAGAGAAGCAACAACAATCTGGTGTAAAAACTCCAACTTCTGAGACCTTAGAAAGAACAACAATAAAATATTTCTAAATTCAATTCACAATAGCTATGTTTTTCATCAAGTGACATCTCAGAAATATAACAAAGTAAGGGTCCACTACCTCAGAATTTGCTTTATTTCTTCAGACATTTAATAGCGGAACAATTTGAAATAATTTGTTCAACTTACTCTCGTGCCGACTTGAACAAACTGTCGACCAAGTTATTGGAATCCTTTTTCTTTGGAGGTCCAAGGATCTGTTGGCCGCTGTTGACATATTCAGCGAAGGAAATTATCATACAACACGTATCAAATATTTATACTAAACATATCAGCATGTTAGTTTTCATTTTCTCTGTTATTAACTTTAACTGTTTTCACTTCAAAGTTAAGCTGTATGTAACTTTATAAGCCATTACAGTCCTGACTTTTACCTTTATAAAGGCACTGTAATCCTGATTTTTACCTTTATAAACCATTATAATCCTGATTTTTGTCTTTATAAGCCATTACAGTTCTGACTTATCTCTATAAACCATTATAATCCTGTCTTTATAAGTCTTCATAAAATGATTACTGCAACTGCCTAATGATTATTAATCCCTGTTTCCACAACATACTATAAAAAAAAATTCTCTAATGTGGAAATAAAGGAACATATGATCACTAACCTGCGCATACAAAGTTAGTTTTTTCTTACTCAGTGAGTAACTACTTGTTAACTTACATCAAGTTTGCAATAATTGATTAACATAATTTTGTTCTAATAAAGTTATTGATGAATGGCTAATAGAATACTTCTATATTATAAACCCAGTAATGACTGGCTAATTGAACACTTTTACTTGTAAAGTCAGTGCTAACTGATTAACAAAACTTTTTCTTAAGAAGTGAGCAAGTGACTGGATTGCAGGATATTTAAAAATCAATAAATCAAGCACAATTTCAAAGAAAACAACATCACTCCTACAAGGCAGTCTTGTTCTTTATTATGGATGGCGTTAACAGTTCAATCCTTCCTGCATACAAACATCAGTCTTTAACCAAATCTACACATCTGATTTCAAACTTCTTGATAACCATATTCCCTCTCTCATTTATGTCCTTAAAAACCCAAACTGAAACGTTCAAAGAGTTTTTATAAAGAAAAAGGATCACTTCAGTTTATCTTAATCATGATATATGTACTCTATGTGTGGCTGTGCTCAGATCTGATCAGTTCTGTGGTCTATATTTGAAACATTTGGTGGAAATGATAATGAACTTTTTAATCATAAAAATGTAAGAAAAATTCACTTCATCTCCATGTAAAATGATATTTATTACAATAAATTGAAGAACTACTAAAATGCACTTCAAGATCTTGACCCACATGGAAGATGACAGTTAAATTCTGGGAGAGAAAAAAACAAACAGAAAAAAAAAAAATCTAATAGCTCACATACCCAACAAGTCATGACCCAAGTGGGACCTACTCCACTTGCAATGTCAACAGCTGAGTTAGACTAAAGTGAACTGTTTAAACAGCTTTTAATTGCAGTCATAACTGATGTCATATAGTTTTATTCCATAGAAATGAGGCCATAATTTTAAACTACTATAAATCCTACAAACAAGAATGCATCACTTCTTGTTAAAACATGGTGGCTTTGATGAATGATAATAAAGAAAGTTCATGTGCCTTGGCTATTATTCAGTAGTTTCAAAGTTAAAAAGGCTAAAAACACTTGCACTTCTGTTGACATGAGGAGTTGTGTGGTAGTTCCACCTTCCATGAAACAATATACACTGCCTGATATAAATGCATCAGAACACAGTGTTGTATGATCAAACCTCCCAACAACAAAAACTGTAGACGCAGGAATAAAAGTTACTTTACTGTATGAAAAATCATTGTTTCATATTTGTACAAATCTGTATCAGGCTTAAATGTCAATGAACAGCCAAAGATGGCTACCAAGAATAAGACTTCCTACATAATTATTTCTTACCTTCTGTCTGATCCCCCAGCATAATAGGCCTGGCCTTCTTCATCTGAGGAGTCCGACTCTACATGAATACTCTTGAAAATTTGAACCCTGCCAGAAGACAAAAGCCCTGGCATTTATTTCACTCAAATAGTTCTGACCTACTGACACATGATTAGGCCAAGATCTGGGGCAATCATGTAGGAGGCTAGTGGATAGTACACAAAGTGAAAAGTTAAAAAACGAAAACAGAAACAGATGAAGCCCATACAACGGCAATCAATGTTTGGTACTTGATACTTCTAACCTGATATTTTACCCTTCCCCTCCTGTGCCTGCGTGGTAATTCATTTGTTTTGGTTTTTTTTTTTTCATTTTCTATTTTTGACTTTTTAGAGTTTTTAAATAACTATTAGAAAGTTTATTTCATTTTGCATCATGCTTCAATGTAGGACCTGCACAATTCACTTCTAACAACCAGGTGCTGTAACTCTCACATCTAGAACAACCCACCATCTAACAACCAGATGCTATAACTCTCACATCAAGAACAACCCACCATCTAATGACCAGATGCTGTAACTCTTACATCAAGAACAACCCAGCATCTAACAACCAGATGCTGTAACTCTCACGTCAAGAACACACCACTATCTTCAGACTACACACTGTGAGCACAACTGTATCCCTCAGCCTGTAACATAGCCCTGACTGTACGTGTATGACAGATGTCCCAATTACAGAACATATCCTGCAGATCTGGCCCCCTCTACCAAGAAGCCCAGCCCCAGCTCTTGCCACAGGTGGCTACTGGAAGATAAACTTTGGGGTACAAAGCATGACCTCCAAGAGATTGCACAATTTATCCTGACAATAAATATAGAATCATGTGAGGACTAGAATCATGTCAAGACTAGAATCATGAATCGACATTGAAGATTTCATTTTGTACAAAACAAATACACATGATATGTACATTCTTAAAACTGTATCCTCTGATTAAGTTATATACTCTGATTTTAAAAAAAAAAAACCCTTTCTGTGCACAGAAAATCTTGGGCTCTCATTCTGTGTGCTACAACCAAGATAAGACAGTAATGAGAATTTTCCATTCAGAAGCAACCAATGTAAAAAAAAACACACAAAAAAAGCAAGATACATGATATTTATAGACATAAGATCATAGCTTGATTATTTATTTGTACCAGCTTATGTTGCATATTAATACTAACATGAACTGACTAACAGACTAACATGAACTAACTAATATGAACTGATTAACATTAACTGACTAACATGAACTGACTAAAAGACTAACATGAATTGACTAATAGATTAACATGAACTGACTAATATGAACTGATTAACATTAACTGACTAACATGAACTGACTAACAGACTAACATGAACTGACTAACAGACTAACATGAACTGACTAACAGACTAACATGAACTGACTAATATGAACTGATTAACATTAACTGACTAACATGAACTGACTAACAGACTAACATGAACTGACTAACAGACTAACATGAACTGACTAACAGACTAACATGAACTGACTAACAGACTAACATGAACTGACTAAAAGACTAACATGAACTGACTAACAGACTAACATGAACTGACTAACAGACTAACATGAACTGACTAATAGACTAACATGAACTGACTAACAGACTAACATGAACTGACTAACAGACTAACATGAACTGACTAACAGTCTAACATGAACTGACTAACAGACTAACATGAACTGTACCTGTCGGCAGCATCAGCACGATCTACATTTAAATCAGTGGCGACTGAAACATCATCAACTGCTGAAGAATGCACTGCATCTTGATTTACATCCTGATCACCCTCATTATCTGCACTTTCAAAGAAGCTGCTCATTGCCAGCTGTTGATGATGGACAGGTTAAGTATTAACATATATATAGACAAGTTACCTATTAACATATATATATATAGATAGGTCAAGTATTAACATATACATAGATATGTCATGTATATATATAGATAAGCTATGTATTAACATATATATAGATAGGTAAAGTACTAACATATAAAAATAGGTCAGCTATTAACATATATATAGACAGGTTAAATATTAACATATACAATATATAGATAGGTTAAGTATTAACATATATATATATATAGACAGGTTAAATATTAACATATATATAGATAGGTTAAGTATTAACATATATATGGATAGTTAAGTATTAACATATATATTGATAGGTTAAGCATTATCACATATAGTATAACATTTACATTCAACATCTTTTGTGTGGTCTCTGGTAATTTTAATCATAACTGTTTCATGTGATGGACATCTAAGGAAGAGAGGGTGAGAGAGAGAGAGAGAGAGTGAGAGAGAGAGAGATGTGCCAAAAACAGCCTGACAAAGAACTGTAAAAACATATACAGTATACAGATAGGTTAAGTATTAACACACACACATATATATATATATATATATATATATATATAAATCAAGAAAAAATTACTGAACACCAAATCACAACGGCTTAAAGAACGAGTTTTAAGTAATTATGCACAAAAAGACAAAGAAGTAAAGGAATCATGCCGTCAAGATAAACGTCAATATTATGACAACTTAGCAGAAACAGCAGAGAAAGCAGCATATACAAATGACATGAAAACCATATATAAAATCACAAAGCAGATGACAGGTAACTTCAATACAAGATGTGAAAGTGCAGTAAGAACACAAAATGGACAACTGGTCAGTGGAGAAAGAGAAAAAATTGAAAGATGGAGGAAACACTTTAACACCCTACTAAACAGAACACAAGCAGCACAAGCAATAGATATACCTGAAGCAAAAGCGGAACTAAACATCAATACAGGACCAATAACAATAAATGAAGTAAAAGAGGCGATAAAGATGCTAAAATCAGACAGGGCACCAGGTGAAGATGAAGTGACTGCTGAGATGTTGAAAGCAGAAGAAACAGAAACACCAAAACAACTTTGCCGGATATTACAACAAATTTGGGATTTAGAAAAAGCCCCGGAGGAGTGGAAAACTGGTCTTATAGTAAAACTACCAAAGAAGGGTGACCTCAGAGATTGCGGGAACTGGAGAGGCATTACCCTACTGCCACTCACTAGTAAAGTATTTTGCAGAATAATCATCAACAGAATTGTACCAACACTTGAGGAAAAACTTCGGAAAGAGCAGGCAGGATTTAGGAAAGGAAGATCATGCATAGACCATATATTTGTACTTAGACAAATATTAGAACAGGCAAATGAGTGGCATAGCACAACATATGCATTATTCATAGATTTTGAGAAAGCCTTTGACAGTGTCAACAGAGATGCACTGTGGAAAATCCTAAGATGGCATGGCCTCCCCCATAAAATAGTTAATGTAATCAAAGCCCTATACGAGGGTTTTCAGTGCAAAGTTATCTGTGGAGAACATACCTCCAGCAGCTTTAGGGTACAAACAGGAGTGAAACAGGGATGTGTACTATCACCAACATTATTTATCTTGGCAGTAGACTGGTTAATGAAGGAGGCAACATCAGACAAACGCAGAGGATTACAATGGACCCTTGACACAGTGCTGGAGGACCTTGACTTTGCGGACGACATTTGTCTATTATCAAGCAGTCACAAAGATATGCAAGATAAAATAAACAAGTTAACCCAGAATGCAAACAACATAGGACTAAAGATCAATGTAGGAAAGACAAAGTTAATGAAGCAAAATGTGAACAACAGAAATGTACTCAGAGTAGATAACAAGTTAGTGGAGGAGGTAAACGAATTTGTATACCTTGGCAGCAGAGTAGTAGAAAATGGAGACAGCACAGAGGACATCAACAGCAGACTTACTAGAGCAAACCAGGCTTTTGCAACGCTACAGAATATATGGAAATCAAATAAACTAAGCATAAATATGAAAATCAGGATATTTAAGAGTAATGTTCTAAGTGTACTACTCTATGGAAGTGAATGCTGGAAAATCACCAAAACCATAGAAAACAAGTTGAATTCTTTCCAGACTAAATGTTTACGTAGAATTAAAAAAATATTTTGGCCAAACACCATAAGAAATAACATCTTATTGGCAGAAATGCAGATGAAACCACTGACAACAATTATTGAGGAAAGACGCTGGCGATGGTTGGGACATGTGCTCCGAATGACTGACAACTCACTACCAAAAATAGCACTAAGATGGACACCACAGGGGAGCAGAAGTAAGGGTAGACCAAAAGAGACATGGAGAAGAACAACAGAAAGGATGTTGAGCAATAGAGGGCTCACCTGGGCAAGAGCAGAAAAAAAGGCGAAAGACAGGCATTTGTGGAAAACCCTTGCGGAAGCCCCATGTGCCCTGGGCACTTAAGGTTCAGAGATATATATATATATATATATATATATATATATATATATATATATATATAATATATATATATATATATTATATATATATATATATATATCAGGTTAAGTGTTAACATATATATAGACAGGTTAAATATTAACATATATACAGACAGGTTAAGTATTAACTTATATATGGATAGTTAAGTATTAACATTTATAACATATATATTGATAGGTTAAGCATTATCATATACAGTATAACATTTACATTTAACAACTTCATTTTGTGTGGTCTCTGGTATTTTTAATCATAACTATTTCATGTGATGACATCTAAAGAAGAGAGGGTGAGAAAGAGAGAGAGAGATGTGCCCAAAAACAGCCTGACAAAGAACTGTAAAAACAGTGATGAATAGTTCTAGCACCAAAGACTGGCTGTAGAATGTGAGAAGCAAGAGAGAATGTGTTGCTGTCCCGCAAGATGCTACAAGTTGTCAATGAATCAGATTAGATGCCTTTCATTTCCTCTGCTACTTGGTTAGAAATGTTTCTTTCAGTCTCTCTCCATGCTCAATTCTTCATGGTTTGAAAATGAAGTTCATTTGTTCATTCTCTTTCTTCTCTGATGTGTTTCTCAGCAACGCTTGAGTGTGACTTCTATTACCAGTGTGCTAAGGTTTTGGTGTTATTTAATAAGAAAATGAGAGCCAAACTTCAGGAGAAAAAAATGCACTTGCACTGAGACTTACACTATAGTTTGTTATTACAGTGGCTGATAATGGCATTAAAAAAAAAAAAAACTGGAAGATTCAGCCATGGGTGAAACTGTTCAGGAAAAATATGTCTTGCTATTTTCACACCCATCTTCCCACTCCTAAGATGTTTCCTAGGACATAAACAGCTTTATCATAGTCTGAGTTTATTCTATGACTTCCTGCTACTGAAGAACTTACTTAACTTCACTCGTTGCGGAATTTGACATCATGGTTATTATTAGATTTAAAAAGAAAAAAAATTATTCCACGACTATATCTGATGATTGGAATGTGGGAAAACTGATTGATATCTTTATTTAATTTTAATTTTTAATTAGGATGGTAATTTAACGTGGAATGAAACCTTTTACGTGGCATCCAATCTAGTTTTATTATTACTGACTTAACACCTACAAAATGACACTGCATAATCGGTGTGAATGTAACCGCGCTCATGCAAACATTCTGAGAATTCTGTGCAATTGGATTAAACAAAGCTGAACAATCTCAACTTGCTTACAGTCTCATAAATATGCAATTTCATAAAATTTACTAACCTCTAAATCCCATGCAGCAGATTCCAGATAGAATCTGGCTCGACTGGAATCAATGCCAGTAACGCCGACAAATTGATCAACTAAACTATCATGGTCGGCCATTTTTCTGTTTCTTTGAATAGAGTAATTTCCCCTCGCAAAGTTTTTTTTTTTTTATTTCTTTTGAAAGAAGAGTCAGTCTTTTCGAACATTCTCTGTGTTAGCGGGAGAGGGATATCCCCTATCAAAGGAGAAGTAAGACGCCTCCTTACCTCCGTCAGTCTTTGGGACATGCTTGAGCAAGCTGGAGTACCCTTTAGCCCCCCGATCAGGGTGACGTGAAGCCATGGGAGTAGGTGGTGGATGGAATGGGAGAGCAGCCGACAGATAATGTTGGTTATGATCACCATTCTTTGATGGTAGACAGATGATCTCAATGTAGGGACAATGGCTACGATCACTGACTAGTACAGTCACTGCCCGGAAGGAAAGCAATGGTAAACTATCTTCTGGAAATATACTATGAAACCTTAACAGCAACATGGAAGGTCAGATAGGAAAAAGATCTGGTGGCGAGTCCCCCAGGCCAGATAGATCTAATTTTAACACTAGGGAAGAGTGCGAGACAGAGGTCAGTACTAGTAATTGTGATGACGGACAAAATCCTGACGGTGTTACTAAGGAAAACCTCTGCATCAAACAAAAAAGAAAAATAAGAGTAGGAACATGGAATGTGAGAAGTATGTATCAGGGAAAGTATCAAATAATAAGTGACGAGATGAAAAGAACAGGAATACACATTTGGGAATCTGCGAATATCGATGGAAAGGATCAGGACACTTCAAGAGCGAGCATGATAATATCTCTATATACTCTGGTAGAGAAGTAGGAGGAAAGAATGGGGTGGCTTTTTACTTGGACAAATCAACATCAAAAGCATTGCTATGTTATAATCCAGTAAGTGATAGAATCCTCACTAACAAACTTAAGGGCACTCCTAGAAATGTAACAAGTATCCAGATATATGCACCTACATCGGCAGCAGAAGAAGAGAAAGTAGAAGACTTTTATAGCACACTGCAAACTACGATAGACCAGGTACAGGAACATGATACTGTATTAATAATGGGCGATTTTAATGCAAAGATTGGTACAGAAAGAGCAGAAGACGAAAGATATATTATGGGCAAATTTATCATAGGACATAGAAATGAGGCAGGTGACACTCTAATGGCGTTTTGCATGGAAAATGAGCTAATGATCGCTAACATACTTTTTATCCAACATCTAAGACTTTACACATGGACATCAGCTGATTGGGAAAGCCAAGAATCAAATACGTAGATTACATTTTAGTGCAAAGAAGGTTGGGATCAAGCAAAAACTTTACTATGTGCTGATTGTGACACTGACCATGAGTTATTAATAGCAGACATGAAGATAAAGATAAAAAAGACAGTTAGGGGATCAAGACCACTCCGCTTTGACCTTATAAAAATACCAGAACAATTCGGTATAGACGTGAATAATTGTTTCGAAATCCCGATGGCTGTACAGGAGGAGATGACACCGGATGAACTGGCTACACAGGCCAGAGATATCTTAATAACAACAGCTAAAGAGGTGGTTCCAGTAAAGAAAACACAAAAGAATGGATGGATTACAGCAGGCACACTAGAACTGATATTACAGAGTAGAGAAATGAAGACGAAATGAAAAGCGACAAACAACAACAAAGAGGAATATAAATCTTTGACAAAAGAAGTACGAAGAAACATACTAAAATACAAAAAAAAAAAAAAACAATACATACAAGATTATTGTGAAAGAATAGAAGTATATCAGAAGTGTGGAAGAGATAGTGAAATGTTTAAAGAAATGAAGACATTGACGAGAAATGTCACACCTAAGCTAAATATCATTTGCGACGAGATGGGGAATACCTTGACAGAGACAGAGGAAACTCTAGAAAGATGGAAGGATATTGCAGATGAATGTATGGAACAACCGACTGTGAAAGCAGGAATCGACAGTGTGAATGAAAAAGAACCCGACCCGACAACAGAAGAAGTTTTATGGGGAGTAAAGAACCTGAAAATGGTAAATCACCAGGATGTGATAACACCTGAATTTATTAAAGCAGGAGGAAAATAATGTCGAATAGTCTATCATGCACCATATAAAAAGATATGGCATTCGGGTATTTGGCCAAAAGAATGGAAAAGAACTGTATTCATACCACTGTCAAAAAAGCATAACCTGAAATTATGCACAAACTACAGAATTGTTGCCCTGATATGCATGCCATTACAATTCTGTTAAAATCATAATGGGGAGATTTCGTAAGAAAATAGAAGTCAGTATGGTCCAAGCTGGTTTTAGGGAAGGAAGAGGATCGAGAGATCATATATTCAATATAAGATTAATAATAGAGAAATGCAGAGAATTTAATGTGAATCTATATTTACCTTTTATAGACTTCTAGCTGATTACCTGGCGTTGCCTGGCTATTTATTTATCTCAATCAACAAAGTTCTATTCATTTCTACAACATTGTAGGCGGTTCTACGTCGTTCTATTAATTTCCATAGCCTTCTAGAAGGGTCTACAGAGGTCAATTCAGTTCTGCAATCTTCTAGAAGGTTCTACAATGTTATATTAATTTCCACAACCTTCTAGAAGGTTCTACAGAGCTAGACGGTTCTACAGAGTTCTGTTCCTTCTATTCGACTAAACGTGGGCTTAATTGTCATCAGGACTGTCACCAATCAGCTTAGCGACATCGAACACTGTGGATTCGACACTAACCTCGGTCAGTTTGGACATTTTATTTTTCACCACTTCTCACCCTCCCCCCTCCTCCCATGCCGATGGGGGTTGAACTTGCGAGTGTCACTATTCATCTCAGCGACACATAAAACTATGGATTCGACACTAATATCGGTCGTTTTTGATGATTTGTATATATCACCCCATCCCATCCCACCCCACAACCCCACGCCGATGGGAGCTGAACTTGGACTTACACGGCATCGGAAGTGTCACTATTCATCTCAGCGACCCCGAAAACTATGGATTCGACACTAATGTCGGTCGTTTGTGATGATTTGTACATATCACCCCATCCCACCCCACCCCTAGAACCCCACGCCGATGGGTGCTGAACTTGGACTTACATGGCATCGGGAGTGTCACTATTCATCTCAGCGACCCCGAAAACTATGGATTCGACACTAATGTCGGTCTTTTTTGATGATTTGTACATATCACCCCACCCCACCCCTAGAACCCCACGCCGATGGGTGCTGAACTTGGACTTACACGGCATAGGGAGTGTCACTATTCAACTCAGCGACCCCGAAAACTGTGGATTCGACACTAATGTCGGTCGTTTTTGATGATTTGACAATGTCACCCCACCCCCAGTCCGAGGCCCCCGCCCCCATGCCGATGGAAGCTTAAATTGGACTTAAACGGCATCGAGAGTGTCACTATTCATCTCAGCGACCCAGAAAACTGTGGATTCGACACTAATATAGTTCATTTTCGATTATTTTTACATTCCACCTCAATCCTTAGGGGTCATATGGGTATACTAGGGATGTCTTACCCCAACAGGATTTCTTTCCAGATTGTAAGTCATATGTGTACCAAGTTAGTTTGAATTGCTGCAGGCGTTCCAGCGTGATGCTGACACTCTCACATTCTATGAAAGATGATAGACTGGAAGACTTGCCGAATTCGCTTACCGCTTACTTTATAGAAGACCATCTAAAATTCTGGTGGGTGCTGGAAGTTTCTCGAACATTTATGAGTCAAAGATCGCATTCATATCCACAACCTTCTAGAAGATTCTAGAGTGCCCTCTCTGGTGTGAAATAAACAATCTGACCATTTTCTAAATGGACGCTGAGGTGAACAACAGTAGGGTGTCTGTCATGAATCAGAAATCTGCTCTGTGGATCATGTCTCTCGTTATCAATGCCAGAGGTTCGGCACCTCAGCAGATATAACGTCATCGGTTTGTGTTGACTGACCTTTGTCCGTCACGGCCGACAATCCGAAGCAGGCATAAATATCACGGTAGTTACTTCCCGTCGTTCGGTAGGGTATGTTTCTATCGGTCGGTTGAGATCCCACACCCACCACACAGGCTCTCATAGGGGTCCTATGGATGATCTAACTCCCACTATACCTTATCCAGATAGTAAGTCATATGTCTGCCAACTTTGGTTGAAATTGCTCCAGGTGTTCCAGCGGGATGTGGGGAAAAATATATATATAAAGATTCAAAGGCATTTGATTGTGTACAACACCAGAAACCTTGGGAAATAATGGGAAAAATGGGATTTCCAACACACTTGATACAATTAACATCACTGCTGTATCTAGACCAACAAGCAGCAGTAAGAATAAATGGTGAAACAGCAACTTGGTTTGACATAAAACAAGGGGCCCGCCAGGGGTGTATATTGCCGCCTTACTTATTTAACTTGTATACTGAAAATATAATGAGGAATGTTAGAGAAGATGTAGACGAAGAATATTACGATGCCATAACAATTGGAGGTTATTAAATACCAGAGATTAGATATGCTGAAGACACAGTATTTCTGTCCACAACACAAAAAGGAATTGAAAAACTAAGTATGTCAGTCCGTAAGAACAGCGAAGAGCAAAACCTCTATCTTAATGGGAAGAAAACTAAACTGATAACCGACAAAACAAATAAGGCAGCTGAAATATGTATAAAGGAGGAAAAATTGGAAGAGGTGGAGAGTTTTGAATATCTTGGATCATTACTAACTAATAATGGAGATACAATGAGGGAAATTAAAAGGAGGACATATATCGCTCTTTAGAAAGTAAAATAACCAGAGAAGCTGTATATAACAGTATATTGGAAAATTTACTGTTACGATAGTTGGACTGTCATAAAAAGGATATAATCCGGGGTATTTTAATATTTTGACCATTTGATTTAAAGCCCTTGGTATTTTTGTTGTACAAGAGTTCAACTGAAAGGTTAGGGTCGAGACGTTAAATTCCACGAGATTTTTATGAACTTATCCTTGACATGTTTGTAACAGAAAAGTTATTTTCAAAATGTCCAGTGAGTTTTCGTCTGAAGGTCGTAAACAGGTAGAATTACGGGCTGAGTGATTCTCGGGATAGAAACTTTGGGAAGATTTAGGGGAATAGTTAGCACATATTTAAAGAGTGAGAGGACGAGATCTGAGATAGAATGGATTATGATTATGAAAGTTAGAATAAGTTTGAATTGAGTCTCGGTTGTGAATGTGTTAGGTTCATTGTTAGGCATGATTCGTTGAGAATGTGATTTTTCTAGTCTACAGTGCACTGTATTAGTGATTTTTGTCATGTAGCTGACTTGTGCATAGAATGCTTCTTTTGGAGACATTATGAGATTACTTCTCATTATGATTTCAGTAAAGAGTCAGGTAATTGCTAGCATCAAAATGTCAAGCATTTCTTTTGTTGTCATAACTTTGCTGAACTAAAGAATGTGAAATTAGTTCCTTTTTTTAAAGTTTTTTTTTTATAAACCTTTGGTCTACAGATTTTCTGTGATGAGTTAGAGAATTCTGTGATCCTTTTTGATGCAGTAAATGTTTACTCTTATGTTGTACTACATTTTTTGTATGCTTGTTGCATTTATACAGTGTGAGAGTTTGGATTTCTCCCTTTCCATTTGGCAAACTAGTTATTGCCGGAAAGAGGATTAGCCAGAAACTTTGTATAACGTTATCAGTTGCCTCTCACCTTCACCTATCATCACTCATTTTTTTCCATTAATAAAGTATGAGTTTATGTTCTTCACACTGGACATTCTTCACACCGTTCACTGTGTGTTGTCCTTGTTAGTATTTCTATAGCAGAAGTTTCATGATAGTAATACAAATCTTTACAAGTACTGCCGTGTCTGTAACTAGCAGTCACAGTAATAATAGACAGATGCACGATACATGTGTTAGTAGTGCACATCTACATGTGGAAAGGAACATCAGAACTACAAAAATAAGATTTTTAAGGTCATGCATCTTTCCCATCGCAACATATGCCTATGAGACCTGGGCACTTAACAAAACAGCTGAGAAACACAAAAATGCCTTTGAATGTAAATGCTACAGAACAGTTCTTCAAATATCATGGACACAAAAAAAGGACAAATATATCCATACTACAAGAACTTAATATTGATGAAGCCTGGGTAGTAAAGAGGATTAAAGAGAGAAAACTTAAATATTTTGGACACATTAAACGTCATGATAATCTAGAGAAGACCATCTTGGAAGGGTACATAATGTGAAAAAGAAAGAGAGGAAGACCAAAGCGAAGATGGAAGCAAGACGTCGTTGATGATCTGCAAATGGATGCATCAGCAACAGGCCATCTTGCTTACAACCGACAGGAGGAGAGCTGTTAGGGAGGCAAAGTTCCGGAAGGGACATACAAATGATCTCTCTCTCTCTCTCTCTCTCTCTCTAGCACATTTTGTTGCAGAAAATAGCGATCCTGAATAATCAAGTTAGTAGCCTCCCTTTTCTAAAACCAAACAAACGGCTCAAGTTCAGTCGGAGGTGCTTCATCCGCTGGGGCAGACAATGAGAGCAGACGTGATGCTGACTTCGTCGTCTAGTAACAAGTAGTTTGTCGAAAGATCAAGGAAAATATAGACAGCAACATCATATAACTAGATGGCTGTCTGTAGTGATAGGGTAATTTTGTATATTTACACAGACGCATACATATGGTCGCCTGTATGAATTAAACGCGAGGGGGAGATCAGATGTATGTTTCGAATGCCTCAAACAAACAGCGGGTATGAAATAAACGCCGGGTCAGTACATCATCTCTGGAAAGATTACGGTATAGGCAAATAACGATGCTGCAGAATAGTAATTAGCACTTTACGAATGACGCCTGCCTTGAATAGACGCCGGACTCTAATTAAACGCCTAATCACGGCCACAATTTTGTGAATAAGCGCCAATTCAGTGGCATGCATTCTAACACATTCTTCTTCTCATCATCACGTGTCTGTAAACTTAGCTGGTGCTAAATCTACATTTTATGGACAGATTGGGAAGAATAGATCAACCCAGCTGTTTCAGGCATTCCCTTGGCATGTACTACCGTACTGCGTGGCCAAGATCTCGCGACCTCCATGACCGCCAAGCCAGGTTTTTCCATCTGAGGATACTGCATGCCAGTTAATTCAGCATCTTACACACCTTCATACATCACATCAACATATCACCAGGTCAACCATCAGTTTACATCCATTTATTAATACTCTCTACACATATCATAGTGACGCCACCACAGACATCAACATCACAAACACAGGACATCAACATGTATCATCATGACAATAAAGAGGCATGACATAAATACAATGTATTATCTCTAACTAAGTATCAACTAAATCAGTGGACCAGATTGGCCTGGGCTCCTCTGGCCCTTCGAAGCAAGCATATACATAATCTCAATATTGTGCCAATGCACTGCATACATTTATTTCCACTTGTGCAAAATGCACTGAATATATATTTCCACTTTGTACCAGTGCACTGACTAACATATTTCCATTTTTACCAATGCACTGAATAACGTATTTCACTTTTGTGCCCATGCACTGAATAACATATGATGAACTTAGGTGTGCCCATCCAAATGACAAGACTGAACAGAATCAGCGAAATCTTCACGTGCAATGAAAGTAACGATAATCTAACAACACAGTATGAATTCACAATACATCATATAATCCACAGTACATTTGAATCAACACTGTGAGGTCGGCAGGGCTAACCAGATGAGACGAATTTAGCTCCCTGCCCTATCCTCTGGTTTTCTACTCTCCTCTCAGCTTCAGGAAGTTCACATGAAATTAACACCATGATGGCACACTCCATTATATATATCATCAATATTATATATATATATCAATATTGTCTGAAAAATGGTAAATCACCAGGATGTGATGAGATAACCGCTGAATTTATTAAAGCAGGAGGAAAGGAGTGTGCAACAATCTATCATGCACTATGTAAAAAGATATGGCATTCAGGTATTTGGCCAAAAGAATGGAAAAGAACTGTATTCATACCACTGCCAAAAAAGGGTAACCTGAAATTATGCACCAACTACAGAACTGTTGCCCTGATTAGTCATGCCAGTAAAATTCTGTTAAAAATCATAATGGGTAGACTTCGAAAGAAAATAGAAGAAGAAGTCAATATGGTCCAAGCTGGCTTCAGGCAAGGAAGAGGATCAAGAGATCATATATTCAATCTAAGATTAATAATAGAGAAATGCAGGAAGTTTAATGTGAATCTATATTTATCCTTTATAGACTACTCAAAGGCATTTGATTGTGTACAACACCAGAAACTTTGGGAAATAATGGAAAAAATGGGATTTCCAACACATTTGATACAATTAACATCACTGCTGTATTTAGACCAACAAGCAGCAGTAAGAATAAATGGTGAAACAACAAGTTGGTTTGACATAAAACAAGGGGTCCGTCAGGGGTGCATATTGTCACCCTACTTATTTAACTTGTATACTGAAAATATAATGAGGAATGTTAGAGAAGATGTAGACAAAGAATATTACGATGCCATAACAGTTGGAGGTTATGAAATACCAGAGATTAGATATGCTGATGACACAGTATTGCTGTCCACAACACAAGAAGGAATGGAAAAACTAATTATGTCAGTCCGCAAGAACAGCGAAGAGCAGAACCTCTATCTTAATGCAAAGAAAACTAAAGTGATGACAACTGACAAAACAAACAAGGCAACTGAAATATGTATCAGTGAGGAAAAACTGGAAGAAGTGGAGAGTTTTGAATATCTTGGATCACTACTAACTAATAATGGAGATACAATGAGGGAAATTAAAAGGAGGACATCTATTGCTCTTCAGAAAGTAAAACAAATAAAGAATCTGTGGAGAGGAGCAGACAGAACCACAAAAATAAGATTTTTAAGGGCATGCATCTTTCCCATCGCAACATATGCCTGTGAGACCTGGACACTTAACAAAACAGCTGAGAAGCACATAAATGCCTTTGAATGTAAATGCTATAGAAGAGTTCTCCAAATATCGTGGACACAAAAAAGAACAAATATATCTATACTACAAGAGCTTAATATTGAAGAAGGCTGGCTAGTAAAGAGGATTAAAGAGAGAAAACTTAAATATTTTGGCCACATTAAACGTCATGATAATTTAGAGAAGACCGTATTGGAAGGATACATAATGGGAAAAAGAAAGAGAGGAAGACCGAAACGAAGATGGCTGCAAGACATCGTTGATGATCTGGAAATGGATGCAGCAGCAGCAGGCCATCTTGCTCACAACCGAGAGGCCTACAGGAGTGCTGTTTGGGAGGCAAAGTTCCGCAAGGGACATGCAAAGGAATGAATGAATGAATGATATCAATATTATATTCTTGTAGTATGGATATATTTGTTCTTTTTTTGTGTCCATGATATTTGAAGAACCCTTCTGTAGCATTTACATTCAAAGGCATTTATGTGTTTCTCAGCTGTTTTGTTAGGTGTCCAGATCTCACAGGCATGTGTTGCAATGGGAAAGATGCATGCCTTTAAAAAATTTATTTTTGTAGTTCTGTCTGTTCCTCTCCACAGCTTCTTTAGTTATTTTACTTTCTGAAGCGCGACAGATGTCCTGCTTTTAATTTCCCTCATTGCATCTCCATTATTAGTTAGTGGTGATTCAAGATATTCAAAACTCTCTACCTCTTCCAATTTTTTCCTCACTGATACATATTTCAGCGCCTTGTTTGTTTTGTCAGTTATCATCAATTTAGTTTTCTTTGCATTAAGATAGAGGTTTTGCTCTTCGCTGTTCTTATGGACTGACATAATTAGTTTCTCCATTCCTATATATATATATAATATATATAATATATTATATATATTACATAATATGCATAATATATATATATAATATATATATTATATATAAAAGAATTTTTAAACGTTGAAACTGACTTACCAGCCCCACAGCTAAATGTCATTCATTCATTCATTCATTTGCATGTCCCTTGTCGAACTTTGCCTCCCAAACAGCACTCCTATAGGCCTCTTGGCTGTGAGCAAGATGGCCTGTCGCTGATGCATCCATTTGCAGATCATCAACGATGCTTTGCAGCCATCTTCGACTGGTCTTCCTCTTTCTTTTTTCCCATTATGTACCCTTCCAAGATGGTCTTCTCTGATTATCATGACGTTTAATGTGTCCAAAATATTTAAGTTTTCTCTCTTTGATCCTCTTTACTAGCCAGCCTTATTCAATATTATGTCAGTATTATGCTAAATGTCACCCTAGATGAAATTACACTGCAAGAAATTGAAACCGCAGTAAATTTAATGGCTAACAACAAAGCTGTAGGTGAAAATGAAATAACACCTGAAATGTTAAAAGCTATCAATACTGACAACATGAGACAATTACGGAGAAGGTTTAATAAGATTTGGAAAGAAGAAAAGGTTCCTTCTAAATGGAAAAAAGGAATTATTGTTAAAATATCACAGAAAAAGGCAACCTTAGTGACTGTAACAATTGGAGAGGAGTAACCTTAATATCAGTTGTGTCAAAAGTATTTTGCAAGGTCATTATGAATAGACTTAAAGATATAGTTGATACTGCAATGAGAGAAGAACAAGCAGTATTTCGAAAAGGGAGAAGCTGTCTCGACGAGATCTTTACTCTCAGAATAATACTTGAAGAACAAACTGAAAAGCAGAAACCATTAATACTGAACTTCATAGACTTTAAAAAAGCATTTGACAGCATACATAGAGACTCATTGTGGAGAATTTTATGTCTATATGAAATACCATCTAAAATTGTCAATATCATTAAGGACTTCTACAATGGATATGTTTGTGCAGTCAAGACAGAAGAAGGGATGAGTGAATGGTTCCAGATTGAAACAGGTGTGAAACAAGGATGTATACTGCCTCCTTTGCTTTTTGGAATTACAATAGACTTCATAAAGAAAAAATGCTGGGTACATAGGACCCAACTAGAAGATCTTGATTTTGCTGATGATATAACTCTTATCAGTAATAATGTGAATTTCATGCAAGAAAAAACAGACAGCCTATCTTCACTGGCTAGCAAAATAGGACTTGAAATTAACAAGGACAAAACAAAAATAATGAAAATTCCCATTAAGCAAAATAGAAAAATACACGTAGAATGGGACATATATTGAAGAAGTCAATCAATTTGCATACCTTGGCAGCTACATAGACCAGGATTGTGACACCAGAAAGGAAGTTAGAATTGCAAAAGCAGCATCGATCTTCAAGAATCTTGAAAACATATGACATTCAAAAGTTCTAAGCTTAAAAACCAAGTTAAGACTATTCAATTCAGATGTAATATCCACCTTCATTTATGCATGCGAACGCTGGAAAACAACTAAAGAAAGAGACAAGAAATCTGACTCTTTTGAAAACAAATGCCTAAGGAAAATACTCGGCATCAGGTGGAACGAATTCAAGAACAATGCAGAGATAAGACAGATGACTGAACAACAACCAGTCTCATGTGTGATCAGGAAAAGGAGATGGACATATGTTGGTCACGTGATGAGAAGAAACAATCAGAGAATCCCAAAACAAGTTATAAAATGGAACACAACAGGCCACAGAAAAGGAGGCTGACCGCATGAAACTCTAAAGAGAACATTGCTAAGAGAGGCCAAGTTAATAGGCATAAAATCCACTGATGAGGTTGAAAGACTCGCTGAAGACAGGAAAAATTGGCGAACTGCCTTGCGAGCCCCATGTGACATTTAACGGCACGGGAAGGATATAAGAAGATATTTCAGTGTCCTCTATTTCTTTTCTTTTTGATACAACAGGTCAAACGTTCTGCTAGAGTTGAGCAGGAACCGACTTAGGAACCGGTTCTTTCGATTGTTCCGGTAAAAGGAGTACCCGGGTTGGTATAAACCGCTTCCCGATACCGAGTAGGACCAACGTGGAACCGCTTTAGGAAATAAACGTAGGCAAACCAAGAGGCAGACCGAGACAACGGTGACGTGACAGCCTGGAAGAAGACCTGCGAGCCCTTGGAATGGACAACTGGCAGGAGAAGACTAAGAACACAGAGGAATGTAGACAAGTCTTGTCTGCAGCAATGCCCCAGAAAGATGAATGAATCTATTTTTTACTGTTTCTAGATTTCTAATATAATCTAGACTCACTGAAATTAAAGGCTCGGCGCATATGGGAGTGTCCTGAGTGCATGTAGGTCCATTTCTAGGCCAGCAGCAGAGCATGGCCGTTCTTGAAGTTCAAGTTCACTGCGGTTCACTGTGAACCTTATGTGTAAATAATGGCCCAAAGATCTGAGTTCTGTGTAAAAGCATACGGGAAAACATGGGGAAATTATCATTTGTCTTTTATGTAAAATATCACTTACGTTTACCAAGGGCAAAAACCCGAGGAATCAGTTCTATGAACCCGTTCCATGAGTACTTACTAAACGGACGTCAGAAAGATTCGGTTCCTAAAAACCGAGTAATGTCCAGATCTACCTTCCACAGCTTGTGCATGAGAATAACTTCCCCTGGTATCCAACAACTTGGCCAACAGGTGGCAGCACATCCAGCAGCTGATCCAAGATGGCCGATGTACAGGTAAACGGAGATTGTAAATAAACAAACCAAAAACAGTAGAGCCAGTGTAGGAAACAAACTTATACGTGATATTATATCTCTGTCATGTTGTTTTAAGATTTTTTGTACACACATGAATGATGTGCATTAGAAGTAAGCAGAAATTATTAAAGTTGTGATGGCCTACAGTTAACACACACCCACATTGACCCATACATCGCTTAGTTCGCTATTTGCGACATTTCCATACAGACTCAGGGGCATTGCAATGGTTTTTTTTTTTAAGTTACTGGAGTTTGGATATTTTTTTTTCTGGTGATTATCAAAGACAATCAAAGTTTCTTCCACAAAAATTCTTTATTCGTGTGCTTTTTGATGCGTAGAAAATGGTTTTAAATGAACTTCACATCATGTTCATTCATATATCGCTCACTATCAAACCGAATTTTTTTGCGCGGAAGGGATACCACAGAAACAATATATTTTCATGTTTTTTTTAACTGATGAATGCATTTTTATCTTGAAAAAAAAAATAAATGGCCTTACGTCGTCCCTGGAGTACGTGTCATTTGATGAAACATACCTGTTTGAGAGATATATTAGGCTACTTTTCGTGTGTTATCGTCTGTTTGCTAATCTATAGAAGCACTAGGACCATTCACTGACTTTATACCATTCAGGCAATGCCTGCTCTCACTTTCACTGATGGAAATGAAACTTGAAATCTTGTATTTATTCCCATTGTTGTTTGGCAGTCTTGAATTATATTTGCTACCATTGTTCGGTAGCCTGCAAAGTTATAGTTGTGTAGCAGCTGTTAAAAAAATTTTAATGATAACTTGATGTGCTAGTATTGTAAAAGTCAGATTCAAGTGTTGATCTTATGTTGTCTCTGCCAGGCTCGGTGCTTGTATGATTTTGAGGGAGATGATTCGAATGGAGAACTCAGCTTTGCTGCAGGGGAGATTCTTGACATAATGAGACAGGTATGTGCTGGTTCATTTGTTTTAACTCTCATTCGTCTCTGATAAGTGTTATCACTCTTTTTTTTTTTCTTTTCTGACTGGTTAGTTTTAACAGTGTTTCATATTGATTTATGTCTCATCACTTGGTTCAGTTTAGACACTACTGTGTCCCAGTAATTAGTACATTACTTGGGTAAGTTTAGCACTCTCTCTCTCTCTCTCTGAACCTTAAGTGCCCAGGGCACATGGGGCTTCCGCAAGGGTTTTCCACAAATGCCTGTCCTTCGCCTTTTTTTCTGCTCTTGCCCAGGTGAGTCCTCTATTGCTCAACATCCTTTCTATTGTTCTTCTCCATGTCTCTTTTGGTCTACCCTTACTTCTGCTCCCCTGTGGTGTCCATCTTAGTGCTATTTTTAGTAGTGAGTTGTCAGTCATTCGGAGCACATGTCCCAACCATCGCCAGCGTCTTTCCTCAATAATTGTTGTCAGTGGTTTCATCTGCATTTCTGCTAATAAGATGTTATTTAGCACTCTAGTAGCCCTGTAATTACTTGAGTTAGTTTTAACACATTACCATATTATGAGGGTTAGTTTTAACACATTACTACATTATGTGAATTAGTTTTAACATATTACCTGGGTTAATTTTAGTACATTTCTTGAGTCAGTACAAACAGTACACACTAGTTAGACTTCCGATGTGCAGTAAAAATCATCATTGAGAGGGAAGTTTCATGGGAAGTATGAGAAGGAAGTTTCATGGGAAGTATGAGAAGGAAATTTCATGGGAAGTATGAGAAGGAAGTTTCATGGGAAGTATGAGAAGGAAGTTTCGTGGGAAGTATGAGAAGGAAGTTTCATGGGAAGTATGAGAAGTTTCATGGGAAGTATGAGAAGGAAGTTTCATGGGAAGTATGAGAAGGAAGTTTCATGGGAAGTATGAGAAAGAAGTTTCATGGAAGTATGAGAAGGAAGTTTCATGGAAGTATGAGAAGGAAGTTTCATGGAAGTATGAGAAGGAAGTTTCATGGAAGTATGAGAAGGAAGTTTCATGGGAGGTATGAGAAGGAAGTTTCATGGAAGTATGAGAAGGAAGTTTCATGGAAGTATGAGAAGGAAGTTTCATGGAAGTATGAGAAGGAAGTTTCATAGAAGTATGAGAAGGAAGTTTCATGGGAGGTATGAGAAGCAATTACAGACATGGAGCTTAAGATCTAATACCCAGATTTACCATCTCACTCGAGCTTGTTATGGGTCATTTCTTTTATTCTTGGGGAGATTCTGAGAAGCAAGCTTGTCATCAGGCTCCACCATCATAGGAATTAGGTGTACACCTGCATCACTGATTGAGAGGTAGTATGTCACAGGAGCCTAATGTCAGTTACATTCTCTGGAGACAGGACAGGGTCTTGACCAGCTTTGTTTTACTGTCTTTGATGTCATCTTACTGTCTTTGATGTCATCTTACTGTCTTTGATGTCATCTTACGGTCTTTGATGTCATCTTACTGTCTTTGATGTCATCTTACTGTCTTTGACGTCATCTTACTGTCTTTGATGTCATCTTACTGTCTTTGATGTCATCTTACTGTCTTTGATGTCATCTTACTGTCTTTGATGTCATCTTACTGTCTTTGATGTCATCTTACTGTCTTTGATGTCATCTTACTGTCTTTGATGTCATCTTTGGTCCAGAGAGAGGGAAGTGAAGGTTGCACTTAATTTGATTGTTCCTTGTGGTCATTTTAAATTAACATTCTTCATTTATGTTTTTTGCACACAAAAATTAATACAGATGAATCCCTGGTCAGAAGCAGTTATTGTTTTTTTTTTCTTTCTTCTGATATTAATATTCTTCTCTTAGTTTTCTGTTAACATTGTTTAAACATACTTCATCCTGCTGTTAGTTTCTTGTTTACATCATTGTAAACATTTCTGTTATATTTTAGCTTTTTTTAAAAATTTATTTATTTGGAGTTGAAATCCTTCTTTGTTCTGTTGACTTTTTGTTGAAGTCAGTGTTAACATGCTTGACTATTCAGTTGGTATTTTGAGCAGTTTCTTTGGTTCTTTGTTTCTTTGCTTGTGAGAGATGAGCAGATCTTTTGGTAAAAGCTGTAAAAAAAAAATTGATTAGGAAAATATTGACTGGAGAAGAAGTGTGATGCAAGTTCTAGTTTTAATGTGATAGTAAAGCTTGAAAGACATTAATTATCTCAGTGGAGAAGAGGAGCAGCTGAGACAGATTTCAGCACAGAAATTGAAATGTTCGGCTGATCATCTCTTCATCATTGTCGGCTTCACCATCATCATCGTCGTCGTCGTCTTATACGTATTCCCAGGGGAAGGCTGGGGTAGAACAGATCTTAGACCTGCTGCGTCTGTGAATGTAAAAGTAATCATGTGAGTTAGAAGTCACTTATGCTTGTCATGAGGAAGAAAGTCACGCCTCTTATCAAACAGAGCTGAGGATATCGAGAAGGGAAGTGTAATCAGATTTTGTTTAATGGTTCCTTCAGTTTCAAAGATATTTCTAGATCAGGCAGGTGCTAGATGTTTGTAGAAGTTTCTGTGGTTATCATTCTGTTTGTAGAAGTTGCAGTGGTTCTCATTCTGTTTGTAGAAGTTTCTGTGGTTCTCATTCTGTTTGTAGAAGTTTCTGTGGTTCTCATTCTGTTTGTAGAAGTTCCTGTGGTTCTCATTCTGTTTGTAGAAGTTCCTATGGTTCTCATTCTATTTGTAGAAGTTGCTATGGCTCCCATTCTGTTGTTGCCCTCAGTTAAGGTTGACTCTACCAAACTTTGATTGGAGTTGTCTGCCACAGTAACAAGAAAGATTTTCTGTGTTTGCTGGGTCCATGTTTCTTGGTACTGGTATCGACCTATAAAACAAGGGGTGTGACAAGGATGTGTACTGTCTCCAGATCTTTTTTCTCTGTACAGTGAGAATATTCTAAGAACAATCATTACAGAACCAGGCATAAAAATTGGAGGATACAATATTAACAAACTTCGATATGCTGACGACACAGCACTGATAGCTGAGAACCAACAAGACCTGCAAAATCTCTTGGATAAAGTCCCCAAAGAAAGTGAACAGAAAGGCCTTACTTTAAACATAAAAAAAGACAGAGACTATGGTTATATCTAAGAAACAGAATCCACCAAAATGCAGTATAAAATTAAACAGAACTATTCCAAAGCAAGTGCAGAAATTTAAATAACTTCAGATGGGAAATGCAGAACAGAAATTAGGAACTGAATAGGCCAAGCAAAGGCTGCATTTTATAGAATGAGAAACATATTATGCAACACATCATGATGTTAGAAAACGAGTCCTAAAATGCTATATGAAATTTATCTTATTATATGGAAGTGAATCATGGACAACAGGCAGGTCTGCACAAAAATTTCTAAGCAGTAGAAATGGGTTTATTAGAAGAATGTTGCGAATCCCCTGGACAGCAAAAATAACTAATGGAGAATGTATGAGAAGAGCTAGAGAGACAAAAAAAATTCTTGTAAAAAAAATTAAGAGAGAGACAATGTTCTTGCAGAGGACATACAGTGAGAAGAGGGGGTATTGAAAATATTATAACAACAGGAACAATAGAGGGAAGAAGAGCCAGAGATGATACTGGACACTCTGACGAGATAGTGGGAGAGGAGATCACCAACTGAACTGATGGCCTGCATGAAGGATCGTGTACTCTGGAGAAGCATAATAGCCAACGCCAGTTGGCACGGCACCTGATAATGATGATGATATCAAGTGCATTTCCTAGTTCAGCAGGGCATTTGGCATGGAGAAAAATGCCCTGCTTTTGTTCCATGAACCCAGGGGTTCTTAACCTATTTTTGCTCAAGACCCCTTTTCCAGCCTCCAGCAGCCTGGACTTCATATTAAAAAGCAAATCAATAAATTGAACTCAGGTAGTGCTAAGACTTTTATAACCACGTGAATTCATTTCCTGATCTGTAGATCCCCCTGTAGGTCCTGAACCCCAGCTTAAGAACTACTGCACTAACATCCGAATCTTAATTCTGCTGGAGGTTGGGAGATGTCCCAAAATTTGGAAATCTGGGAGAGTTTCAGAGGATGCCAGTAATGGTATGAGGTGACTAGTTATTTCTGCCATGTCCCATGTCTTTGACTTTCTTAGACTTCTCACAAAGCAGAGTGCTTTGACAGCCATCTTTGTTTACTGTCATACAACATTAGGTGGACCTGACCTCATTGTGCGGGTTATATTCCTGCTGTTGTTATTCAAGTGAATGTAGGTTAGGAATTTAATCAATAGTTGTTTTTATAACAGGAAATTCTGTTAAGAATTTTATTTCTTAAACTTCATGCCAGTCAGTCAGTCATTTGCATGTCCCTTGTGGAACTTTGCCTCCCTAACAGCTCTCCTTTAGGCCTCTCGGTTGTAAGCCTTATTGCTGGTGCATCCATCACAGATCATCAATATCTTGCAGTCATTTTGGTCTTCCTCTCTTTCTTTTTCCCACTATATACCCTTCCAAGACGGCCTTCTCTAAATTATCGTAACGTTTAATGTGTCCAAAATATTTAACTTTTCTTTGTTTAATCTTCCATATTAGCCAACCTTCTTCAATATTAAGTTCTTGTAGTACATATATATTTGTTCTTTTTTGTGTCCATGATATTTGAAGGACTCTTCTGTAGTATTTACATTCAAAGGCATTTAAATCTTCATGTATTTTAGTTCATGTTGAACTTTCACTGCAGAATTAGGAGAACTCAGTTCTTGTGAGTTTTCTAACAAAAAAACACAGCAATATCATGCAAAGATAACTCCAGATATCTGAAACTGCACAGACTAACTAGTTTTCAGCAAGCAACCTTTTCTCCTGTGGGTGTAGTCTGTGAAGTTTGAGGGATATTGGCCATGCAACAATTATTCAGCAAGTCACAGAATCTGCTGGTTGTGTGACTGTGAGGAGAAAGAGAAAAAGAAACTGATGGCAGAGAGAGAGAGAGAGAGAGAGAGAGAGAGAGAGAGAGGAAACACTGAAAAAAAAACATTGCAGAAATGGAAAGTACTAGAGACGCAGCCAACACTCAACAGATATACTACAGGTCACAGTAACTTTCAGTAAAGTGATAAAGATCCATATGACTCTTTTGATTAGTGGATCTTGTGATAATTGTGATATTTTGTCAGTTATAATTGGCTAGTGATTGATCTGTGGTTGGCTGGTAATTGGTTGACTAGTGGTTGGCCTATGGTTGGCTGGTGATTGGCTTGTGCTTGGCTGGTGATTGGTTGGCCAGTGATTGGTTGACTAGTGATTGGCCTATGGTTGCTAATGAATGGTCTGTGGTTGGCTAGTGAATGGTCTGTGATTGGCTAGTGAATGGTCTGTGGTTGGCTAGAAAGTTGGTTTATGAGATGAGGAAAAAGATTGCTGCTTAATCCTCATCCAGCAGCAAGAGAACTAGGTTTATACAACATGGCTACTCCTGCAGTTCTTTATGAACTCTTTCATGTACTGTACCTTGACATAATCTGCTTGAAGGAAACCCATAACATGATTTCTATTGAACACAAACCACCTGAGGCCTGTGTTGTAGATTGTTATTGTAGGACAGACTGCTTTATAAAAACTGTTTAGGCAAGATAAAGAGGGAATGAGAATCGATTTGACAAAAATTAGTTCCCTGAAGTTAAAAATGACTGACATAACTTGACCAATCGTAGTCGCATAAAACTATACAACTCTACCGTCTGTGAAGACAGCAATCGTAGTGGCACAAAAACTCTACAACTCTACTATCTTTGGAGACAGCAATTTTAGTAACACAAAACTCTACCGTCTGTGGAGACAGCAATCTTAGTAGCACAAAACTCTACATCTCTACCGTCTGTGGAGACAGCAATCTTAGTAACACAAAACTCTACCGTCTGTGGAGTCTGCAATCTTAGTAACACAAAACTCTACCGTCTATGGAGACAGCAATCTTAGTAGCACAAAACTCTACATCTCTACCGTCTGTGGAGACTGCAATCTTAGTAGCACAAAGCTCTACATCTCTACCGTCTGTGTGGACAGTAATCTTAGTGGCACAAAACTCTACATCTCTACCGTCTGTGTGGACAGTAATCTTAGTAGCACAAAACTCTACATCTCTACCGTCTGTGGAGACTGCAGTCTTAGTAGCAGAAAGCTCTACATCTCTACCGTCTATGGAGACAGCAATCTTAGTAGCACAAAACTCTACATCTCTACCGTCTGTGGAGACTGCAATCTTAGTAGCATAAAGCTCTACATCTCTACCGTCTGTGTGGACAGTAATCTTAGTAGCACAAAACTCTACATTTCTACCGTCTGTGTGGACAGTAATCTTAGTAGCACAAAGCTTTATATTTTTACCGTCTGTGTGGACAGTAATCTTAGTAGCACAAAGCTTTATATTTTTACCGTCTGTGTGGACAGTAATCTTAGTAGCACAAAGCTTTATATTTTTACCGTCTGTGTGGACAGTAATCTTAGTAGCACAAAGCTCTACATTTCTACCGTCTGTGTGGACAGTAATCTTAGTAGCACAAAGCTCTACAAATCAACCGTCTCTCTTTTTTAAATCGATCTAGACGCTGCTGCTAAATCACTTTCCGTTGTAATTGTTGAAGCTACCTGAAATCGTGTTTAGTTTGTCATCAGTAACACTTGTCTTCCTGTTGCCTGGCAACGCATTTAGGTCATCTGCGTTATCTCAGAAGATTGTCCTTACTTTCATCTTCCACACCCCCCGCCCCCTGTTTTTTACCCCAAGATGCTCACATTCGCGTAATTGCAGTCTGCATCTAACCCTGTGTGGTATAATGAGATAGGTCACTGGTGTCCACCGGAGCCTTCCAGGGTTATTATGAAAGTGTAATTTACTGATTAAAATAATATGTAACCAATATTTTTAAGTTCTAAAGTACGTACACGTACATAAATGTCTTTTCTTCAGAACATATAAAAACATTTCTAAAAGACCTGAAAGTTCACCTTTACTTCGTAAATGTCACATTTTCTCATTTTTATGTAAGTTAGTAAACACGAATGGCCGACAACTCGATTTCGGCACACAGTTGTATCCCCTGGCAGCACGGACGCCGGACATCAGAGATAGACCATGGTGGCGCGGTATGAGGGACCTGGATGTTTGTTAGCAGGTTCAGCTTGACCCATTAGAGCCCTTGTCATTCTACTCTACGGCTCACACAGCGAGGAAGTTTTGTTAAAACGGTAGTCAGTCATGGTATGCACAGATGACATCGCGCAGCACAGCCGTGTTTGATTTGTGTATCAGAATGGAATGCTGGCCGAAGTAATTCATCACGCACAGATGTGGCTTGTGTCACTGTGGCATTGGATATACATGACTGGTGTTGTTATCTGTATTAAAGGCGGCCTTTGTAGGGGGTAGAGTTCTGACTGGATGTTATTGAAGGTAAATGAGAAATGAACAAGGGGGAAGGGGAGAGAACTGAGTCACAGTACTGTTATAGAAAGAGTTGTCCCGATCGCTGATAGCGTTGAAAACAGAAGTGAAACTCCACGCGGTGTGAAAACAAAACATTTCAAAGATAACGTTATCTACGATCAGCGTGATTGTTGTTGTTATCTCGACCGAACCATATCGTGCGATACTGCCTGGCTGCCAGGGTATTGAACCCGCGGGAGAGATCTGGAGGCCCTTTTTACGTATAAATACGTATACGAAATGTACCTTACGTGTTTGTCTGAGGGGCCCAATAGTAACTGACCCCGGGGCCCAATCTGGGTCTCCATAGAATATTGGAGAAGACTGTGATAAAACAGTCGAGGTCTTGAATCTATTTCTGTTTGAATTTATTTCAATTTGAATCTGTTTCTGTTTATTTCTATTTGAATTTGTTTCTGTCTGAATCTATTTCTTCTTGAATATATTTCTGTTTGAATTTATTTCAGCGTTATTTTATTGACTGTTATATTTTCTGTAAAATGCTGTTATTTGAAACACTCCGTAGACCTCATCATCTGTGGCCTCTTCCGCGATTGTCCTTGTAACCAGCATCTTTCTCAGATTGACGTGAAAGAAGATGGTTTGAACCAGCCAACATTTAAAGCTAGGACTTGCACCAGATGATGATGTTGTCACGAGAGGCGCGCAGTTTGCCACAGGGAGTGATGAATAAAATTGTTCCCTTCCTGGTCATAATGGACTAGCTAGGAGGATAGGGCTAAGTGTCATCTGTGTGTAGGTTATCCCCGCTGTTATGTCTGCAAGTCTTTACATTTAGTTATGAGAGCAGGTCCTTTGCATGCAGGTCCAGCGTTTAAAACAAAGGGCTCTACTTGGTGCTTTTAGGGCATAGACGATAGCAGCAGCAGCAGCAACAACACACACACACAGCGAAAGAGAGAGAGAGAGAGAGAAGAATGCACGATTGGTTGAATAAGCTTATCATGTAGTGCTACGTGGGGGAAGATACCACCCACACGTTCACGAGAATGAACTTTGACCTAGCTAAGAAATGGAAACGTAAGATGAATTCATCCAAACCGCGTATTTTACCGTTGACTGGGCCCAGTGAAGTGGACGCTTTTGGTGTTGTTTGAAGTAGAAGAAGCGCATCTGAGGGGGGGGGGGGGAGCAGAATTATCCCACAACCAGTGAGACTCTTTTCAGGAAGTTGCTGATGACATAATTAAACAATAGCGAGGGGGAGGGGCGCAGATCGATAATAGCTTCAGATACATGTCACCAGACAGGTTCATGGCGGTTACCAGCGACCTGCAGGCGACCTAGATGTAAAAAAAGGTGCTCGACAGACTGATAGTGGGAGAAATAGACTCCGATGACGGATATTGTCTGCCTTTAGAACGAGGCACGCTGGTAGAATGTACGCATTTGCTATCATTGACAGCGGGGAAAATAGGATATCCCGTTAAAATTAGTTCCTGTGAATAAGGGACACCGTCCCGTCCGAAAAGGGCGGGTAATAGAGCCCTGTGAATTCTTTGAAAGAAAAAACAATACGATGAGAATTGAGCACGTCGTGATGTGGATAGTTCACGGAGAAGTGCAGGAGAGAACTGCTTGATAGCGCAGAAACAGAAAATACACCACCCGGACAATCTCGAAAGTTCCGGACCCACGTGCGCCAGAGTGTCTGCGGAACAAGGGACAGAGTTTGCTTGACTCTATACAGGGCAACATTTTTTTAAACTACAGGTATATCCTAAAGGCTAGCAAATGTTTCAATGTCGTGTACATTTTGTATCAGGTCTAACCTATAGTGATCTCATATTCTCTACTGAAAAACGTCATTTTTATTGTTGCCATCATTTGTTATTTCAAACGTAATTATAAAACTGGGCGTATTCCCATTTATCGCGTGTGTTTTTGTCGTTCCTGGATCACCAGTTCAAATTATTCCTCCATGTTTTCACAAGTTCATTAATTTATCATCTTCATTATCATCTAAAGCCTGCTGTTTGGGTTTTTTTTCTCTGCGACTGTTTAGATCAATCTATCCTTGCGTTGTGACGTGCGGTCATTTATTTCCTCAAGTACTTGACTCCGGTTTCTTGACTAGAAACGCACAAAGTCGCCCCTTGCCATACTTACATCCTAACAAACATACAGAAAAGCTCACCCATTGGACTGTCAGTGAAGTGTGTGTTTGTGTTACTATGTAGAGCTTAGACCACTGAAAACTTGTTCGTGTATGAGGCGTGTTCGAGTGTTTAACGTTTACAATGTCTTTGCTTGCTGAAAGTATTTTGTCGATATTCTTTTCATGATTATTGGTGCTTCATTTTCTTCAATGTCATTTCTTTTATTCTGTATCCATCATCATCTTGTGGCGTATCCATAGTGGTATTTCATTAGAAACTATCCCCAGTTGGCTAAATCTGTAGAACATAAGGTACGCTAGTCCACGCGAAAGCAGTCTCGGTACAGGTTTGTCGGGGGGGGGGGGGGAGTATTGTTCTTGTCTGTCATCACTGTGGGTTCTTGCTTTCTTCTGGTGCGGTTTCTCCCGTTTCTTTCCTTCTTATATACACACATATATACGTATAATACAGGGTGTTTTTAAAGTCTCACTACTCTTTCTGTGTAAAAATGAAGAAAATGATGCCATAAAAATATGTCGCACAGTCAATCGTGAAGAAAAATGCAGTGAGTGGTTGCCGTCTGCTGGAGTAATTTTTTGCACTCAAAACAGAATGGTGTTATCAGTGGAAGAAAGATTTTTTTTTTTTTTTGGTTGAGCAAGTGTTTCGAAATGGCGGTCGATACACACGGATGGTTGTTCAAAGATTTATAGCAAAATTTCCTGATAAACATCGCACTACGGTTATTTGTTGAATACGTTTCATGATACAGGAACTGTGGAAGATGCTCCCCGATCTGGTAGGCCTGCTGTGTCTGAAGAAAAATGTCTCGATATCCAAGACAGAATCCTGAAAAGTTCATGCAAGTCCTTAAGGAAAATGTCGCAAGAAGTGAATGTATCACTGAGCACAGTGCACAAAATTCTTAAACATCGGTTAAACTTTCATCAATACAAGATTTCTGTTGTGTCTGAACTAAAAGAGTGTGACAATCAATCCAGAGTCAACTACTCCGCGTGGTTTCAAGCATTTTTAGCTTAAGAAAACGAGTCAGTTCTCGATTTAACATTCTTCTCTGATGAGGCATGGTTTCATCTATCTGGATACGTTAATAGCCAAAGTAATCGTATTTGGAGCAGTGTTAATCCCAATACATTTCATGAAGCGCCGCTACACGATGGGAAAATTGGGGTATGGTGTACCGTCAGTAGAAAACGTTTAATTGGACCAATTTTCTTCAACAACACTATAAATGCAGATCGGTACCATATTGACATTCTAGAATTTTTTTTAGAACAGCTGAATGAACGTGAAATTGAAGAAGCGTGGTTCCAGCAAGATAGTGCAACTGCAAACACAGCTAAAGCAACACACGGGTTTTTTTTTTGGAAGAAATTTTCGCAAATCGCATAATATCTCGTGGAATTTGGCCTGCTCGTTCTCCAGATCTAAATTCATTAGATTATTATCTAATTTATGTTTACAAAAATAATGCACAAACAATTGAGGACCCGAAAGAAGCAATCAGAATTACCATTCAAGAAATAAAAACAGACACGCTGCACAAGGTATTTGACAATATGAAGAGACGTGTACAGTCATGTCTTGAAGCCCGTGGTGGACATTTCCAACACCTGTTATAATGAATATTTCAGTGGTACATTCCAGCTAACCCAAAGCACCGTTGTATCATTGCAGTCACTTTCATTCATTTATTTGCATGTTTCTTGCGGAACTTTGCCTCCCTAACAGCACTCTCGTAGGCCTCTCGGTTGTGAGCAAGATGGCCTGCTGCTGATGCATCCATTTGCAGATCATCAACGATGACTTGCAGCCATCTTCGCCTTGGTCTTCCTCTCTTTCATTTTTCCATTACGTACCCTTCCAAGACGGTTTTCTCTAGATTATCATGACGTTTAATGTGTCCAAAATATTTAAATTTTCTCTCTTTAATTCTCTTTACTAGCCAGCCTTCTTCAATATTAAGTTCTTGTAGCATGGGCATATTTGTTCTTTTTTGTGTCCATGATATTTGAAGAACTGTTCTGTAGCATTTATATTCAAAGGCATTTATGTGTTTCTCAGCTGTTTTGTTAAGTGTCCAGGTCTCACAGGCATATGTTGCGATGGGAAAGATATCATCATCAGGTGCCGTGCCGACTGGCGTTGGCTATTATGCTTCTCCAGAGTACACGATCTTTCATGCAGGCCATCAGCTCAGTTGGTGATGGGGAAAGATGCATATTTTTGTATTTCTGTCTGTTCCCCTCCATAGATTCTTTAGTTGCGGTCACTGTTGTAGGTAATTAAATGACTTTTTTTAAAAGCATATTTAGTGATTTACTTCATTTTTCTTTTTTTTTTCATAGAAAGTGTAGTGAGACTTTAAAAAACACCCTGTATAATAGGTAAGGTAATCCTTTCATGCCTTAGAGGCACATAGGGATATGGTGTTAGTGCCCATATTTTCCTTGACCTGTCATCACACTAGTGGGTGATATAGTCAGTATCACGCCTGGCCACTTTTCCTTCCCCAACTCCAGAAGAAGTCGGGTACCCATTTCTACAGCCTGGATGACTGGGGTGTCTCCGGTGAGAGACCAGTGCACTAACCACTCAGACGCCCACATATAGTATAGATTAATAACATATAATACATATATTATTCCATATACACGTATACATACATATATTATTCCATATACACGTATACATACATATATTATTCCATATACACGTATACATACATATCTCAGTCAGCCTTTAACCTGATTTTAAAAAAAAAGAAGGAATGCTATAAACTAGCACATCAGCTGCTCTCAGAAGAACCTTCACAGCGACGGTGCTGAAAAGCAGAAAAGAAATGCCCACATTTGTGAGAGAGGTTGTCATCGGTGTCCCAGCCAGCCAAGAAGAAGCAGATGTACTCTGATTGTAATGTTGTTCTCCTCCATTTCCTTTCATTAGCTTTATCTTTAAAAAGTGATTTTCAGTGTGTCTTTGCGCTTGTTAGTTTCAGAATGCTTTGGCCGTGTCTGGTTGTGATATCTGTTGTTCTTTTCATTTTAAGTTGTGTTTTAGTCGTTTGTCTTTCTGTTCGTTCAAAAAGTGCAAATCATTATTTCGTGTATCCACATTTCTGTGACTTCTGCACACACACACACACACAAAATGGACTGATTTTCACTAAAACACTCTCTGCACTGAAATTCGTCATCAGTCATATTTGTCATTGAACATACGAATAAAAGATAAATAATTGGCAGACTAAAGTCATTAGGAAGACATTATCACTATAGAATCCATGACATAGCAGCATAAGAGACAATCATTTATAAACACAATCCCGCTTTACTGAAGCCCAACCGTTTGCCGGCAGATTCCAGGATTTTCCCGTTATTTAGCCGGCCCGCCTAGCAGATGTGAAGAATTGTGGGTAGATCATGGCGTGAGCTTGCTGGGGAAGCAGGGCAGGGACTCCAGATAATCCCTAATTGAAAGAAACTTATACCTCGAATGGCATGTTGAAACTGCAGGCAAAATTAAAACGTAAAAAAAAAAAAAAATCGAAATCTTCCAAACACGGAAAATGTTATTGTCACAATCGATATAATGAAAAGGGAACACAGGATGTTAAGAAGGGGAGAACAGATAGCATTAATTGTCGGGAAGAGTTACGTACCATGCAGGCGTGATCACTGACAGTAAATGGTAATTGTGTGCCTGTTTGACGTGTGAAAGTTGTTAGAATTGTACGCAGATCAGCGGACCGCAGATTATTCATTTCAGGAACTGATAAACGAATATGTAGGGGGAGTGATTCAGCAGTGTGACCTTGCGTTTTCTTTAATATCAACCTGTTTGTATACTTGACAGCATTTTGTCATTCTGTTTGTGACACTGCTTCTGCATGAATTGTTTTATTTTTTCATGTCAGCCTGTTGCGTGCCTGCATCGGCTGTATTATTGCTGCTTCTCATGTAGCAAGTTACACTGTTGCTGCTTTTACAGCAAGTTAACTATTTGCACTGTAACTATAGCAACACTTACACTGTTTATACTGTAACTGTAGCTGTTGCTACGACTACTGCATCGAGAGTTACGCTGTTGCTACTTCTACCTCAACAACTACACAGTCTCTTCTTGATTGTTACTGCTGCACCGTGATTGATCATCCTGTAACATCGCTGCTGCTACTGCTGCTGCTGTCCTGTGACTGATATTCCTGATTCAGGTTGACATGACGTATCCGTCTCTTCCCCCCCCCCCCCGGGGCCACACACACACACACACACACACACACACTTTCTCCTGGCACGTGGAGACTTGACTGGTCCATCTTGTGGCAGGAAGCAGCCACTTAGAGCCGGGCCGCAGATGGCGATAATCACCCGGTCTCGTTTATCTTGCAGCCCGCTATGGCGTCGCTGTTAACTCTCCCGCGACCTCCTGTCACCATGTGTTGCGCGAAACGCGGTCGGTTAGATGAAAGTGACAGTGTCAGAACTTTCTGAAACCGTGGAAACAATTAAGATAGTAACCAACACGTCCGAGATGAAAGCATCGCCATGTGAAAGTTTACTTGTTACGTATTTAGTAGTACTTGCACTAAAGTGAATATTTGCAGCAGAATGAAAGTTTAATGACGAAAGCGTGCCCAGTTATTCACCTTTGTATACGAAGTCCTTTCGTTCACTTAACATAAACAGATACGTTCACACGTTGAATGTTAGATTTGACACTATACAGGCTGCTAAACACCCTCTGTTCAAGAATACTTGGATATTTTATCTGAAATCTTTGCTAGGGTCCCTAATGTTTCACTGATTGTACATGCCTGGTTGGACACGTCTAGCAAACCTGTACACAGCAGAGACAGTCCCCGAAACCAGCCACCAGGAAAACATCATGCATATAAAACTGAGGCCCACATAAAGAATTCCTGCTGATGGTTAGATTCATGGGGTCGGCCTGTCTCCTGATCTGGATTGCCGGGCATATGAATCCGAGTGCGGAAGAAGTGCACTGTTTATAGATCTCGAGAAAGCCTTTGACAGTGTCAACAGAGATGCACTGTTTATAGATCTCGAGAAAGCCTTTGACAGTGTCAACAGAGATGCACTGTTTATAGATCTCGAGAAAGCCTTTGACAGTTTCAACAGAGATGCACTGTGGAAAATCCTAAGATGGCATGGCCTCCCCTGTAAGATAGTGAATGTAATCAAAGACGAGGGTTTTCAGTTCAAAGTGATCTGTGGAGAACATACTTCCAGCAGAATTAGGGTACAAACAGGAGTGAAGCAAGGAGTGTACTATCGCCAGTTTGGAAGTAGACGAGATAATGACAAACAGAGGATTACAGTGGACCATCGATACAGTACTGGAAGAAAAACCTTTGTTCAAAATTCCAGTAAGAAAACCTTTTTTTCCAGAATTCCGGAAAGAAAACACTTTGTTCAGAATTCCAGTAAGAAAACCCTTTCTTCAGAATTCCAGTAAGAAAACCCTTTCTTCAGAATTCCAGTAAGAAAACCCTTTCTTCAGAATTACAGTAATAAAACCATTTATTCAGAACTTCGCGACCCAGTTGTAGGAATGAGTTCATATTTGAGCCTTATGATGTTGGCCAAACAGCAATTAATCCAGTAGTTTTGCGTGAGCTACCGATGCTTTCTGGACCCTTGCTGTTTTTTAGAATACTGAATGTGAAGTAATGGATGGGAGTAATCAGATATCAGCTACCTCCTTCTCAGCCTCATTTTCGTATTCAGCAAGCAGGGAAAGCAGCGCAGCGCCCCCGGGCAAACTGGGCCAAGAGTGTGGGGGCGTGTACCTGGAGGAGGATGTCTGGATATTGTCTTTTGTGTCATGCTGGTTGTCGTTTGTGTGCTGGATGTGTAGATGATGTTGTTTGTGCGTACTGGCTGTGTAGATGTTATTGTTGTTATTTGTGTTTTGTTGTCATACTCGATGTAGACAGAATCTTGGTGGTTAATGTTTATTTTTGTATTTAGAAGTGAGTGTCTAGACCTTCATTGTTTGCACATAAAACTACATCTGAAAAGAATTATGTGTTTTTACTATCAACTCTGACATATTGTTTGCACATAAAAGCACAAGGGTAAAAAAGATATTCTTGTGAACTGAGTTTGTCTTTATAACAACACACATTATATGTCATGTGTAGTTACATCTGTGTCCAAGTATGTGTAGTTCACATTTACATACTGTCTTCACTTTCTAGTCTCCCCCCCCCCCCCCCCCCCCGCATCCCACACCCCTTTCCAAATATACTAGAGTAGAGAAAGAATACAAATATCAGCACATGACTGTAGCCCTACACTTGTGGGTGTGTGAAAGTCCGCATGACACACACACGCACACATTGACATTCATTCTTTCATCCACATAACAGTATAATACGTACAGTGGGCAAACCAGCACAGGACCAGTTGTTGCATGGAGAGAAAATAAAAGTATCAAGTTGGTAATCAGGTGATAAAACACACACACACACTTGCACACACAAGTTGTTTGCAGTGGATCTGTAGTGTGTCCCATCTCCTGTGTTATAACTTACTTCACAGTGTTACTTCTTGTCTGTCTTCTTTTACTTCACAGTGTTACTTCTTGTCTGTCTTCTTTTACTTCACAGTGTTACTTCTTGTCTGTCTTCTTTTACTTCACAGTATTACTTCTTGTCTGTCTTCTTTTACTTCACAGTGTTACTTCTTGTCTGTCTTCTTTTACTTCACAGTGTTACTTCTTGTCTGTCTTCTTTTACTTCACAATGTTACTTCTTGTCTGTCTTCTTTTACTTCACAGTGTTACTTCTTGTCTGTCTTCTTTTACTTCACAGTGTTACTTCTTGTCTGTCTTCTTTTATTTCACAGTGTTACTTCTTGTCTGTCTTCTTTTACTTCACAGTGTTACTTCTTGTCTGTCTTCTTTTACTTCACAGTATTACTTCTTGTCTGTATTCTTTTACTTCACAGTGTTACTTCTTGTCTGTCTTCTTTTACTTCACAGTGTTACTTCTTGTCCATCTCCTGATGCTGTTTAGTGCCCTTCTCCTGGTTTTCTACTTCAGTATTTTCATTTCCTGAGAAAGAATCTTCTGCCTTGTTCTGGCGTGAGTGTTGATATTGTTTGGTAATGTGTGCCAGAAAAACGTGATTACTGGAAGAAGTGGACATGCGTGGTGAGGTTGAGGTTGTGGCTGTTAGCTGCGTTGTTTAGGAAGTGTATCACATCTTCCAAGCAGATTATAACTGATCTTGAGAAGAGCGGCTCTGATTTATGTCCCAGATTATTTATAAGTGAGAACATGTGTGTCACCAGATTAAGTGTACACACAGCCATTACTAAGATATTGTCATCTTCTTACATCTTAACATCCTTCCCGTGCCATTAAACGTCACATAGGGCTGGCAAGGCAGTTCACCAAGTTCTCCTGTATTCGGTGAGCTTTTCAACCTCGTCAAGGGATTTTATGTCTATTAATTTGGCCTCTCTTAACAGTTTCCTCTTCAGAGTTTCACGCGGTCTGCCTCTTTTTATTTGGCCTGTTGTGTTCCATTTGATAGCTTGTTTTGGGATTCTCTGATTGTTTCTTCTCATCACGTGACCGACATATGTCCATCTCCTTTCCTGATCACCCATGAAACTGGTTGTTGTTCGCTCATTTGCCTTATCTCCGTATTGTTCATGAATTTGTTCAACTTTATGCAGAGTATTTTCCTTAGGCATTTGTTTTCGGAAGAGTCTAATTTCTTTTCTATTCCTTTAGTTGTTTTCCATCTTTCGTATGCATAAATGAGGGTAGATATTATTTTGAATTGAATAGTCTTAAGATGGTTTTTGTGCTTATAACTTTTGAGTGCCATATGTTCTCAAGATTCTTGAAGGTCAGTGCTGCTTTTGCAATTCTAATTCTAAATTCCTTTCTGGTGTCACAACCCTGATCTATGTAGCTGCCGGTATGCAAATTGGTTTACTTCTTCAATAGCTGTCTCTTCTACGAATATTTTTCCTGCTTGATTAATAGGAAGATTTATTATTTTTGTTTTTTCCTTGTTAATTCCAAGTCCTGTTTTGGTAGCCAGTGAAGACAGGATATCTGTTTTTTTCTTGCATTGAATTCACATTGTCATTTACAAGAGTTATGTCATCAGCAAAATCAAGATCATCAAGTTGCGTCCTATGTACCCAGTCAATACCTGTGTTACTTGTGCAGCATTTTTTCATTATGAAGTCTATAACAATTTTAAAAAAGCAAAGGAGATAATATACATCCTTGTTTCACGCCTGTTTCAATGTGGAACCATTCACTCATTCCTTCTTCTGTCTTGACTGCACAAACATATCCATTGTAGAAGTCCTTAATGATGTTGACAATCTTAGATGGTATTAAAACAGATTTCTTTCTTCATGTACTGTGTACTGTACTTGCTTGTATTACTGAACACTAAACACGTGTTTGCACACACTCTGTTCTGTACTGTGCCTATTATGTTTTAACATGAGCATTAGGCCCAGTGACACAACAAACGTTACATTGGTATACTCCATGTAACAAGACAACTCAGATAACAATAACCTCAACTACACATTAATACATGACATGACCAGTTACATGTAATCAACTAACTCAACACCACAGCTGACACTTAACAAGAATCCAATAACCACACGATTCAGCAGACACAAATCCGTAAATGTTTAATGATGAATCCCATTTGTTCGATGTGTGTTGCAATGATGTGAAGTGTAAACTTGATGAGAATAATTACAAATGATCATAAAAAAAAAATGTCCGGGCGACTAACATCGCCATGGGACCAGGTCAGACAAGACATGCCAACTTCAAAATTTCACATGACTTCCAATCTGACATTTCTACCATGTCCAGAACGGGGACAAATCAAACACACAATCTACATAACAACTACAACATTTGTTCTAAAAAGAACAATCCATCAACTACAACAATTTGTCCTAAAAAGGACAGTCCATCTAACTTACATACTGAACTAAAGAATCTCTACATCCCTTCCTAGAATTAAACACCACAACCTGTCACTACAACATCCTGACCCAAACTGTTCTCTCAGACTCATTCATATATCCCGCCTATCAGAATCCATGTGACTAAGTTCTCCCTCAGAACACGAGATACTTTCTCCATGCTTAGCGTAAACAGATGAGCTGTGCTCTATTAGACCACAACAACAGGGTTTCTCACAAAACAATCTGTACAGAATAACATTCTGTTACAGTATTCCATATAGTCTTTAAAATTCTCCACAATGAATCTCTGTGTACGCTATCAAATGCCTTTGTAAAGCCTATGAAGTTCAGTATTAATGGTTTTGCTTTTCAATATGTTCTTCAAGTATTATTCTTAGAGTAAAGATCTGGTTGAGACAGCTTCTCCCTTTTCAGAATCCTGCTTGTTCTTCTCTCATTGCAGTATCCACTATATCTTTGAGTCTATTCAGAATGACTTTGCAAATACTTTAGACACAACTTATAGTAAGGTTACACCTCTCCAATTATTGCAATTGCTAAAGTTGCCTTTTTTATGGTATTTTAACAGTGACTCATTTGTTTCCATTTAGAAGGGACTTTTTATTCTTTCCAAGCTTTATTAAACATTCTCTGTAGTTGGTTCATATTGTCACTGTTAATAACTTTTAACATTTCAGCTGTTATTTCATCTTCACCTGCAGTTTTGTTCTTAGCCTCAGAGCCTCTTAGCCTTTGTTCTCAGATTGTTGTCATCTTGCAGAGATGTTTATGACTAGTGTGTGGGCAGAAATTGTATGATTGTGTACACTGTGCGATGACCTATACATGTAAAAATTAAAGAAGTATAGTTCATTTTAAAAAAATATAAACAGTTTTGTTTTTTTAATTCAGTGTTCTTCAGAAATGAAAAATCTCTGATGAAGAAAGTTCATATATGTGATGAGATATCTATAGTGGCAAAAGTTTACCTATGTGATGAGATATCTTTAGTGGCAAAAGTTTACCTATGTGATGAGATATCTCTAGTGGCAAAAGTTTACCTATGTGATGAGACACCTGTGATGAAGACCTCAGTAAGATTTATGAAGTTTCATTGCATATCAAAGCAGTATAATATGTATATGCAGACAGCCACAACATTTACTGCATCTTATTTGTGCATGCATGATTTGTAGCATTCATATCAACAAAAGAAAATGAAAATAGATGAGGTGAATTCATAGATACACGATGGTTGATGCATGTAACTTGATGTAACTAATAGGTTGGTTTCCGTGCAGATGACATCAGGGTAAAAATCTTGTAAAACAGACATCAGTTTGAGAGGGAAGTGAGCTGTAATAGGTTTCTTTATGTCCAGAAGCTTCTTGATAGCTCCAGTACTGTGTGAAATATGAAGATTTCTCGTTTAATTCCATGATGAAGTGCTTCCAGGAGTTTGTAGGAAGTAGTGGAGGATCATCTAGTCAGTTTTATATTCCTGACCTTAATAACTATGCAGGTCCTAAATACCATTAAATATCATAATTTCTATGCTGGCCCTCTAGTTTCCTGGCCGTAATTACCATACTGACCGTAATTACTGTGTTAGCCTACTTGCAGTTATCTTTTTCATTATAACAATTACCTCCATGATAGACTTGTAAGGATACACCTCAGAAAAGTTAAACACACTAAATCAACACGTAGTTTAATTTTCATTGTTATTGTTATTATTATCATTATTTTGTTTTTGTTTTTGCAGGATATAGGAGATGGCTGGTGGGAAGCAAGAAATAGTGAAGGACAGCAAGGCCTTATTCCAGAAACTTATGTGGAAGTGAGCTTCTTTTTTATCATTACAAAAAAATGTCTCAGGTCACACTAACTGTTTGGAATATGATACTTAAATGTTATAGTCTGTTTCTCTGTCTTCACCATCAGTGTATTCATACCATTTGCAGAAAAGAATTTGAAGTCTCAGTATGCATTAATACATTATGTGTTTGGGTTATTATACTCAAAATGTCTCTTTCTCTGTTTTCACCATTTTTATACTAACACTTGTTCAGTGCCAGGTTGTAGATCATCCTTAATATTTGCATTGTTATTTTTAATACCTTGATATTGCACCCAGTAAATGATTTCATTGCCTCCACACAGTTCTGTTGTTTGTTAAACAAAGTAAATATCCCTGGACAACTGTGGTGGTTGTCAAACAAAGTGAATACCCCAAAGACAGTTGTGGTGGTTGTCAAACAGAGTAAATATCCCTGCACAGCTGTGGTGGTTGTCAAAGTAAATACCCCAGCACAGCTGTGGTGGTTGTCAAACAAAGTAAATACCCCAGCACAGCTGTGGTGGTTGTCAAACAAAGTAAATACCCTAGCAGAGCTGTGGTGGTTGTCGAACAAAGTAAATACCCCAGCACAGCTGTGGTGGTTGTCAAAGTAAATACCCCAGCACAGCTGTGGTGGTTGTCAAACAAAGTAAATATCCCTACACACCTGTGGTGGTTGTCAAACAGTAAATATCCCTACAAAGCTGTTTTGATGTCCTGTATACAGAAATAAGCAGTTTCAGGATATGCTAAAAGATGAGTACACAAGCAGCTCATCTTTCACTGTCTCGGGATCTCATCTTCCAGGCCTTTCTGCAGGGGTTACTAATCCAACAGATCTTAACATACACAAACAAGACACAGGATAACATACACAAACTGCCCACAAGACACAGGATAACAAACACAAACTGCCCACAAGATAACATACACAAACTACCCACAAGACACAGGATAACATACATAAACTGCCCACAAGATAACATACACAAACTGCCCACAAGACACAGGATAACAAACACAAACTGCCCACAAGATAACATACACAAACTACCCACAAGACACAGGATAACATACACAAACTGCCCACAAGACACGGGATAACAAACACAAACTGCCCACAAGATAACATACACAAACTGCCCACAAGACACAGGATAACATACACAGACAAGACACAGGATAACATACACAAATTGCCCACAAGACACAGGATAACATACACATAGTGCCCACAAGATGGGATAACATGCACAAACAGCCCACAAGACACAAGATTTAACAACTACAGAAGGGACTTGTGAACTTGTTTACAGACACATTTGATATGTCATCAGTCAGTGTTTGGAAATTCAGACTTAATACAAGGAGCAGTGAAATATATTTTAAGAATTTACAGAAATGTCATAGATAGTGATAATAGTTTATTCTCAGGTTATGTCAGCTTAAACTTGACAATGTTTCCTCAGGTTATGTCAGCTTAAACTTGACAATGTTTCCTCAGGTTATGTCAGCTTAAACTTGACAGTGTTTCCTCAGGTTATGTTAGCTTAAACTTGACAATGTTTCCTCAGGTTATGTCAGCTTAAACTTGACAATGTTTCCTCAGGTTATGTTAGCTTAAACTTGACAATGTTTCCTCAGGTTATGTCAGCTTAAACTTGACAATTTTTTCCTCAGGTTATGTCAGCTTAAACTTGACAGTGTTCCATTAGGTTATATCATCTTAAACTTGACAATGTTTCCTTCAGGTTGTTTCAGTTCCTGAACCACAGTTTCCTCCTCCACCTCCTCCGTCATTTGACAAACCATTTCCCTCAGCTCCTCCCATGTTTGCAAGTAATGGTTTCACAGGATCACCCCCAGACAGGGGTGGAGGGAGTTTTGATGACTGGGAGGATGAGTGGGATGAAGATGATGATGGGGAATCAAGCTCAAGCACAGTTGGCCAAGTATGTTCATTATGTTTATGTTTTATGTGGTAGATATACAGCCGTGAGAGAAGATGTTTGTCTGGTAGATATGCAGCCATGGCAGAAGTCGTTTGTGTGATAGATATACAGCCATGGGAGAAGATATTTGTGTGGTAGATATACAGCCATGGTAGAAGTCGTTTGTGTGGTAGATATACAGCCATGGGAGAAGATGTTTGTGTGGTAGATATACAGCCATGGGAGAAGATGTTTGTGTGGTAGATATACAGCCATGGTAGAAGTCATTTGTGTGGTAGATATACAGCCATGGGAGAAGATATTTGTGTGGTAGATATACAGCCATGGGAGAAGTCGTTTGTGTGGTAGATATACAGCCATGGGAGAAGATGTTTGTGTAGTAGATATACAGCCATGGGAGAAGATGTTTGCATGGTAGATATACAGCCACGGTAGAAGTCATTTGTGTGGTAGATATACAGCCATGGTAGAAGTCATTTATGTATTAGATATACAGCCATGGGAGAAGATTTTTGTGTCATAGATATACAGCCATGGGAGAAGATGTTTGTGTGGTAGATATACAACCATGGGAGAAGTAATTTGTGTGGTAGATATACAGCCATGGGAGAAGTAATTTGTATGGTAGATATACAGCCATGGGAGAAGTTGTTTGCATGGTAGATATACAGCCATGGTAGAAGTCCTTTGCGTGGTAGATATACAGCCATGGGAGAAGTCATTTGCGTGGTAGATATACAGCCATGGTAGAAGTCGTTTGTGTGGTAGATATAAAGCCATGGTAGAAGTCATTTGTGTGGTAGATATACAGCCATGGTAGAAGTCGTTTGTGTGGTAGATATACAGCCACGGTAGAAGTCATTTGTGTGGTAGATATACAGCCATGGTAGAAGTCATTTATGTATTAGATATACAGCCATGGGAGAAGATTTTTGTGTCATAGATATACAGCCATGGGAGAAGATGTTTGTGTGGTAGATATACAACCATGGGAGAAGTAATTTGTGTGGTAGATATACAGCCATGGGAGAAGTAATTTGTATGGTAGATATACAGCCATGGGAGAAGTTGTTTGCATGGTAGATATACAGCCATGGTAGAAGTCCTTTGCGTGGTAGATATACAGCCATGGGAGAAGTCATTTGCGTGGTAGATATACAGCCATGGTAGAAGTCGTTTGTGTGGTAGATATAAAGCCATGGTAGAAGTCATTTGTGTGGTAGATATACAGCCATGGTAGAAGTCGTTTGTGTGGTAGATATACAGCCATGGTAGAAGTCGTTTGTGTGGTAGATATAAAGCCATGGTAGAAGTCATTTGTGTAGTAGATATACAGCCATGGGAGAAGATATTTGTGTCATAGATATACAGCCATGGGAGAAGATGTTTGTGTGGTAGATATACAGCCATGGGAGAAGTAATTTGTGTGGTAGATATACAGCCATGGGAGAAGTAATTTGTATGGTAGATATACAGCCATGGGAGAAGTTGTTTGCATGGTAGATATACAGCCATGGTAGAAGTTGTTTGCGTGGTAGATATACAGCCATGAGAGAAGCCATTTGCGTGGTAGATATACAGCCATGGGAAGTTGTTTGCATGGTAGATATACGGCCATGGTAGAGGTCGTATGCATGGTAGATATATAGCCATGGGAGAAGATGTTTGCATGGTAGATATACAGCCATGGGAGAAGATGTTTGCATGGTAGATATACAGCCATGGGAGAAGATGTTTGCATGGTAGATATACAGCCATGGGAGAAGTTGTTTGTGTGGTAGATATACAGCCATGGGAGAAGTTGTTTGTGTGGTAGATATACAGCCATGGGAGAAGTTGTTTGTGTGGTAGATATACAGCCATGGGAGAAGTTGTTTGTGTGGTAGATATACAGCCATGGGAGAAGTCATTTGTGTGGTAGATATACAGCCATGGGAGAAGATGTTTGTGGGGGGTTTTGTGTGGTAGATATACAACCATGGGAGAAGTTGTTTGTGTGGTTGATATACAGCCATGGGGGAAGTCATTTGTGTGGTAGATATAAAGCCATGGGAGAAGTCATTTGTGTAGTAGATATACAGCAATGGGAGAAGATGTTTGTGTCATAGATATACAGCCATGGGAGAAGATGTTTGTGTAGTAGATATACAGCCATGGGAGAAGTAATTTGTGTGGTAGATATACAGCCATGGGAGAAGCCATTTGCGTGGTAGATATACAGCCATGGGAAGTTGTTTGCATGGTAGATATGCAGCCATGGTAGAAGTCGTTTGCGTGGTAGATATACAGCCATGAGAGAAGCCATTTGCGTGGTAGATATACAGCCATGGGAAGTTGTTTGCATGGTAGATATACAGCCATGGTAGAAGTCGTTTGCATGGTAGATATATAGCCATGGGAGAAGTCATTTGCGTGGTAGATATACAGCCATGGGAGAAGTCGTTTGCATGGTAGATATACAGCCATGGGAGAAGTCGTTTGTGTGGTAGATATACAGCCATGGGAGAAGTCATTTGTGGGGGGTTTTGTGTGGTAGATATACAGCCATGGGAGAAGATGCTTAAGAGTTGCTTTTTTAAGTTTTTTTTTATTTGTGTGGTACATATGAGTAATGAACATATAACTATGAGATAAGTTGTTGGTTGAAGTTTTGTGGTTGGGGGTAGATATACAGCCATGGGAGAAGTTGCTTTTGGAAGTTATTTGTTGATTGTGGTTAGTGTTGGTATAGTTCTGAATTCCTTCCACCTGGTTAGAGAGATTTTTCTTCCTCATTCTCTGCTCTCTTTCCCTGCTATCTTTCCCTGCTCTCTTTCCCTGCTGTCATTCCCTAATCTCTTTCCCTGCTGTCATTCTCTGCTCTCTTTCCCTGCTGTCATTCCCTGCTCTCTTTCCCTACTCTCTTTCCCTGCTGTCATTCCCTGCTCTTTTTCCCTGCTTTCATTCCCTGCTCTGTTTCCCTACTCTCTTTCCCTGCTCTCTTTCCCTACTCTCTTTCCCTGCTCTCTTTCCCTACTCTCTTTCCCTGCTCTCATTCATCCTTATTTCTCTCACACTTCATTCCTTCTTTCTTGCATCCAACCCTCCCATTCTTTGTTCCTATTTTCTTTCTTTTCATTTGACAAATAATAAAGAGCAAGTTGTGAAGAGATTGCCACTCACTTTATAATATTTTTCTTTCTCTTTCTCTCTCCCTCGCTAATTCTGCCACAAGTTTTAGCCCTTGGTCAGAAAAACAGTGAGATTTTAAACCTGACAGAGCTCTGTACATACATTATTTAACACGTTACTGTACATTACTGAACTCTTTATGTTAATTACTGTACTCTTTATTTACATAGCTGAACTCTTTATTTACTTTACTGAACTCTTTATTGTACTTTACTGAACTCTTTATTGTACATTGCTGTACTCTTTACTGTACATTACTGTACTCTTTACTGTACATTACTGAACTCTTTATTTACATGGCTGAATTCTTTATTTACATTGCTGAATTCTTTATTTACATTACTGAACTCTTTATTGTACATTGCTGTACTCTTTATTGTATGTTACTGAGCTCTTTATTTACATTACTGAACTCTTTATGTACATTACTGTGCTCTTCATTTACATTGCTGAACTCATTATTTACATTGCTGAATTCTGTATGCACAAAACACTTTATTGTACATTATTGAACGCTTTATGTACATTACTAAACTCTAAATTAAGTACATTATGGAAATCTTAGAAGGATGAACATGTGATAATTGATTGACAGTTGTGTAATGAGAGCATGACAACAAATCAGTTATTGCTTTATAGTTATCTTCTTATCTTATATCTTATATCCTTCCCGTGCCGTTAAACATCACATAGGGCTCGTAAAGTAGTTCGCCAATTTTTCCTGTCTTCGGCGAGTCTTTCAACCTCATCAAAGGATTTTATGCTTTATAGTTATAGTGAAGTAATAATCAACTCTGAGGTTGAGCTTGACAACATTGCAGTCGGAAATGAAAATTATTCAGAGAAGGATAGAAATAATACTTGGCCATTTTCATTCTCATAAAGCGAGTGTCTTGGATAGTGATGATTTGTTTCTTCTGAATCAAGGATTTGGGTGGACAAGGAAACTTTGGTCTTGGAGCCCCAAAACGTGAGGGCAAACAGATTTCTCCCAGCGGTGAAATGTCTAAGTACGGTACAGTGAAAAGTAGTTTTAGTAGGTGAGTATATAGTTTCTTACGTTCACATATCTCTGTATGTATGTGAGATCTTGAGTTGGGCTTATGTTTGGATCTGTTCTTTAATAAAGAGGTTGTTGTCACAGTCAGCATGAAGTGTTTGTTTGTTTGTTTGGATGTTGTTGTATGTTTGGCTGTGACTGTTTACATGAGTCACCATATGTACATTCATGCACCACTAGATCATGCCATACATGTATGAGGGGCAGGTGTGTACAGTTGGATGAGAGGATGATGCGTCATGTTATATGTTTTTTTAGTCTAGCAGCGTTTCTACACGAGCATAAGTTCCTGGACTGCTGGTTATTATTTTATTTCATCCTTTTTCATTCTGTATGTTGTCATTTGTGCTAGATAGCTGTGCTTCATAACCTGATTTAAGTGCTACCTCCTCTTCTTCCTCCACATGTTCCAACAGTGCTTCATCCTTATCATGTGCTAGCTCTGCTTCATTCTTATGTGCTAGCTCAGCTTCATCCTTATGTGCAAGCTCTGCTTCATCCTTATCATGTGCTAGCTCTGCTTCATCCTCCTCATGCACTGAGACATTACTCGCTTCAGAGTCTGCCTTCTTGTTCATGCACTGCTGACTTCTGATATATTTGTTTGTTTTTTTTTTTGTATGGTTTTAGTTGAAGATGGAGCCACTTAAGCATTCAGCGTTCTTTCTGTTACAGGTTTTCTCATTTTGCTAAGTCAGGGGGTGAGGCCTTTCTGATGGGACTGGCCAATGAACGGGTTTCAGAGAGCGAAAAAATCAAGATTGTTGTAAGTGTTATCTGAGTAGCAGCAACACGGTTTATTGATTGTGTCCAACATCTGTGTAGGACATTGTTTCACAGCCTTTGTATCCTTGGGCCAACATTTTTTTCTTGTTGATGCGGGCGGGCTGGATCATATCAATTCTAGATTTGTTTGTAGAATTCTAAAAATTTGTAAGAAATTTAATTTAATACAAAGTCGGGGGGGTTAGGGGAATATCTTTAGCTGCAAGGGTCCACAACCTGCAAAAGTTGGAAACTATTCACTTTAGCGTGATTTAATAAATGTGTACCTGTAATTAAACTAAATATCAGTGGTTTCTAGCTCTCCTAAATTTTAGACAAAAATGATCTCTTTGTAACCATTCTTTGTTCTGAACAGTGTGGTGGAGATGTTGAAACAAAGCATTGAGTTAGATTAGAGGCAAATTTCTTTCATTCATGTGGTGTATCAAAGGAACAATCTTATTGATAAAAAACGCATTGATTCCCATTCCTTTTGTCTGACTAATGTAGCATATGTTGTAAAGTGAGAGGATTGTGTAGGGTCTTGCCAAACTTTTGTAGTGAGGAGATAGTGTAGTGTCTTACCAAGCTTTTTTAGTGAGAAGATAATGTAGTGTCTTGCCAAGCTTATGTAGTGAGGTGATAGTGTAGTGTCTTGCCAAGTTTTTTTAGTGAGGTGATAGTGTAGTGTCTTGCCAAGCTTGTGTAGTGAGGAGATGGTGTAGTGTCTTTCCAGGGTGTCGTAGTGAGGAAATAGTGTAGTGTTTTGCCATGCTTCTGTAGTGAGAAGAGTGTAGTGTCTTGTCAAGCTTCTGTAATGAGAAAATTATGTAGTGTCTTGCCAAGTTTTTTTAGTGAGGTGATAGTGTAGTATCTTGCCAGATTTTTGTAGTGAGGTGATAGTGTAGTATCTTGCCAGATTTTTGTAGTGAGGTGATAGTGTAGTGTCTTTACCAGGATTTTGTAGTGAGGTGATAGTGTAGTATCTTGCCAGATTTTTGTAGTGAGGTGATAGTGTAGTGTCATGCCAGGGTTTTGTAGTGAGGTGATAGTGTAGTGTCTTTACCAGGGTTTTGTAGTGAGGTGATAGTGTAGTGTCTTTGCCAGGGTTTTGTAGTGAGAAGATAGTGTAGTGTCCTGCCAAGCTTTTGTTTGCTAACAGTGATAACTGCCAATTGTCTATAAAAGTGAGATGCAGTCCTGATACAATGTAATATATTCCTGGTACAGTGTAATATAATTCTGGTACAGTGTAGTATAATCTGAGTAAAGTGTGATATACAAGGTGTGTCCAGTAAGTAATGAGGCTTATTTTATTCAGCCAACCAGCAGGGCTGGGGGTGGATTCTCTGGGCCTGAAGGTTAGTGGGGGATGTTAGGTAAAGGGTCGATATCTCATCATTTGCCTCTGAGCTTTTACAGAGTGCAGATCGCTTGCGAAGTGGACAGCTGTTTAAGTGTCGCATAATGCATAACGATCAAAGTGCAGAGGAGCGTTGAGCAGCATTATGCGATAGTTTTGTGTTGAACTATGACCAAGATGTTTGCTATAATACAGAAAGCCTACGGGAGAGATGATTTAAAGAAAACATAAGTGTTTCGGTGGCACAAGATGTTCAATGAAGGAAGGGAGAGCATCAAGGATGAACAATGTACAGGGCGGCCATTAACGTCTCACACTACCGACATTGTCTTTTTTTACTCTAAAGGTGTTATCCATGAGGAGTTTGTACCACCCAGACAAATGGTCAGCACAGCATTTTACATGGAAGTGTTTAAACAGCTGAAGAACAAAGTCACACACGTCAGCCCGGAGCTTGCCAACACCTGGTATCTTCACCATGACAATGTGCCGAGCCGTGCGTCGCTGCTAGTGAGAGAGTTTCTGGCAAAACAAACCATGGCAACCATGGACTTTGCCCCGGCTGACTTCTTTTTGTTTCCCCGGCTCAAATCAAACTTGAAAGGCCACCATTTTGGGACTGTTAATGACATGCAAGCTGCTGTGACAAGTGCATTGAAGGAGATCCCTGTTCAAGACTTCCAGATGAGCTACGAAGTGTGGCAGAACTGCTGGCAACGGTGTATTGATGCTCAAGGATGTTATTTCGAGGAATTTTTAATGTATGTAAGTACAAGGGGTGATTGATGAGTTCTCTGCATAAGATAATTTGTGGACAACTTTTTTGGGTTATTTCTCAGCATAGTCACCTTGCAAGTTTATGCACTTAGTCAGCGATCCTAGAGCATATTGATCCCTTCTTTGTAAAAGTCAGCATCTTGTGCCAGTAGAAAGTGGTCTACTGCATGAATGACGTCATCATCTAAGCAAATTTGCCACCACTGAGCTCCTTTTTGAGTTTGGTAAACAGGTAATAGTTCAAAGGGGCCAAATCTGGGGAATAAGGAGGATGTTCAAGAAGCTGGAAGCCACATTCATGAATGGCAGCCATTGCCACCGCCGACTTGTGAAATGGAGTATTGTCTTGCTGAAAGATGACTCCTCTCGTCACTTTCCATCAACGGTTTTCCTTCAATTTGACCTACAGTTGCTTCACAAGATTAAGTGTAATAGGCCCCCATGACCATTCTGCCCTTTTGAAGATAGCCTACCAATAGCACACCTTCTGAATCCCAAAAGATGGAAGCCATCACTTTGCCTTGCTTTCTTTGGAGGTGGGGATCCATGATGTTTCCACTGCTTTGACTGTTCTTTGGTGTCTGATTGAAAATGATAAACCCAAGTCTCATCCATAGTCACAAATTGCTGAAAAACTTTTCAGAATCTGCAGAAAAATGGCCAAGATTATCTCTTGACATGTTGAGACGCTGTCATTTATGATCAGCTCCAAGAAGTTTTGGGATCCATCGAGCAGAGACCTTTGTCATTTGAAGATCATTGTGAATAATGGCATGAACACATTCCTAGGAGATGCCCTACTCAGTAGTAATGTTCCGCTCAGTTAGTCGTTGATCCTCCATTATCATGTCATGGATTCTGCCGTGGTTTCATCGGTGGTTACCGTTCTTAGTCTTCCTGGATGGGATCATCATCCAGACTCTCCCTTCCATGTTTGAATTGAGCTGCCCATTTCTTCACCGTGCTATAAGAAGGGGCACTCTCCCCTAGAGTCTCTACCATATCCTCATTGTCTCCTTTGATGATAAGCCCTTGATGCAGAGGTAGCGAATGACTGCTTGATGAGAAATTTGATCCATTTTCTCAATTTCTGCCACCCCTTACCACTTCAGTAGCCTGTAAAAAAAATTGGTTGCAGTTAATTTCTTGAAACTTGGTGTTTAATCTTACATTAACCTGATCTACAAATGCACCTAATATCAACTGTGTGTTTCAAGTATTTGTACCTTATGCCGAGAACTTATCAATCACCCCTATCTTGAACAAATCGAATTTGAAGTCTCATTACTTATTGGATGCACCTTGTATATTCCTGATACAGTGTAATATATTCCTGGTACAAAATAAGGTCAGTATAAATATGATTTTGATATGGATATTACCCCTAAAGTTACTTGTGATGATCTGACATGAAGTAGAAACTAAATAGGTTATTTTCTTCATGTTTGCTGCTGTATCTGGCAGGAGTCTGCTGATGGACCCGTATGGCTGAAACAAGACAGCGCCTACACCTGCATGGTGTCTGACCCCAAGAAGGAGAGCAAGATGAAGGGTCTGAAGAGCTTTATGGCCTACCAGCTGACACCATCAGTGAGTCATTGTCATGGTTGTGTACAGATACTGACCAGGAGGTCCCAAGTTCTAGGACAGGGTTTTGTTTGTAGACTAAGTTGAGCTTGGGTGTAATGTTTTGTTTGTAGACTAAGTTGAGCTTGTTTGTAGACTAAGTTGAGCTTGTTTGTAGACTAAGTTGAGCTTGTTTGTAGACTAAGTTGAGCTTGGGTGTAATGTTTTGTTTGTAGACTAAGTTGAGCTTGGGTGTAATGTTTTGTTTGTAGACTAAGTTGAGCTTGGGTGTAATGTTTTGTTTGTAGACTAAGTTGAGCTTGTTTGTAGACTAAGTTGAGCTTGGGTGTAATGTTTTGTTTGTAGACTAAGTTGAGCTTGGGTGTAATGTTTTGTTTGTAGACTAAGTTGAGCTTGTTTGTAGACTAAGTTAAGCTTGGGTGTAATGTTTTGTTTGTAGACTAAGTTGAGCTTGGGTGTAATGTTTTGTTTGTAGACTAAGTTGAGCTTGTTTGTAGACTAAGTTAAGCTTGTTTGTAGACTAAGTTGAGCTTGTTTGTAGACTAAGTTAAGCTTGGGTGTAATGTTTTGTTTGTAGACTAAGTTGAGCTTGGGTGTAATGTTTTGTTTGTAGACTAAGTTGAGCTTGGGTGTAATATTTTGTTTGTAGACTAAGTTGAGCTTGGGTGTAATATTTTGTTTGTAGACTAAGTTGAGCTTGGGTGTAATATTTTGTTTGTAGACTAAGTTGAGCTTGGGTGTAATATTTTGTTTGTAGACTAAGTTGAGCTTGGGTGTAATATTTTGTTTGTAGACTAAGTTGAGCTTGGGTGTAATATTTTGTTTGTAGACTAAGTTGAGCTTGGGTGTAATATTTTGTTTGTAGACTAAGTTGAGCTTGGGTGTAATATTTTGTTTGTAGACTAAGTTGCTGAACTTGTTATCTTCTTTTCTCATTCAGTTCAGCAACATCCAGGTGAGCCGAAGGTACAAACATTTTGATTGGCTGCACGAACGGCTGGAGTGCAAGTTCGTGTGTATGCCCATACCTCCACTGCCAGACAAGGCTGTAACAGGTAAGTACATGACAGATCTTGGGACAAGTGTCATGTTGTAGAATGAGATAAATGGTGGTAGTAATGAAGAGACAGATGTTGTGAAGGAGAATGAGAGAAATGGTGGTAGTAATAAAGGGCCAGATGTCATGAAGGAGAATGAGAGAAATGGTGGTAGTAATAAAGGGCCAGATGTCATGAAGGAGAATGAGAGAAATAGTAATGAAGACAAACTTTCTGCAGTAAAACATTTTTAGATTTTTAATTTTTAATGGATCCACCAAGAATTATATTCTTGCAGAATTTGTTCACTCATTGAGTGCAGTGTTGAAAATCATTGTGATGACAACTGACTTTGCTAAGCCTTTCATTGGCTAAAATACTGTATTTCCTTGACTAAACACTGGGCTCTGAAGTAGCCACCTGCCTCAATTAAACGTATGTGTGTAGGGGGGGGGGGGGAATCTACAGAGTCATGCTTCAAACAAATGCTGGGTCTGAAATAAATGCTGGGTCAGTACACCATTTCAGTCTTTCTGTGGAAAGATGTTCGGTATAGGCTAATGCCAATGCTGCAGAACCATAACTGATATATTGTGATTAAATACTTGCATCGCACATATACCAGCCTCTAATAAACACTGAATCACAATGGCAATTTTGTGAATAAACACTGGAGGCATTTATTCAAAAGAAATACAGTAATTTTTTACAAAATTATTTTATTGTTGAGCTACTCAGCAAGGGTTTCCATTCAGTACACAAAGTGTTACATAGACTTGATGGAATAAAGCAACAGATGATGTTTGCCACTTGTATTCAGCTTGTAGTTATTTCTTCATTAAAAACTTCCTCCTCTCTTCCTATGTGTATGCAGGCAGATATGAAGAAGACTTTGTGCAGGAGAGAATGCGACAGTTACAGGCCTGGATAAACAGAATGGTTCGACATCCAGTTATATCAAGGAGTGATGTCTTTCACCACTTTCTAACATGTACAGATGAAAAAGTAAGTTCCTCTTACCTGATTTGAGTCAGCTATAACCGGTGAGTCCTATCATGGTACTTGAGTCAGTTATGGTATTTGAGTCAGTTAAGACTGGTAAGCCCTTTCACAGTATTTGAGTCAGTTGTAAGTCCATTCATGGTATCTGAGTCAATTATGAATGGTATATGACTCATAACCCATTTTTTAAAAATCAGTTACAACCAGCATTGCATTTTCTCTCACTTCGTGGTATTTGGGTCATTTGTTACTGGTAACTGGTATGACAGTAACTTGGATATGAATTAGCATGAGATAGCAAAGTCAATGGTGAGACTGCTTCACCAGATGAAATAGTGGATTGTAGTCCTCTTCCATCATTCTCAGTCAAATCAGCCATAAATTTGGGTACCTGACACTCGACTTGGAGAAACAGCCTCTGAAAATGGAGAATATTTTCTTGCAGTGTGAGGCAGATCATAGCATTCTATACACATCGCTGTAGGTGATTTAAGTATAAAAGATATTCACATGAAAATCAGGCCCGTTCACGTGGAACAAGACTTGAAAATGAGTGAACAAAGAAAAAAACACAGATGTAAATGTGGACATAAGTTATCTTTTGCCCTGTCTACAATGGCTACTAGCTCCTGTAGCACTCTGTTGTGCTGCCAGGTGTAGCGTCCTTGACCTAATGATACTATGCATGCTGACAACTTATGTTCCGATGTTTGCCTTTCGTTGCATAGAGGGCACTTTGTGTCTTCTGATGCACCCCATTTGTATAGGTTGGAGCCTGTAGGCAGAAGGTCATAAGTAGCTCTGATGATGAAGCTGAGTCTCAAGGGTGCCATTTTCCAGATGTCATTCCATGTTAGTGATCTCTGCAGGACTTCCTCCCATGTTAGTGATCTCTGCAGGACTTCCTCCCATGTTAGTGATCTCTGCAGGACTTCCTCCCATGTTAGTGATCTCTGCGGGACTTCCTCCCATGTTAGTGATCTCTGCAGGACTTCCTCCCATGTTAGTGATCTCTGCGGGACTTCCTCCCATGTTAGTGATCTCTGCGGGACTTCCTCCCATGTTAGTGATCTCTGCGGGACTTCCTCCCATGTTAGTGATCTCTGCGGGACTTCCTCCCATGTTAGTGATCTCTGCGGGACTTCCTCCCATGTTAGTGATCTCTGCGGGACTTCCTCCCATGTTAGTGATCTCTGCGGGACTTCCTCCCATGTTAGTGATCTCTGCGGGACTTCCTCCCATGTTGTCCATTGACCTTGCTGTGCCTGTTGGACTGCCTTCTGGACCTGCTTATCATCCTCTGAATTCCTTACTTCTCTGATGATCATATCCCTTCTTTCCTTTCACCACCACTTGATTTCGCCATGACCAAATCCCCTTCTGTTGGTCTGGGTGTACCCTATTACTTCTTTCAGCTCCTGTGTTTCCCTGGCTGTGGTTACTTCCTCACTTACTTTCCATTTTCGCCCAGTTTTAAGTGTTGGCTGCAGTTCTCGTACCACCGGATCTGTAGATTCTTGTAGCATCATTGCAAGCCTTGTCTTTTCTACCTTGTATTCTTCTACCACAGATTTGAATGGTAGCTTCACATGTGCAGTACAGTGTTACATCAGTTAACCAAGCCACTTTCTTATGGATTTATTTATCTTTCTTTCGACTGCCTCTACTGTGCTGGTACTTACTTCGTAAATGAGTAGTGGGCACATCAATTTAGGAATCAGCATGAACTGGAAGCACCATATTTTGAACTTCCCCAGTAGCCTGCTTTTGTCTATGATGTTCAGTCCATTCTGTGCCATTTCTATGACCTGCTTCACCACGTTTGAGTCTTTCATATATTCTGCCAAGGCTCTTCACTAGTTCTTCCCCTACAGTTGGGATTATTTGATTTGCCACTGTGTACGATCTTTCTGTCACTTTCCCCCTGATGAGTGACAGACTTCTTGACTTCTTTGGCTTGAAGCTCATGCAGCACCATATGATAAGGCTATCCAAATGCTCTAACACCTTTCGTGCCTGCGCTTCACTGGTTGTTATTACTGTTGTGTCATCCATGAATGTTTTTAGTGGTGGCATCTGACATCCATTTCTGAACCTTGGGCCTTCTGCTGCTCTCAGGATTTCTTGCATGGCTAGTACAAACAGTATGGGAGATATTGTACAGCCCATTGTAATTCCTACCTGGAGCTCAATCCATCTTATAATTTATCCTAATGTTTCAAATCTCATGAGGAACCCTATGAAGTACGTTTTCAGCATCTTCGTGATTTCACACAGAGATGATAAGATTGAAAATGTGACAGCATACATTATTATGTGGTGCACAGAGGTGATAAGATTGAAAGTGTGACAGCATACATTATTATGTGGTGCACAGAGGTGATAGGATTGAAAGTGTGGCAGCATACATTATTATGTGGTGCACAGAGGTGATAAGATTGAAAACTTGACAGCATACATTATTATGTGGTGCACAGAGGTGATAAGATTGAAAACATGACAGCATACATTGTATGTGCACAGAGGTGATAAGATTGAAAACATGACAGCATACATTGTATGTGCACAGAGGTGATAAGATTGAAAACTTGACAGCATACATTAATGTTTGGTGCACAGAGGTGATAAGATTGAAAACTTGACAGCATACATTGTATGGTGCACAGAGATGATAAGATTGAAAACTTGACAGCATACATTGTATGGTGCACAGAGATGATAAGATTGAAAACTTGACAGCATACATTGTATGGTGCACAGAGATGATAAGATTGAAAACTTGACAGCATACATTATTATGTGGTGCACAGAGGTGATAAGATTGAAAACTTGACAGCATACATTATTATGTGGTGCACTAGGTGATAAGATTGAAAACTTGACAGCATACATTATTATGTGGTGCACAGAGGTGATAAGATTGAAAACTTGACAGCATACATTGTATGGTGCACAGAGGTGATAAGACTGAAAACTTGACAGCATACATTATTATGTGGTACACAGAGGTGATAAGATTGAAAACTTGACAGCATACATTGTATGGTGCACAGAGATGATAAGATTGAAAACTTGACAGCGTACATTATTATGTGGTGCACAGAGGTGATAAGATTGAAAACTTGACAGCATACATTATTATGTGGTGCACTAGGTGATAAGATTGAAAACTTGACAGCATACATTAATGTTTGGTGCACAGAGGTGATAAGATTGAAAACTTGACAGCATACATTATTATGTGGTGCACAGAGGTGATAAGATTGAAAACTTGACAGCATACATTAATGTTTGGTGCACAGAGGTGATAATTGAAAACTTGACAGCATACATTGTATGGTGCACAGAGGTGATAAGATTGAAAACTTGACAGCATACATTAATGTTTGGTGCACAGAGGTGATAAGATTGAAAACTTGACAGCATACATTAATGTTTGGTGCACAGAGGTGATAAGATTGAAAACTTGACAGCATACATTAATGTTTGGTGCACAGAGGTGATAAGATTGAAAACTTGACAGCGTACATTGTATGGTGCACAGAGGTGATAAGATTGAAAACTTGACAGCATACATTGTATGGTGCACAGAGATGATAAGATTGAAAACTTGACAGCATACATTATTATGTGGTGCACAGAGGTGATAAGATTGAAAACTTGACAGCATACATTATTATGTGGTGCACTAGGTGATAAGATTGAAAACTTGACAGCATACATTATTATGTGGTGCACAGAGGTGATAAGATTGAAAACTTGACAGCATACATTGTATGGTGCACAGAGGTGATAAGACTGAAAACTTGACAGCATACATTATTATGTGGTACACAGAGGTGATAAGATTGAAAACTTGACAGCATACATTGTATGGTGCACAGAGATGATAAGATTGAAAACTTGACAGCGTACATTATTATGTGGTGCACAGAGGTGATAAGATTGAAAACTTGACAGCATACATTATTATGTGGTGCACTAGGTGATAAGATTGAAAACTTGACAGCATACATTAATGTTTGGTGCACAGAGGTGATAAGATTGAAAACTTGACAGCATACATTATTATGTGGTGCACAGAGGTGATAAGATTGAAAACTTGACAGCATACATTAATGTTTGGTGCACAGAGGTGATAAGATTGAAAACTTGACAGCATACATTGTATGGTGCACAGAGGTGATAAGATTGAAAACTTGACAGCATACATTAATGTTTGGTGCACAGAGGTGATAAGATTGAAAACTTGACAGCATACATTAATGTTTGGTGCACAGAGGTGATAAGATTGAAAACTTGACAGCATACATTAATGTTTGGTGCACAGAGGTGATAAGATTGAAAACTTGACAGCGTACATTGTATGGTGCACAGAGGTGATAAGATTGAAAACTTGACAGCATACATTGTATGGTGCACAGAGATGATAAGATTGAAAACTTGACAGCATACATTAATATGTGGTACACAGAGATGATAAGATTGAAAACTTGACAGCATACATTAATATGTGGTACACAGAGATGATAAGATTGAAAACTTGACAGCGTACATTGTATGGTGCACAGAGAGTCTTCTGCAGTGAGGAAATTAACTTTACAATTTTTTTCAGAAATGGAAAGTGGGAAAAAGAAGAGCAGAGAAAGATGAATTTCAGGGGGGGAAGTTCTTTCAGTTGTTGCAAATACCAAGCAAGGGACTAGAGATAAGGGAAATGTGAGTACCAGCAATGATTTGTGCTTGTTTTTTGTACATATATGAGTATATGTGTGATTTAGCTGAAGTAAGGTAGATAGTAACAGTGAAAGATTAGTTATGTTGCATTCATTCATATGTTATTCAGCTGTGTAGGATATGTTATATTGCCTTTACTTATCATGAAAGCCAAATTTAAATATTCTTTATGTAAAATACCACATTTTTAAGGAGGTGTATTTTGTAACAGAAATATGACTAATATCTTATTGTCTTGTTCATAAAAGTAAAGATTGTTGGTATTTTATTTCCCTTACATTACATAGCTTTGCAAATAGACTCCATGTTTTAAACATCTGCACAAATGTAATGACACAAGTATGTGCTATGTTACTTTAGGATGAACTTTGTGTTTTTCTCATTGACAGTGAGAATAAGATGGAGGTCTTCTGTAAGTTTGTGATGGGAATGACGGACAATGTGAAGACACTTATGGCAGTTCATCAAGATTATGCCAAGAAACAGATAGGGCGTGAGTTAATCTTTGAGTCTTCTTCTTCTTCTTCTTTCATTTGTTGGTGTTGATTATGCTTGTTGTATGTGTGGGACATTTGCAGAATTTCTGAAACAGAGAGAAAGTTTGTGATAAAGGGCAGAATGTCAGACAGGCCTGCATGGCTGATTCTTCACACTTTGGAAATAAAGATTAATCAGCCAATCTTCTTTTCTTCTTGTCTTCCTTTTTCTTCTCCTCCAGCTTCTTCTTATCCTCCTGTTATCTTCTTTTCTCCTTATCTTTCTTCCTCTTCTTCTCTTTAATTCTGTTATCTTTCTTCTTCTCTTTGATTCTCTTCTTTTTCTTCGCCTTCTCTTTCTTCTCCTTCTCCCTCTTCTTCTCTTTGAATCTCTTATCTTTTTTTTCTCCTTCTCTTTCTTCCTCTTCTTCACTTTGATTCTCTTTTTTTTTCTTCTCCTTCTCTTTCTTACTCTTCTTCTCTTTGATTCTCTTATCTTTTTTCTCCTTCTCTTCTTCCTCTTCTTCTCTTTGATTCTCTTCTTTTATCTTTGCTTTATTTCATTTCTTCTTCTTCTTCTCCCACTCACAACTCATATCTAATAATTAGATTGACATAGTAGCAAACTGGGTGCATTGAGAGAAACAAAAAATTTAAGTGAAAGATTTCGTTCATCCTTCACTGGTGACTAACATTTGTCCATGCCTTTGCAAGTTTTGCTGGAGAGATTTTGTTCAACCATATCCCTTCGTTTATAATGTACTTACTTTAATGTCTGTGTATTATTTTCTTCATGTCTGCTATATTTTTCATGTTTGTTACATTTTCCTTAATATCTCTTAAACAGGGTCTCCACAAAAACTCCATGCATTTTTAAAATAAAATTTATTTAAAACAAATAAAAAGATAACTTTGCACAGTTCATTGTACACTTATAAGATGTACTCATGGGGACCATGTGTCACACAAACACTTGAAGGCAACATTTGTTTTCTGTCCATGGTCTTTTCAGTGTTGGTATCAGGATACATTTATTCAAGTCATCGGTGCCCCAAAACTTCAGTCATCTAATTAGCATCAACAAACTGCACAGAGTTATCTCTTTTTTTTATGGCAGTAATCTCCCTGTTGCTGGGGCTCACAGCACCATCGTGAAGACCTTGGCTGTCCTGTGTAGCTGTTCAGTCTTGGAATATAGGCAGTTGTAAACTTTAGAGTGTCTTGGAGACAGTTTTATTCATAGTTCTTCTAGTTTGAGGCATTTAAGTAGGAATTGTTCGACTGATTCCTCCTCAGTATAAGTGTCTGCAGTTTGGGCTGTGTTTTTTCTTGATTTTTAAGTGTTTGCTTAAAGCGGCTTGGTTTGTTTGTAGCATGACAGTTATGCTTTAATTTTGTCTGTTTGTTTGTATGATTCGTCATGTGGATCAGGTTTGCTTATGTGTTTGTACAGGACTCGCCCAGTATTCCTTTGTATTCATTGGTTCAGTCATTTTTCTCTGGTGATGGCTCAAAAGATTTGTTGGACTGTGTGGTGAGATACTTCTTTGTTTGGTTGGAGCCACTGTGCACACTGTTTGGCAAGTTTGACTGCCTTTTCATTACCAAGGATTTTACACTGACTTGGCACTCGCTTTAGTGTGACTGATAATCCATGTTCTTTGTACAGTTTGTCCGCAAGTTTCATTACTAATTCTGCTACTTGTTTTGTTTATTAAATTTTTTAAAAATGTACTGAGTCTTTATGGGCACTGTGTTTTCCTTAAAATTGCCATGGCTTTTATATTTTACTTAATCATTGTCATCATTATTGACTGCCATGCCGACAGGCACTGGCTATTATGCTTCTCCAGAGTAAACGATCCTTCATGCAGGCCATCAGCTCAGTTGGTAATCTCCTCTCACACCATCTTGTCAGACTGTCCAGTATCGTTTCTCTTGGTCTTCCCCTGGCTCTTCTTCTCTCTGTCTTTCCTGTTGTTATATTTTCAATGCCCCCCCTCTTCTCATTACATGTCTTATGAAAGTACATTGTCTCTCTCTTATTTTTTTTCCTTAATACCAGTTATATTTTTCATTATTTGTTCTGTTGCAGCCTTCAAGAGGGAGTATGGCAAAATTGGAACATCATACAAACAGCTTGCTCAGACTTTTAATCTGGACAAGGGAGGTTGTAAGTGCAGTAACTTGGGCATTTTGTATTAACTGGTTAACTAAGTGAGACAAGTGAGCTTGTAAGTGCAGTAATTTGGGCATTTTGTATTGGCTGGTTAGCTAAGTGAGACAAGTGAGCTTGTAAGTGCAGTAACTTGGGCATTTTGTATTGGCTGGTTAGCTAAGTGAGACAAGTGAGCTTGTAAGTGCAGTAACTTGGGCATTTTGTATTAACTGGTTAACTAAGTGAGACAAGTGAGCTTGTAAGTGCAGTAACTTGGGCATTTTGTATTGGCTGGTTAGCTAAGTGAGACATACAGTCTCATCACTTTACCAGAGTTTGCATTGATCATAGAGTAGTACTGTAGATACTGGACAGTCTTTTCATGAAAAGGACATAGGTTAGTGATCCATTAACAGCAACCTACAGTTGACCCAGTTGTAGAAAATAGGTACCTAACACAAGTGATAGGGAAAACTATCTCAGAAAGAGCAAAATAACTACCTGCAAGGTGAGACACAGTAGATTTGCGCTGGACATATGCTATCAATGCTGGAAGAGTTCATAGGATATCAATTAAACATTATGTCCTATTTATATTGTGCCTGAATCTACATAATTAAAATAAAAATTATCTCAAGGTCAGCATAAAAGCTAAGTTTTTCTATAAGAAGCTATTGTCATTTGAATACTGCCATTTTTCCAGAAGACACACAAGCCTTGAAATGCTGGTGCCCTAGGAAGTACAATGAACTGCAGTTATCGTGGACTTTCAAAGTCTATTAATAAAAATAGAACAATGCACTATAAGAAGCACATGGTTAGACATAATATCCAAATCGCATGCCTTACATGTGGTTAGAGGAACAGAAAGTAAATTCCTAATGTGAGCAATTTATAACCAACACATTATTGAAATCACAAGGGCAAAAACACTGAAGGACATCCTGATGTTGTATGCAGAACTCATACGGGCATGCCTAGAGTGTAGTGAAGCAGTTTCTGGAGACCAGCAATAGAGATGGTCTTACCCAGTATCTGTCATCTGAAGTCTCAAACAATGTATAAATAAAGAGTAGCAAGAAAAAAAGTCTGTGATTACATTCAGACTTTGTAATAACATTTTTTTATGCTGCTTTTTAAGTTCACATTTTCAGGTTTAGCTTTTTTGATGAGTATGTGGAATTATGGGAAACGGTAACCTTGAGAATACTTACCTTGTCCGTTTTTTTTTGTTTTTTCTTTCTTAGACTCCCTTGGACTGACAGCAGCCATAGATTACACAGGTGATGCTTATATCGAAATTGGAGAGATGTTTGCCAAGCAGGTAGGGAAAGTGTCACATGAGCTTTGTTTTGACGTCTGGATATGCTGTACGATGAGGCAATCACTGACCCATAGCTGATATGCCAGCGTCAGGGTTAGCGAACCATGGCTGACCAAGACCCTGTCCCACCTCTCCACGGTACCCCCAGTATCAAGCCTAGCCTGGCTAACGGGGCAGGGATTGCCATATTCCCCATGGTGATGGAGTCTGCTAAAGAAGCATTGCACACCCTCTGCTTTTTAGCTGTACTCCGGGACTGAAAAAGTACCCGCCATAACCTGCTCCCATGCCGATACGATGCTGTGCCTCAACATCTCTACAGCATCGGCTGCAAAGAACACCAGCTCGCAGTTACAGGGAGTTCATACAAGTACAAGAAACTGATGTCTGGAGTAATTTTTTTTTTTTAAGTTTTATACCACGGAGAGGTGGAACAGCTAAAAATATATACAAGTTTTTAAAATAATGTTGCAGGAGTATACATAATGTTGAAAGATTTTGTAATCTTATGTGATCATGTAATATTGCAGGAATTTATGTTTAAGGAAAATATGATGTTGCAGAAATATGTAATGGAGGAACATACGATGTTGGAGAAATATATAATGTAGTAGGAAAATATGAGTAGGGATGTATGATATGATATTGGAAGATTATCCTAAAACAAAAGATTACATGATGTAATGGGAACATATTTGTGAGTACCAGTTTCAGTTAAATAATACGCTTCTCTTATTCCAAAGAATAATAATAATAAACTCTTATTTCAAATAATAATAAGCTCTTGTTTCAGACAAACTCTTATTTCAAATAATAATAAACTCTTATTTCAAATGACATTATATTGGAAGATTATCCTAAAACAAAAGATTACATGATGTAATGGGAACATATTTGTGAGTACCAGTTCCAGTTAAATAATAAACTTCTCTTATTCCAAATAATAATAATAAACTCTTATTTCAGATAATAATAAACTCTTATTTCAGATAATAATAAACTCTTATTTCAAACAATAATAAGCTCTTGTTTCAGACAGACTCTTATTTCAAATAATAATAAATTCTTATTTCAAGTAATAATTAGCTCTTCTTTCAAATAAGTTCTTATTTCATATAATAATGAACTATTATTTCAGATAATAATGAGCTCTTATTTCAAATAATAAACTATTATTTCTAATAACATGCTCTTCATTCATTCATTCCTTTGCTTGTCCCTTGCGGAACTTTGCCTCCCAAACAGCACTCCTGTAGGCCTCTCGGTTGTGAGCAAGATGGCCTGCTGCTGCTGCTGCATCCATTTCCAGATCATCAACGATGTCTTGCAGCCATCTTCGTTTCGGTCTTCCTCTTTTTCTTTTTCCCATTATGTATCCTTCCAATACGGTCTTCTCTAAAGTATCATGACGTTTATTCATGCTCTTATTTCAAATAATAATAATAATGAGATCTTATTTTAAACAATAAAATATTATTTCAAATAATAATAAGCTCTTATTTCAAACAGTAATGAGCTCTTATTTCAACTAATAATTAGCTCTTATTTAAATAATAATGAGATCTTATTTCAGATAATAATTAGCTCTTATTTCAAATACTACCACTTTGGCATAACAAATTAAAGAAGGTTGATCTTCATTGCAATAAAAAAAATCAAGCCATCATTGCATCACAGCTGTAAAATTACATCATCACAGCTATAAAACTACAGCATCACAGCTGTAAAATTACATCATCACAGCTATAAAACCACACCGTCACAGCTATAAAACCACACCATCACAGCTATAAAACCACACCATCACAGCTATAAAACCACACCATCACAGCTATAAAACCACACCATCACAGCTATAAAACTCAGCTCCATTATTAAGTTTTTCTCTTTCCCTCCCGCAGCCTGTTCAAGATGCCTACCCTCTTATAGAGTCCTTGCACGAATATAAAGGTATTCTGCAGACTTATCCAGATGTGCTTAAAGTCCACGAGGTGAGTTTGCCCCTTGTTCTTTTTTCTACTCTCTGGTGCTCAACTTTTGAGTATGGTGTAGATGTAAAGATTAATGTGACAGTTCAAGTACTGTGAAGTGATGATGTATAGATCAGTTGAGAGACAAGTAAAGTCAGATGGGGAAAATGACATATGTGATAACCACAAGTAATGTTGTGGCTGAACAATTTCTTCAAGGCAACAGAAATGACAGGAATGAATACATGCAGAAATTAGGAAAATAGGTTATTGTCAAAACATTCATTTCCGGAACTGAAGCTTGAAAATATAACTTGAAAAAAAAAAATGTTTAAATTGCTAACATGTGAACATTTTTTAAAACTTGTGAACTCAAAGGAAGAGGCATAAGTAATGCCATATATGTATTGAGAACATTGATGGAAAGATCAATAGAAGTAAAGACGGACCTATACTTATGTTTCATAGACTACTGTAAAGTGTTCGATAAAGTGAGACACACAGAAATTATAAGAATGCCAGAAAACGTCAACATAGATGGGAAAGATCTGAAACTCATCAAAAACATATAATGGCAGCAATGAAGGTTGAGAAGCAAATAGGAGCATTCCAAGACATAAAATTGGGAGTGAGACAAGGATGTGTTCTATCTCCTGACCTATTCTCCTTGTACATCGAAAACATAATAAGAAACATAGAGAGCTTGCCAGGAGTATCGGTTGGCGGGTATAACTTTAACAACTTAACTCTTCCCGTGCCTTTCGTCGCTTGGACGACAGTTACATTTTCTCACTTGGTGCCTTTAGTCACCCTAGCGACGTTTAAAAATCCGGTGTAAAGTTTAGATTGTAAACATTTGGTGTGCATGCCCCGTGACCTTTTTCAAAATGGCCGAAGAGTGCTTAGTTACGAGGGAGAAAATTGAAGTTTTCTGTGAGAAATTTCAGTTTTTGGTGATGTAGATAGGGGTATGGACATGCCCTGTGACCAGACCACTGTTCTTGAATGTATCCCAAGGAGACATATTAGACGACTGGAGAAGTAGTTAGAAGGTTATTTCAGATATTATTCTACCGATAATGCAACATTGAATCACAATACAACATCAACAGATCTATGCATCTCAGATGGTACATATTGTACCTCTAGGCCTTTCCGAATGTAAGTTTGACATAGTCGTTGTCTAAAAACATGACATTACTTACTTTTTCCTAAAAAAACTCTGCATTTATGAAATCTTCATACATTTAGTTATATTTTGAAACATAATAAGTACATGGAAGTACATGGATATACTGTGTTTCATTCAATTTTACAACTATACCCCCTATACATATCAAGACTCGCGCTTTTAATCTGGCACCCAACTGAACATCCGCGTTTCTTCCTGTGGCATGGGAAGAGTTAAGATATGCAGACGACACAGTTCTGATTGCTAAAAATGAAGGGGAGCTACAGGCTCTTCTGGACATTATGGCTTATGAAAGTAAAAGTAAAGGTCTCAGCCTGAATAAAAAGAAGACTGAAGTGATGGTCATCTCAAAGAAAGAATACCACCAAAATGTAGCACTACCATTGATGGCACAGAATTGAAACAAGTTGATGATCTGCAAATGGATGCATCAGCAGCAGGTCATCTTGCTCACAACCGAGAGGCCTACAGGAGTGCTGTTTGGGAGGCAAAGTTCCGCAAGGGACATGCAAATGAATGAATGAATGATAGACTCAAGTACTTAGGAACAATTATAACAGCTGATGGGAAATGTCACATCGAAATAAAAAGCAGACGTGCTTAGGCCAAGTCAGCATTCCAGAAAATGAGAAACATCTTGTGCAACAGATCCGTATCAATGGAAACAAGATTCCAAGTAATTAAATGTTACATCAAGCCAATTCTGTTTTATGGATGTGAAGCATGGTCCATGAATAAGACAGTATAGTGAGAAATGGAGGCCATGGAAATGTGGTTCATAAGAAGGATGTTGAAGGTACCATGGACAGCCAAGAAAACCAATGAAGAAGAGAGACTGAAGTTAAAAGGCAAATTACAGCAAAGATCAGAGGCAGACAAGCGAGATTTGAGGGACATTTTCTGAGAAGAAGAAAATTTGAGGAAAAATTGAGGGAGGAAGAGACAGAGGAACACAGAGAGAGAAGTTACTGGATGGGCTGTCAGTGTGGCTAGGAAGAAAGTCACTGGCGGATCTCATAATCAAGTCTAAAGACAGGGAATTGTGGAGAGAAATGATTGCCTACTCCATGCGGCACGGCACTTGATTGATTGAACATGTGAACTCATAGTGTAAATCACATAGTGTAAAGTAATGTGTGAATGATGCAACAGAAGTGTAAATCACAGTGTAAAGTAATGTGTGAATGATGCAACAGAACTGTGTGGTCAGAGTTTTAATACTTGTAATATACAGTGCTGAATTTCCATACAACAGATTTGTGTGTTCTTATAGATAATGTAATATTGTTGTTAAAACTGTCTAATATTTTTTGGGGGACTTCTATATTTATACTTTCATTTTTTTAACTTCTATATTTATACCTTCATATTTATAACTTCTATATTTATACCTTCATATTATATGCTGTTAAATGCCATCAAAATCTGTACTGTCATAGTGGACAGAGTGAAGCTTGGTGCATTGTTGTATTATTAATGTATACTACTGGACAAAAGTTAAGGGCTGGTTTTTTCAATTCTTACAAAAACAAAATCAACTGACTAACAAACAAGCCATTAGTACCAAAGAAAACAGCATTTAAAACTGAACAAATTCAGTCATTTCATTTGCAAATCAGACTAGGGATACACATACAGCAAGCTAGCGAAATCACTCGCCCCTCGTCCAAAAATTCACAAGAGTGGACTTCAAACAACAAACATTTCAGTATCGCGTGTGGCCACTGTTCGCTGCCAGACATTCGACGTACCATTGCCTCAACGAGTTAACCAGGGTTGTTAGGACATTCTGTAGAATGGCCTTCCACTCTTGTTGAAGGAAAAAGGTCAGCTAGGTGACATCAACAGGTGGAGGATGATTTGTCGAAACTCATCTGCTTAGGACATCCAAAATGTGCTCAGTGGGCGACAGATCAGGCGACCGAGCTGGCCAATCAATTCCAATGATCCTTTGCTGTTGAAGAAAATCTATGACACGACCCCGATGTGGTCTTGCGTTATCATCTTGTAGGATTGCCCCTGCACCTATGGCTTGGAAGGTAGGCTGGACAATAGGTTGCAGAATTTCATTCGGGTATTGCTGGACAGTTAGGGTGCCATGAATGACATGGAAAGGAGTCCTGCCATGCCTGCTGATGCCACCCCAGACCATGATTGTCCTCCCTCCATAATGATCCACCTCTTGAATAGTGGCATCATGGAACTGTTCCCCTGGCCTTCTCCAAACATGGATTCTGCCATCATTGAAGGACATACTGAAGCGGGATTTATCCATGAAAAGAATTTCACCCCCCTGGTACCTCGTCCAATGGATGTGCTGCCAGCACCAGGCAACTCTAGCTTCGCGGTGAGCTGGAGTAAGAGGTATTTTTATTGCTGGTCATTGTGAAGTCAGCCCTGATTCTCTCAAATGCCTGTGAATTGTTCTGCTGCTAACATCGACGTTTGCCGTATTCATTAGCTGATTTCTGAGAGTAGAAGACGTTTCTGGCTGCAGAGTTTTTCAGCTGCAGGTATCTGCCATCTTGTCTGCTTGCACTACGAGGTCGGCCTGAACGATGCCTGTCTTCTACTCCTCCGATTGCGTGAAATCACTCTAAATGCTTTTGGATGGTAGAATGGGACATACCCTAATGCTGTGCAGCTTCACGGCCAGGTAAACCACTTTCAACCAAGACTATGACCTGATGACATTCAGAAGTGCTAAAATGCCTTCCCGGTGGCATGGTGTTTTTCAAATGACAAAAATACCCCTAAACCGCTTTAATAAAAATGATTGGAAGGTGAGAAGTGTTCACTAAGGATGCCTATTGCACGTGCAGCACAAATCAGCACAATTTAATTACCTGCTGGGTCGTGCTGACACTTTTAAAAATGCCCTATCATTTTGTCTAGAACAATGCTATTGAATGTGATTTTTACACTTGTGAAATTTAATCAAGATTCTACAATAAATTTATTCATAGTTTTAGTACAACAATCAAAATAAACATATGCATGAAATTAATGACCAGCCCTTAACTTTTGTCCAGTAGTATATCTGCTGTTCCCACAGTATATCTTTGAGACTATTCCTTCAGCTGTTTTAAGCATTCAGATGTAAAATTACTTGATTCTCATTGCAGGCACTTTTGTTGATAGAGAGTAGTGTTTTAGTGAGTGGTGCTGTAAACATCATAGGTTATCAGGTAGAGAGTAGTGTTTTAGTGAGTGGTGCTGTAAACATCATAGGTTATCAGGTAGAGAGTAGTGTTTTAGTGAGTGGTGCTGTAAACATCATGGGTTATCAGGTAGAGAGTAGTGTTTTAGTGAGTGGTGCTGTAAACATCATGGGTTATCAGGTAGAGAGTAGTGTTTTAGTGAGTGGTGCTGTAAACATCATGGGTTATCAGGTAGAGAGTAGTGTTTTAGTGAGTGGTGCTGTAAACATCATGGGTTATCAGGTAGAGAGTAGTGTTTTAGTGAGTGGTGCTGTAAACATCATGGGTTATCAGATAGAGAGTAGTGTTTTAGTGAGTGGTGCTGTAAACATCATGGGTTATGAGGTAGAGAGTAGTGTTTTAGTGAGTGGTGCTGTAAACATCATGGGTTATGAGGTAGAGAGTAGTGTTTTAGTGAGTGGTGCTGTAAACATCATGGGTTATGAGGTAGAGAGTAGTGTTTTAGTGAGTGGTGCTGTAAACATCATGGGTTATGAGGTAGAGAGTAGTGTTTTAGTGAGTGGTGCTGTAAACATCATGGGTTATCAGGTAGAGAGTAGTGTTTTAGTGAGTGGTGCTGTAAACATCATGGGTTATGAGGTAGAGAGTAGTGTTTTAGTGAGTGGTGCTGTAAACATCATGGGTTATGAGGTAGAGAGTAGTGTTTTAGTGAGTGGTGCTGTAAACATCATGGGTTATGAGGTAGAGAGTAGTGTTTTAGTGAGTGGTGCTGTAAACATCATGGGTTATGAGGTAGAGAGTAGTGTTTTAGTGAGTGGTGCTGTAAACATCATGGGTTATCAGGTAGAGAGTAGTGTTTTAGTGAGTGGTGCTGTAAACATCATGGGTTATCAGGTAGAGAGTAGTGTTTTAGTGAGTGGTGCTGTAAACATCATGGGTTATCAGTGTTTTATGTGTCAGTGTTTTTTGGCATGTCAGTGAATTATTTAGCAGTAAATTATTAGAATTTTTCTCTTTTTTTTTCATTAAAATAGTTTGATGTTTGTTAATCAAATAAGTATTGAATTATTAGCTCATTATGTAAATTATCATTCATGAAAACCAGTACTTTAACCCTTTTGCTGCTGTAGATGTGTTTAGATGTTCTGCTGTATCACTGCAAAGAGCATCCTAATGTGTTGCAAGATTTCTATGCCTCAGGTGCTAACAAAGTGCTACCATACTGTATGTTCTTCTAGTCATTGCTATAAACTAGTATAGTCTTAAACAAAGGGAAAATTACAGTAGCTATTTTTAAATATGTGTGGCCTAATTTCGGCCAACTGGACCTGTCAAAAAGTTGCTCTTTTTAGTAGTTTTGAGAATCCTGCATTTCTCAGATGACAGCACTGATGCTTGTGACAACTGACATTTCAGAGACAGATTTTCAGATGACATAAAAAGTACTCAGTGTGAAGAAAGCATGCAAGCAGTGATATGTAGCACAGCAGGTCATGGCATGTAGCACAGCAGGTCATGGCATGTAGCACAGCAGGTCATGGCATGTAGCACACCAGGTCATGGCATGTAGCACAGCAGGTCATGGCATGTGAGCTGAAAATAGCAGCAGAAAGGTTCAGATGTAAAGTTCTCTTTGTGCTTTGTGCATAAAACTGCTCACTGGTTTCACAGATTTTGATGCATCAGTCAGTTTGTCATTTCATTAAGCCTTCTCTGCGTGATCAGGCATAAACAAACAGGAAACCAGAAGTAATCAGACATAGAAGAATTCCTTTAATGGGCAAGTTTTCCACATTCCTGGGTCAACTTTTGTGTCAGTTCAGGCAGTTTCTTTGTGGTAACCAGTTACATCTTTTGTGTCAGTTCAGGCAGTTTCTTTGTGGTAACCAGTTACATCTTTTGTGTCAGTTCAAGCAGTTTCTTTTTGGTAACCAGTTACATCTTTTGTGTCAGTTCAGGCAGTTTCTTTGTGGTAACCAGTTACGTCTTTTGTGTCAGTTCAGGCAGTTTCTTTTTGGTAACCAGTTACATCTTTTGTGTCAGTTCAGGCAGTTTCTTTTTGGTAACCAGTTACATCTTTTGTGTCAGTTCAGGCAGTTTCTTTGTGGTAACCAGTTACGTCTTTTGTGTCGCTGAATTTTCCAGGGTGCAATAGGTAAAGCGAAGGAGTGCACCAAATTACATGAGGAAGGGAGGATGACAGAGTCTGAGGTGAACAATGTCATGACGCGAGCTGATACTATTTCTTATGGGACCATGGCAGAAATGAGCCATTTCCAGCAGGAGCGAGTTCGAGACTTCAAGTACATGATGCAAAAATACTTGCAGGATCAAATTGCTTTTTACAAAAGGGTAAGAGTCTCTTACTGTCTCTCTTTTTCTTTCCTCTCTCTCTCCTTCACCCCACCTCTGTCATTGTCACATGACTTGTCTATCTGTATATGTGAGCTAGCAGATGTGTAAGCAAGAGAGGAAGAACAAATGAACGAATGAATTTTATTTTAGAGAGAGAGAGGAACTAGTCATCCAGACCTGTGTGACATTCATTCTGCCCTTTTTAATACAACTTTCACTCTGTTCCAGACATTCTGTATCATTTAGTATAAATGTTATATTAAACTTGAAGTAACAAAAACTGAAATAACATTTCACTCTTATTCATGCTCTCACTACTGGGGGTAACTGCATTCACTAGCAAAGCTAGTCTCACACATGAATATATAGCTACCAAACTATGACAGACATGAATATATAGCCACCAAACTATGACAGACATGAATATATAGCCACCAAACTATGATAGACTACAGTGAAGTAAGGAATTGAATGTAAAATCATCTCCCAGTCAGGGATTGCAGTAGGTAAAGTGAAGGAGTGTGGCAGATTACATGATAAGGGGAAGATAACAGGCTGAAGTAACATGGGAAGTTTGTGAATGTGTGAGAGAGAGGTCAGCAAGTAAATGAGTGCAGGAGAAGGATAGATTGTGTGTTCAGCAAGCCATTATGTTGACACTAGATAGTTTGTGTGTTCAGCAAGACATTATGTTGACACTAGATAGTTTGTGTGTTCAGCAAGACATTATGTTGACACTAGATAGTTTGTGTGTTCAGCAAGCCATTATGTTGACACTAGATAGTTTATGTGTTCAGCAAGCCATTATGTTGACACTAGATTATGTGTTCAGCAAGCCATTACGTTGACACTAGATAGTTTGTGTGTTCAGCAAGCCATTATGTTGACACTAGATAGTTTGTGTGTTCAGCAGGCTATTATGTTGACACTAGATAGTTTGTGTGTTCAGCAAGACATTATGTTGACACTAGATAGTTTGTGTGTTCAGCAAGACATTACATTGACACTAGAAGAATGAAATGATTGATGAACAATGAAATATTTTTAAAGACTCTATTCAGCAAACATCTATTGAAATCCTACCTCCAGATAAACGATACGCTAAACAGGGATGGATGACAGAAGAAAATTTTGCAACTAATGGATCAGAGAAGAAGTCTTAAGGAAGATCAAGATGAGTATGACAAAATAAAAAAAAGAAATAAGACACAAATGCAATAAAGCTAAAGAAGAGTGGCTAAATAAGAAATGTAATTAGAGACATACCATCATGGAAACGCAAGAGATATGTACAAACAAATAAAGGAGTTAACAAACAAAAGGGCATACCACAAGACTGGTTGCCTGAAGTCAAAGGAGGGGCATACAGTAATGGGCAGAGATGAAATAATGGCACGATGGTGCGATTACATTAGAGAACTCTATGAGGACAAAAGAAGCAAAATAGATATACGAAATAATAATGAAGGGCCTCCCATATTAAAATCAGAAGTGGAAGAAGCCATCAAACACATGAAGAACAACAAGGCACCATGACCAGATAAAGTCACCAAGGAAGAATTGGAAGCATTAGGAGAACTTGGCATAGAAGTAATTACAAGATTGCTGAATAACATCTATAACAGTAACAATGTCCTATCAGACCTTTTGCAATCAGTTTTCATTGCCCTACTATGGAAACAAGGTACAGTTGAATGTAAAGACCATTGAACATTAGTCTTATGAGCCATGTTACCAAAATCCTGCTTCATATTGTCATGAGAAGAGTCAGGGGCAAAATAAAACCAGAAATCACTGAGGAACAGTGTGGCTTTGTCGAAGGAAAAAGCACAAGTAATACCATATATATATATATATATATATATATATATAGAACATTGATAGAAAGATCAACAGAAGTAAAGACAGACCTATACTTATGCTTCATAGACTGCTGTAAAGCATTCGATAAAGTTAGACACACAGAAATTATAAGAATGCTGGAAGACATCAACATAAATGGGAAAGATCTGAAACTCATCAAAAACATATACTGGCAGCAATCAGCAGCAATGAGGGTTGAGAACCAAATAGGAGCATTCCAAGACATAAAATTGGGAGTGAGACAAGGATGTATTCTATCTCCTGACATCTTCTCCTTATACAGCTAAAACATGAGAAACACAAGAGAGCTTGCCAGAAATATCACTTTACGGGTACAACCTTAACTTAAGATATGCAGATAACATAGTTCTGATTGCTAAAAGTGATGGGGAGCTACAGGCTCTTCTGGACATCATGGTTCGTGAAAGTAAAAGTAAAGGTCTCAGCCTGAATAAAAAGAAGACTGAAGTGATGGTCATCTCAAAGAAAAGAATACCACCAAAATGTAGCATTACCATTGATGGCACAAATCTGAAACAACTTGATAGATTCAAGTACTTAGAAACGATTATAACAAGTGATTGGAAATGTCACAACGAAATAAAAAGCAGACGTGCTCAGGCCAAGTCAGCATTCCAGAAAATGAGAAACATCGTGTGCAACAGATCCATATCAATGGAAACAAGATTCCGAGTACTTAAATGTTACATCGAGCCAATTTTGTTTATGGATGTGAAGCATGGTCCATGAATAAGAGAGTACAACAAAAAATGGAGGCCATGGAGATGTGGTTTATAAGAAGGATGTTGAAGGTACCATGGACAGCCAAGAAAACCAACAAAGAAGTCTTAAGAGAGGCTGGAGTTAAAAGGTAAATTACAGCAAAGATCAGAGGCAGACAAGTGAGATTTGTGGGACATTTTCTGAGAAGAGGAAGATTGGAACACAATGTGGCAGTTGGAAAAATTGAGGGAGGAAGACAGAGAGAGAAGTTACTGGATGGGCTGTCAGTGTGGCTAGGAAGAAAGTCACTGGCAGATCTCATAATCAAGTCTAAAGATGGAATTGTGGAGAGAAATGATCACCTACGTCATGCGGCATAGCACTTGATTGATTGATTGAGATAGATTGTGTGTTCAGCAAGCCATTATGTTGTTGACACTCTTTTGTCAAGACACCCCAGTTTTTTTTTTCTAGTGAATTTTCCCTTCTTGATTACATATTTTGTGTGTGTGTGTGTTTGTGTATTTGAATATGATAAGTCATAGTTATTATGACACTCAAGATACTTGAGATTCATGCCATGGTCACATGACAGTCTAGTTTCACATCATGGTCACATGACAGTCTAGTTTCACACCATGGTCACATGACAGTCTAGTTTCACATCATGGTCACATGACAGTCTAGTTTCACATCATGGTCACATGACAGTCTAGTTTCACATCATGGTCACATGACAGTCTAGTTTCACATCATGGTCACATAACAGTCTAGATTCACTTTATGATCATGTAACACTGTGGTATCATTCTGCTGTTAACTTGAAAATTATTATTATAAAGTGTTGTTCACCAGACTTTGGGGATATTTTGTCATGTTTATAGCTGATCCTGCTGGGTACAGATAGTGTCTTATAAGTCATGATTGCAGTATTATTATAGCCTTGCATATTAGGATAGTATTATAATAATTATTATTGTTTTTTATTATTATTACTATTAGAATTTTATTATAGTTATGATTATTATTGATAAGTAGAATGTAGGTGAGAGACAGTGGAAAATTTGGGAACCAGTGGGAGAGGAACACTCTCATGGTATTAGTATTATTACGATAGAATTAAGCAGATACTTAGAAATACTAGATGCTTGCAATGAATACAGGTTCGGACTAAGAGGATTTACTCATATAACAAAAGTACGTATGGAGACAGGCAGACAGACAGACACTGTATAAACAGAGCTGGACTAGTAATCCCTGACAGGTGTCACAAACACCAGATACTGGATAAGAAGAGTTTACCCACGCCAAAAAACTGAATAGACAGATTTGATGTAATAGACTTTCTAACAAGTGAGTCATATTTGCCAATCTTAGGATGCAATTTGAACATATGAGTAGTCCAGCGGACCAATAAGATGACCAAAGGGAGTGGACCGACTCATCCCGAAGTCCAGCCAGTATGTAGTCAACCAGCTAAAGATCTAGAGGTGTGTCCTATTGGACAACTGACTTGCGATATATAAGCCAGGCATGCAGTTTTGAGAAAGAAAAAAACAAAGAAGAGAAAGGGATAGATAGGAAAGCAATGACGGATAGAACAGATGGACAAGTAGAGTCGATAGATATTCAAGAGATAGCTATTCACGAGTTGTTGATCTGTGCAGTGTGAATTTAGGCATTTTCAGTCACAGTTTGTGTAGAAAATAATGCCAGAGTTTGAATTCATGAAAAATGATTGTGCGCTTCAACGACGAAACCAACAAATTTTGTGTCCTATTGCATCTTGTTCCAAGTGATGTTGTCAGCAGTACATCTGGAACCTTATGTGTCACAATTAAATGAATTCAGTAAACTTTTTCAGCAGACTTGTTCAAATGAATCTTGTCATATTTGTGAAGTCTATTCAAGACCAGAGAACTTGTGATGTGCATGAAGCTAATGTCTCATAATGTCTGACTGTGATTTGACCTTAATAAGGTGAATAATTATATAACTTTAACAGCTAGTAAACATGACATGACATATAAAATGTGTCGTGGCCACAACAACTATTCGTCATATGAAAGATGTTGACGATCAGTGATTAGTGCAACATGGTAGTGTTCAAGCATAAAACGGTAACATCACAGTTCTATCTAACTCGAACGTCTCAAACTTCTCAACATTATAACTTTATTATATAGATTCAGATATTTGTTGTGAAACCTTCTGTATGATCAAACCAAGTAATAATCTGTTTCATGTATTTCAGCTAACAGGCAAGCTAGAGGATGCCCTCCAACATTACAACAATGCATAAGTTAACTTGTTGATTTTGTGATTTTCTCAAGCTTCAATCTTTTGAGGTGTATGTGTGTGTGTGTCTTTGTTCAAGAGTAAAGTGGACCCTGGAATTGTGAATGTGTTTTCCTATCCATTAAAAAAATAAAATGACCTTCTATAGAACACAATGTACATGCATCAGTGGCCAGTTTAACTAAATTTACCAGTTTTTGCTTTTCATTTTTTTTATTCTAATTGCTACATGAAGTTTATAAAACTAATTTAACAGTGAAGTGTGTTAACTAACTTGAATAAATTATTTTTACTTGTTTATAATTTATAATGAAATTTGTTTTTTTAACTGAAATGCTTGTGCAAGAAAACTTGACACTAAGAAATTTTTGACACATGATGGCATTTAGGGAAGGGGTTTGGAGAGATTGGGTATTCTCCAGAAACATTAGTGTTGCCAGATTTACTTCAGATTTTGAAGCCGTTGAATATTTTGAAAAACAGTATTTTTGAGATGAAACAAAATAACTTAAAAAGTATATTTCCTTGTTTAATGCAGCTTTAGCCTTTTTATCCTGTAAATTTGTGGGACAGAACATCTTTTACCGTTTCTTTTTTTTAGATGTACACACTGAATAGTTGGTTTCCTTTTTGAGAGGTATGCGGTGAATAGTTTCTTGCTTGGAAATTTTGTTTCACTGAAAAAATAGGCTCTTACCTTTGGGCTAAACTTAAGGTTATTGATTTCATTGTTGAAATTCTACCTCACGTCTTGTGGAGAAGTGTACTTTGTTTTATATCTATAGAACTTTTTAACTTGGCCTATGTAATTTTTTTTTCTTTTGGCCTAGTACAGTACACAGAAAGCATATAGATCTTTCATTAGTGCTGCTTTGAAAAACTTTCATTCAGAATCTAAATATATCCACAGTGTGTCATGACATTCATTATACAGCTCCTTTCATATTTGAAGCCAGTTGTTCCAGGCTGTGTTTTGTTGAGCGACTTCTCCCGTTGCTGGTTCTGCCACGGTTTGATTTTTTCTTCTTCAGGATTATGATTTTAGATAAGCAGAATTCCAGAAATTTTTTGTACATCTGCAGGAGACAGAACTTCAAATAGTAGCGAGCTGTGAGCGCAGAGTGTCACCAAATTAAAGTTATTTTATACAAGATAATGGTTGAGCTCTAGGGAAAGTATAACTACATTTAACCTCAGCAATCTTACGTCCAGTCAGAACAAAATTCAAAGAATTGAGACAATGAAAAAAACCTGGCCAAGTCTCGTCAGGCACAAGGAAAACTTGGATTTGTTCGACTTCCTTTTACAGGGGGCTCTAGGAGATGTGTAACTTGAGTGTTATGGATAGCCTTTAAATTATCAGCTTGTGGATTACATGTTGCTTATTCTGCTAAGTTTGTGTGTATGTGTGTTTTATTCTAAACCAGGTAAAATGTTCATAGTAATTATTGTAAACAACTGTTTGGACTGTCAGATGTCATATTGGACAGAAGATAAGCTTCCACCAGGACTTGCATAATCTTATAGCTGGATGCATTCTAGGAATCTTAAAGCCATCTTGAAAATTTAATAATAGATAAATGGTTACTGTTGAGATGACGTTATTTTAGTGTTAAGTTTCTGACTCTCTGTTTATCTTGTTAAAGTCATTATGATGGTCTCATGACAGATGTCAAGTCATCGTGATAGTCTCCTGATGATTCAAAATTTCAGACTCTCTGTTCACCTTGTTAAAGTCTTCGTGATGGTCTCAAGACAAATATTCTATCACCATGTGATATGTTGAATGTTCACTAAAAAACAAATGTTGTCATGGTAAACTTCTTGCTCTCTGTTTATAATGAATGATTTCTGTGCCAAAGACTGCAGAAATGACAGTCCTATAAGTATTAAGTTTTTCTTTATGTGTATGCTTGCCAGTTGTGTACTTTGGTACAGTCCCAAATATATGGGAAAGATTTGTCCATCATGCATTTTTCATCTTTATCCATTGACTGCAGTGTGAGCAGTATAGTTTAGTGCACTTCACCCTCCAGGCAGATTATCTAAGCTTGTTAGCAGTTTCCCCAAAACTAGAATATCAGGCCTACCTTTTGTATATTTTTGTATATTTTATATGGCCATGTGAATCGTGGTATTTATATGTCCCTGATTCACAGACTTGGGAAGATAACCGTCAGCTGTACTACAAAATAGTTGCCAGTCAGCAGTAGTATAAAATAGTTAACAATCAGCTGTACTACAAAATAGTTAACGGTCAGCTTTAGTATAAAATAGTTAACAATCAGCTGTACTGCAAAGTAGTTAACAGTCAGCTTTAGTATAAAATAGATAACAATCAGCTGTACTACAAAATAGTTAACAGTCAGCTGAACTGCAGAATGGGAACAATCAGCTGTACTACAAAATAGCTCAAAGTTAGCTGTACTACAAAATAGCATAAGTTTAGCTATTGTACTAAATAGTCAGCAGTCAGTTGTACAGTGTTTTGCATGTTACTTTATTAAATAAAACTTGTCATAACACAAATATTTTGTCCCTTGAATCTCCTATGGCTCGGTGAGATGGATTACTGGTAACTGGAGAAAATGTTACATGTTAATTTCTGAGAAACAAGAATTTTTTTTAATGTTTTTTTTTTTCAAGTAAGCTTTGGGTAGCTGTTTTCTGTAATGATTTTGCTGTCTTTCATATTTTGATGTTTAGCTATGGGAGCTTGGCAGACAATGTTTTTCTAATTTCCACTCAGTGTAGTAAATTATTTACAGTTTTTTTTTTTTGTTTATCAGACAGCAGAATTTGAACTCGTCTATGATTGGTGGTAACAGAACCTAATTTATTCAGTTTTTTTTTATGGTTTGTGTGTTTTGTTTGACTTATTTTTTTCACATCTTTTATATTTGTTGTTTTTTTTTTTTTAAGTCATTAGGGGCAGCAGTGAGATATGCACTGATGAGTGTTTACCTTCATTTTGCTCCTTCCTTGGTGTTTCCAATCTTCCTGGTTGCTTTTCTTTTCTTGTGCCACTTAGTCACTTGTTCAGGTGTGTCTTTTTTTGTCTCTTTTTTTTTTCTTCCACAGAGATTTCCAGTGATTGTCAGGTTCTCTATCTTCTGTCTTCTCTTGATATGTCCAGTGATTGTCAGGTTCTCTATCTTCCGTCTTCTCTTGATATGTCCAGTGATTGTCAGGTTCTCTATCTTCTGTCTTCTCTTGATATGTCCAGTGATTGTCAGGTTCTCTATCTTCTGTCTTCTCTTGATATGTCCAGTGATTGTCAGGTTCTCTATCTTCTGTCTTCTCTTGATATGTCCAGTGATTGTCAGGTTCTCTATCTTCTGTCTTCTCTTGATATGTCCAGTGATTGTCAGGTTCTCTATCTTCTGTCTTCTCTTGATATGTCCAATGATTTTCAGGTTCTCTATCTTGTCTTCTCTTGATATGTAGTGAAAATTATGATGAAATAATTTCTCACTTACCGCTCAAGTTAATCCACTGTGCTGGGTCCAGTATATCCAAAATGAATAAAATTTTACACAAACATCATTTCCTCACAGGAAAATATACACTAATTATTTATTTTATTTATTTACAGTTAATTTGCAATCTACAAAAAAATGAAAACACAAGTGGGCGGCAGGCTATAAGCTTAGAAAAAACTTAAAAACAGTTAAATTTTAACACAAATTGGCTCTGAAATCAACCACACGGGTGCCTCGTGTAGACAGTTTTTTATACTGGAAGGAAGTAATACTGCCGACTTTTGCCAGATTTTTTAGTATAGTTTGGTTAAATTCAAAATTAGAGACCAACGTATCCCAACGCACAAAGAGTATGGTAGCGAAATCGTGCAGGCCCCATCCGCACAATGGATGTCGGGCAAGACACAAAGAGTTAAAAGTTGATTTAGTGCTTTAACTGAAAGTTAATATGATCGAGTTTATTAAATGTAGTTAAATTTTTAAATATAATTTAATAATAAATTGGTTTGTCTAAGATATATCGTGAAAGGGTATAACAGTATTCAGATCTGTAGCTTCGGTGAATGATATTACATGAGTTATTTTCGAGTAAGCTGTTTACAGCTTCAAATCTTTGATTACTCACACAGAGAATGGTGATTATTATGCAGCTCAGATATCTAGTTCTGTGGGGGGGGGGGGGTTTCTTTTTTAAACATTGATTTCATCCTTTTGTCAGTAATGCAGCTTTGTATGTCCTTGATTAGCATGTGTTGTGTATGTGGTTCTATGCAGTGTAGCAAATTATTGTTATAATAGGTGTTCATTTTATTTGTAGTGGAGAAGAAGGCATTTTTTTGTTCAGTAAAATAACGTTGCATTTCACATTGTAAAATCATGACATGACCATGTGGTTGAGCGTAGTATTTTAACCTTAGCTTGCCATCATCTTTTTAAATCAAAAACAAATAACTACAGTCACACTACAGGTGGCCTGCACAGGAGAGTAATTAAGTGCTTGGTCTGTTAATCTGGTGGTACCAGGCTCATGTCCCGGCAGTACCACCGCACCAAACACCCAGCCTCTAAAGCTGGGCACTAGAGAAATCTGGGAAGCTAAATGTGGCCACATCACACTTTCAGGTACCTAAGGTCTTGAACATGCAGGCCTAACACTGTAAACCCATTATGCCTTAATGGCATGGGAGTAGGGGTTTTACCTTTACAGTCACATGGCTGTGTTCCTGATGTTTAAGAGAGTTTGTAGCCATAAGCAAGCAAAAAAGGCATTGCATAATTGTACATGTAATGTTTGATAACAAGAAATGTTTATGTGTCATGAATGTTGTTCTGTAGACAAAGCATTAATCACCTGAATTAGGGTCTGCACAATGAAGTTGTCTTTCTTGAAAAATGCATTAACTAATGCAAAACATTTACACTGAAATTTGCAAGATAAAACTGTCTTTTGTCCAGCACAATTATAAGAAAGTATAACTATGTTGTGTGACTTTTGCCTATTATTGCAACTTCAGTATACATTCTCAGCAGCTGCACAATGTATTGTCTTTCTTAAATGGTACATAATATTTTTGTAATATCTATTCTTAATTATAATAAGATTTCTTCTATATTCTATTTTTAAAAAAAAAAAAAAGAAAAAATATCTGTCCTGATGTCAGAATCTGTGTTGTAAAGTTGATAAAGTTGTTGGACTGATATCACTGTTATCACATGTTTTTCTCTAAACTATGTAAATTGTTTTTCACTTGTGATCATGTAATTTTTTTCAGTGGACAGAGTGAATTCAGTAAATGCATAAATAAAATACTTTGTTTTTTTTTTTTTAATGGGCATTGTGAATTTTCTAGGAAGTGCGTGAATTCAGTAGGCATTATGCAGTCCTATGTGATTTTTTTTTTTTTGGTATGGCAAGTGTGATTTTAGCATATGCAGTCTCAATTTTTATATGGTCAGTATGAACCCAGCATTTACAGTCTGAATTTTTGGATGATCAACATGATGTCTTGCAGTCTGAATCCTGTGATTTTTTTTCTCCTACTTAAAAATTCTGTATTCGTTGTTTACATGTGAATATTATGTTATTTCTGTATGCCACTTTAGATTCATCTTAACAGCCTTAATCATGTGATTGTTCCTGTTTCACACTTGAAGTTCACATTTTAAGAGAGCCAAGTATTGTTTGAGATTTATAGGACATTTCCTGAGAAGAGGAAAATTGGAACACTGTGGCAGCTGGAAAAATTGAGGGAAGAAGAGACAGGGGAAGACAGAGAGATGGGCTATCAGTGTGGCTAGAAAGAAAGTCACTGGTGGATCTTATAATCAATCCAAAAGACGGGGAATTGCGGAGAGAAATGATCGTCTTCGGCATGGCACTTAGAATTAGAATTATTGTCCGTGCTTGGTCTTCATTTTGTGTTTTCCTCTCAATCTTAAGTTAAATAAAGAAAAAATTGCTTTGAGATGGTTTTGTTTCTGAAATTTGTCCCGTTGCTTTTGGATGTAAGCCAGAGTTAAGTTTTTTTTTTAATCTGTGAGTTTTAACATTCCTTGTGATTATGCGGGATCAGAAGGTAGGAGATTGTAATTGTGGTGAGGTGTTGGTTGTGGTGAACTACTCAGATGGAACTCAAAAGTGCAGGAAGCAGGAAGTGAGAAACACAGGAGGCTGAGGACTGGGTTAGATGGAGGGTTGTGGCAAGTTATAATATAATTCAGATTACAGTGTGCAGCACTGTGACAGTTGAGAGGGTTAAATTTATAATAGACATCATGTAGACATTCAGATTACAGTGTGCAGCACTGTGACAGTTGAGAGGGTTAAATTTATAATAGACATCATGTAGACATTCAGATTACAGTGTGCAGCACTGTGACAGTTGAGAGGGTTAAATTTATAATAGACATCATGTAGACATTCAGATTACAGTGTGCAGCACTGTGACAGTTGAGAGAGTTAAATTTATACCTTGTGACATCATGTAGACATTCAGATTATAGTGTGCAGCACTGTGACATGTGAGAGAGTTAAATTTATAACTTGTGACATCATGTAGACATTCAGATTATAATGTGCAGCACTGTGACATTTGAGAGAATTAAATTTATAACTTGTGACATCATGTAGACATTCAGATTATAATATACAGCACTGTGACATTTGAGAGAGTTAAATTTATAACTTGTGACGTCATGTAGACATTCAGATTACAGTGTGCAGCATAAAAACTTTTTTTGAGACTGTCAGAGTACAGTATATGGCATAATGACATTTTGTTGGGAGATCAAATTATATTGTGCAACATAATGACATTTTGTTAGAAGGTCATATTGTAGTGTTCATCATAATGACATGACATTAAATAGTCATCCTGTATGAACTTGGCAGATTTCAGCAGTTGTGTGATATTTCAGAGATTGATTATATTGAAGTTTATGCATACACAGTATATCCTGACTTTTTATGAAATCAGAGTACATCTGGTCAGTTTTGGGATATTAACATTATTTGTTTCATCTTTCATTTCATTATATTCACATTATTTGTTTCACATTTCATTTTGTAATATTCACATTATTTGTTTCACCTTTCATTTCATATTATTCACTTTATTTGTTTCATCTTTCATTTCATATTATTCACTTTATATTGCTGCCTTTATCTCATGACATTGACATTATGTGTCCACCTTAATTTCACAGCATTCACATTATGGTATCAGCCTTAATTTCATGGCATTCACATTATGTGTCCACCTTAATTTCATGGTATTCACATTATTTTCCACCTCTTTCATTGCATTCGCATTGTCTTTCCACCTTATTTTATGGTATTCACGTTATTTATCTTTCTTTCGTGCACTCACATTGTATTTTCACCTTTATCTCCTGATATTCACATTATATTTTCACCTTTATCTCATGATATTCACATTATAATTTCACCTTTATCTCTTGACATTCACGTTATAATTTCACCTTAATCTCCTGACATTCAGTTTATTTTTCAGACCTTGTGTTATGTACTTAACTTCCTGTCCGTGATATAACTGTCTGTGTAAAGTCTTATTACTTTCAGTGCCTTGGTTGGTCCTGGCTATTGTTACATTACCTATAGAGTAACAGCAACTTTTTACACAGTTGAGATGTGATGGTCTGGAATATGGGGAAGGAGGGATGTCAGCATAAACTGAACTGTGTGCATGAACAGTGTTTTCAATTGCTTTAACATGATTGATTGTTAGCAAGTTGCTACCAAGCTCATTTGTACGATCTTTTATGTGAGGCAACTATGATTTGTGATAGCTTCGCTTGCGTGTTTCAAGGGTGTGCCAGTTTCATACTAAGATTAGAATCAGTTTCTTTTTCTGTGCTTTTAATTAGCATGTATGTTTGGAGAAATCAGGACTTTAACTTGGCTTTTCTAGGATTTTTCTTTTCTCTGAAAGAGTTTTTTAAATTAGAAATGTAAAAACAGTGATTATATACTGTTTTGTGTGTGTGCATGTAAGCTGTGGGTCTTGCTAAACCAGCAGCTGAGTTTCTAGGCTGTTAAGCAGACTTGTAGACTTGTGTGCTTCAGGTCAAGTTACCCTTCCCAAGTTTAACAGCCTGGGTTGGACTGACTGACTGAAGCTTTGCCGTACCAATTCCATTTCTTCTTCCCCCCCCCCCAAATTACTGTCAACAGTGGCACAAATAGTTAAGACAGCTCCATGTGAGTCAAGTTTGTTTTCTCCAGTCATGAGTTTCTGACATTGGTTGAGACATTCAGTTCCCATTTATTACTTACTGTGACTGGAGATCTGGATCATGAGATGGCTCGGCTGCATCCACACATCAGTGGGACTGTGTAGGTCTCCTCCAAGTTCTTGCCTGGTTTACATGATCAGATCATTTCCAGCGTCTGTAGCATGATCTACATCTCTAACTTTCATTTGTGCTAAGTCAGTGGTATATTCTGGTCACACTGAATCTGGATGTACCATGTACTGTGCTGAAAATACACTACACAGTAAAAAGTGTACTGACAGCTGAATACAGACAAATAAACAGGCTGTATGCCAGGATCAGACAGTCAGGGTATATGCCAGGATCAGATAGGCTATATACTAGGATCAGACAGTCAGGCTGTATGCCAGGATCAGATGATCAGGCTATATACTAGAATCAGACAGTCAAGCTATATGCCAGGATCAGACGGGCTATATACCAGGATCAGACAATCAGACTATATTCCAGGATCATTTAGTCGAGCTATGTGCCAGAATCAGACAGTCAAGCTATATAAAGGATCATTTAGTTGAGCTATATACCAGGATCAGACAGTCAGGCTATATAAAGGATCATTTAGTTGAGCTATATACCAGGATCAGACAGACAAGCTACACACCAGGATCAGATAGTCAGGCTATATAAAGGATCATTTAGTTGAGCTATATACCAGGATCAGACAGTCAGGCTATATAAAGGATCATTTAGTTGAGCTATATACCAGGATCAGATAGTCAGGCTATATAAAGGATCATTTAGTTGAGCTATATACCAGGATCAGACAGTCAGGCTATATAAAGGATCATTTAGTTGAGCTATATACCAGGATCAGATAGTCAGGCTATATAAAGGATCATTTAGTTGAGCTATATACCAGGATCAGACAGTCAGGCTATATCTCTCCCTCTCAAAATCTTAAGTGCTCAGGGCACATGGGGCTTCCGCAAGGGTTTTCCACAAATGCCTGTCCTTTGCCTTTTTTCTGCTCTTGACCAGGTGAGCCCTCTATTTCTCAACATCCTCTCTGTTGTTCCTACCCTTACTTCTGTTCTCCTGTTGTGTCCATCTTAGTGCTATTTTTGGTAGTGAGTTGTCAGTCATTCGGAGCACATGTCCCAACCATCACCAGCGTCTTTCCTCAATAATTGCTGTCAGTGGCTTCATCTGCATTTCTGCCAACAAGATGTTATTTCTTATGGTGTTTAGGATCAGACAGTCAGGCTGTATGCCAGGATCAGATAGTTCAAGTTCTCTTCACATGTGTGAGTTGTGTTTATTGGAAAGTTCCTAGCTGTCAGTTTCTTGTGTGTGACTGAATGAGATCTGACAGAATTTGATCATCTCTGGACTATTTAAATAGGACAAGGTATGCACTGAAATAGACATAACTCCTAGCTTTAAAAGTCAAAGATTGGTACATGATTCAGGTTTTACCCTTATTTCCTGTAGATTAGGCACATTTTGTACAGTTTTGTTCTGCTATTATCACCTGCTTCTGTCAACAACTAGTGACCACAGCAAGCATGAGACAAGAGGGCACAGCATAAATTGTATGATGTTATAATTGTCACTTACGTAATGGTAAATTTTTTCTATATTCTCAACAAGTGTACACAGACCAGTAATTTTCACTTTTGTACCACTGTAGCTGTTCTCACTTTGTATATTTTCCGCTCAGCCTTTCCATGCACAAAGTTGCTAAATTAGTCAAAAGTGAAAATGCTGAGTCAGCATTCTTAATGTTATATTCTTTGTTTCTGCCGAAAAAAAAAACCCATATATTTTGGCGTGTAATTTAATGGAAAGAAATGATCAGAATCTAATACAGAAATCCAGGTTTTGAGAAGTCCCGAGTCCTCTCTTTATGATCAGAAAATGTCAACATTTCGGTAGAAAGTAGTTTCTTTCTATATTTTGTTCCATGTTTTTATTCCTTTCTGATGTCGTGCAATTTTTTTTTTTTTTTTTAGAATTTTGTAACATTTGTCCACTTTTTTGTTTTGTTTCATGAATGAAATTAATAAATAAGTCATGAATGTTTCGTCTCCACTGAAGTATTTAGTAACAAAATATCTTCTTAACAATCAGAAATTTTTTTTAAAATGGTGGGGAATTTGAACATTTCAGTTGCACAAACTGACTATTTATTATAAATATACAGACACCATGATAGTCACACACATTGACATCTTTATAATAAGTACACAGACACCATGATAGTTGCACACATTGACATCTTTATAATAAGTACACAGACACCATGATAGTTGCACACATTGACATCTTTATAATAAGTATACAGACACCATGATAGTTACACACATTGACATCTTTATAATAAGTACACAGACACCATGATAGTTGCACACATTGACATCTTTATAATAAGTATACAGACACCATGATAGTTACACACATTGACATCTTTATAATCAGTATACAGACACCATGATAGTTGCACACATTGACATCTTGGCTTTACAAGCAGTATATAGACACTGTGGTAGCTACACCAGTAACAAAAGATGTAAGATTATTGGCTGACAGAGTGATCAGTCTTAGCTCCCGTAGCACAGAACTTAGTAAGGACTTGATTTTGATACAGTCTTAGCAGTTACAATGATCGTGATTATTAGAATCACTTCTTCTTCACCTTTCTGAGCCATTAAGACTCACTGCTGCGGATAAAGTTCGTCTCCATTCTTCTCTATTCCTAATTTATTAGAATCACACACTCCTTAATGTTTTTCTGGGCTGTATTTTCCTCTAGCATGTAATTTATCAATCTCTTGTTGGGATATCTTGCTTATTCACACAAAAATTGTTATTTCATCCCTAAGAGTGGCAATACAGAATATACAAATGGATAGTCATTAGATGTGTATGCTCATTATGGATTACATTTGAAACAGCCTCATGTGGCTATGTATGGTATAAGATGAAATACTTGGTGAAACCTCATATAGTTTAAGTACTGGTATTTGTAAGGCAAACAAAACATCCAAATATCTGACATTCATGAACCACATGTTTTCACAGATTCATTTTCATAAACCCCATTTCATACACTAACAAAAAGACATATCACAAGATGATATTTCATACACTAGCAAAAAGACATATCACTAGATGACATTTCATACACTAACAAAAAGACATCACAAGATGACATTTCATACACTAACAAAAAGACATCACAAGATGACATTTCATACACTAGCAAAAAGACATCACAAGATGACATTTCATACACTAACAAAAAGACATCACAAGATGACATTTCATACACTAACAAAAAGACATCACAAGATGACATTTCATACACTAACAAAAAGACATATCACTAGATGACATTTCATACACTAACAAAAAGACATATCACTAGATGACATTTCATACACTAACAAAAAGACATCACAAGATGACATTTCATACACTAACAAAAAGACATCACAAGATGACATTTCATACGCTAGCAAAAAGACATATCACTAGATGACATTTCATACACTAGCAAAAAGACATCACAAGATGACATTTCATACACTAGCAAAAAGACATATCACTAGATGACATTTCATACATTAACTCTCATTTATATGGGGAGGGGGGGGGGGTATTACATCAAAGGACCAAGGGTGTAAATTTCATAAAGTGGAATGGGATGGTTGTCACATTTAAATGCATCACAAAGGCATAGCCTGATATACAGTATGATATATTATACATTAGTTTAAACAGGAAGAAGTGTATTTTGTTTTTCTAATAAACTTCTAATAAAATGTTAGTATAGAACAGAAAAAAGAGCTAAGAAGTGAGAAGAAACAATGGAAAATGAAGAAATACAAACAATAATTTTCTCACTTATCCCTCAAGTTAATCTGCTGTAATGGGTCCAATATATCCAAAATGAATAAAATTTTACACAAACACCATTTCCTCACACTAATTATTTATTTACAATAAACTGAAAACAACAAGTGGCCGGCTAATATTTGCTTGAAACCACAAGTGGGCGGCAGCTATAAGCTTAGAAAAAAATTAAAAACCATTCACTTTTAACACAAAACCGCAGTGAATTCAATCTCCTGCATGCCTCGTGGTCTGATCTGACACAAAAAGGAAGTAGGGCAACCAGGCCTGCCAGATATTAAAGCACAATGAGGAGAAATTAAAAAATAGAGACCAGCGTGCTACTCGTCAATTGGAGATCTGAAAATAACCGATCAACACAAGGCATGTATTTAATGAGTTAAAGCATATCACATGATGATATTTCATACGCTAACAAAAAGACATGTCACATGGTGACATTTAAGACAAAGTACTGACAAAACTACATAAAATTAATTTATCATTGAAGAGTGAATCTTTGTTGCAATTTATGGCTAACAAAGAAAGTGGCCAGCAGTTATTTCTTGTCATCTGAAGGCTTATCTCCACTTGATTACTTCTTCTGCTTGTTCTAAAGAAAAAAACAGTTCGGAAGGCTATGATAAGTGCTGTGGGCGGTGGTACAGGATCCCTCTCTGGCTGAGAGGTGGGAGCTGTTAGTAGATCCCTCACAGTAGCTGGGTTCGAAGATTTGGTTAGTTTTGATCTGTGGGGCATCTTGGAAGAATTTTTGTTTTCTTTTAAAATTCTGTAGTTCATTTAACTTTGAAGACTTTATGGTGAACTATTTTCTCCTCATTGATGCAGTGGTCACAACTTTAGCAGATGTAACGCTGGTTAATTAAACCAACTCTGAGTAAAACAGAAAGCTGTACAGGAACTTGGAAAGAAGATAAAATAGGCATTCAGAATGATGAAATGTGGTCTCATTGTTGTATCCAAGATCATCTTCAAGGTTAATTTCTTTCAATCATTGCTCTATCAAGATCATCTGTAGGGTAAGTTCTCAATCATTGTTCTAATAAGATCATCTGTAGGGTAAGTTCTCAATCATTGTTCTATCCAAATCATCTGCAGGGTTAAGTTCATTGCTCTGTCCAAGATAATTTTTGGGGTTAACTTCCTTCAATCTGAAAAAAAAAAAAAGATAAACGAACCAAAAATATTTCCCATGTAATCTGCCAGTATATGTACCATACATTCAGTTCTATAATCTACATCAAATTTGCATGGTTCAACATATGAAGATGAAGACAACATTAAATAAAATCATAATGAACATCTAAGGCCTTTGTGAGAAAGTCTGTAAACTGGTGTAAGCCATTCCTCCTTCCCCCCCCCCCCCACATCTAGGGCCTTTGTGAGAAAGTTTGTAAACTGGTGTAAACCATTCCTCCTTCCCCCCCCCCTCACATCTAGGGCCTTTGTGAGAAAGTTTGTAAACTGGTGTAAACCATTTCTCCTTCCCCCCCCCCTCCACCTAGGGCCTTTGTGAGAAAGTTTGTAAACTGGTGTAAACCATTTCTCCTCCCCCCCTCCACCTAGGGCCTTTGTGAGAAAGTTTGTAAACTGGTGTAAACCATTTCTCCTCCCCCCCTCCACCTAGGGCCTTTGTGAGAAAGTTTGTAAACTGGTGTAAACTATTCCTCCTCTGCTTCCCCCCCCCAAAAAAAAAATCTGTTTCATCCATTATGGGCCCCTTAAAACAGGGAAAACCATCAGGGCTGGCCCCCACAGTGATGCACTGACCGGACCAATCCCCCCCCCCCCACAGAGACTGCCCACATCACAAAAACATTCATTATTTTACTCATCACAATCATGACAGCTTAGATCATTAATATTCTTTTGTCATTTAGACCACAAAACTTCACTTTCCTGTTTCATAATTTAGATCACAAAACTTCACTTTCCTGTCTCATAATTTAAATCACAAAACTTCACTTTCCTATCTCATAATTTAGATCACAAAACTTCACTTTCCTGTCTCATAATTTAGATCACAAAACTTCACTTTCCTGTCTCTGTCTTTTGATTTGTCTCCTCCTGAATTTTAACTCTTTCACTCGAAGACAACACTGAGAGATCTAGCATGCCTAGGCCTACTAGAGAGCAACATATGAGGCAAAGTTTAAGTAAACGCAAGCCATATTTTTTTCATTATAAAGTAGCTTCCTTGTAGTTTCTTTCTAGCAAACTTTCTCATCATAATTTTGTATCCAGCAGAAAGGTAGAAATGAACCAGGAGCGAAAGAGTTAACCAGGGAAATAAACAAACTGAAATGGGTTTCATGCTTCAGTTACATATCATCTACACTAAGCAAAACCTGTTTAAAAATAAGGTAAAAGTAACCCTGTCATGCCTTAGAGGCACATAGGGATATGGTGTTAGTGCCCACATTTTCCTTGATCTGTCAGCACACTAGAGAGTGACATGGTCAGTATCACGCCTGGCCGCCTTTCCTTCCCCAACTCCAGAAGTTGGGTACCCATTTCTACAGCTGGGTGACTGGGGTGCCTCTGGCCGGATGTGAACCCAGAGACCAATGCATTAACCACTTCGCCACTCAGACACCCAAAAATATGACAGATGGCATAAAAATTGCCTTTAAAAAACATGCTGTATATAGAAATATGAGATCAAGTCCTCATTTTGCTAATCTTTCCTGTAATGAGGTCACATAAAACACTGTTCAAATGAATGCTGACAAAACTTCCATGGTGTTTGATGCTGACATGTATCTTGACAGCTCTCACTCTCTGGACCTTCAGGTGCTCAGGGCACCGGGGGCATATGCAAGGGTTTTCCAGAAACACCTGATCTTGGCAGCATGAGGAAAACTGCTAAACAAAATGAAGCTAGCCAGTTCCACAGCACAAACACCTGCCTCCCTCAAAACCTTTCTAAAATGAAAGATGCCATTAACATACGATATAGCAGAGGCCACTAAAGCTGATAAATCGTTCTGAAGGTTGTATCTCATATATGATTTATCAGAGGCCGCTAAAGCGATAAATTGAGACTGAAGGTTGTATCTCATATATGATATATCAGAGGCCACTAAAGCTGATAAATTGAGACTGAAGGTTGTATCTCATATATGATATATCAGAGGCCACTAAAGCTGATAAATTGAGACTGAAGGTTGTATCTCATATATGATATATCAGAGGCCACTAAAGCTGATAAATTGAGACTGAAGGTTGTATCTCATACAAGGGCCAAAATTTATCTGCCCCTACTCAACTTTTAGGCAAACAAGAGCCATTTAAACAGTTTTTTAAAAAAAATAATAATTGCACTCATATGGTTTTGTTCCAAAGTGTGCAGTTCATCATTTTAAACTGCCATAACAACTAAAAATAGACACTGCATAATTTTCTGTAAAACAGCAGCCATGATAAATGATAACATAAAAAAAATAATTTTAAAATTGTTTGAGTGTAACTGTTGTTTGGTAGTCTATTTAACTGTGTCACAAATTTTAATGACTGCAAAACTTTTCCCACAGTCTGATGATAGTGGAAAGCTGTTTGTGTGGGGGTTCCATTTTTTTGCTTTAGTTTTATTCACCTTATTGGCCGAGCACATGATGTCCGTTCTGACTGTGTATTTACGTCCCTGTATCAGCACGGATCCTTCGTGATAAATGGCATGTTCAAATATTAGAACTGTCCCTGTGAAGTAATAGAAAATTTTAGCAAGTTTGGTTGTTGTTGTTGTTGTTGTTGCTGCAATGTATATAACAGTATGCAGGAATCTCTGCTACAGGTAGCAAAATACTTGTAACTATACAACTCCCTATGACATAACTCTTATCAGTAACAATATGAAATTAATGCAAGATGAAACAGATAGCATGTCTTCAATGGCTAGCAAAATAGGACTTGAAATTAACAAGGACAAAACAAAAATAATGAAACTTCTTATTAACCATGAAGGGAAAATATACATAGAAGGAACAGCTGTTGAAGGAGTAAACCAATCTGCATACCTTAGCAGCTACATAGACCAGGATGGTGACACCAGAAAGGAAGTTAGAATTAGAACTGCAAAAGCAGCATTAACCTTCAAGAATCTTGAGAACATATGGAATTCAAAAGTTATAAGCACAAAAAACAAGCTAAGATTATTCAACTCAAATGTAATATCTACCCTCTTTTATGCATGCAAAAGCTGGAAAACAACTAAAGAAATAGACAACAAATATTACTCTTTTGAAAACAAATTCCTAAGGAAAATACCTGGTATAAAGTGGAATGAATTCAAGAACAATGTTGAGATAAGACAGATGAGTAAACAACAACCTGTCTCATGGGTGATCAGAAAAAGAAGATGGACATATGTCGGTCACGTGATGAGAAGAAACAATCAGAGCACCCCAAAACATGCTATCAAGTGGAACACAACAGGCAGAAGAAAAAAGAGGTATGATCATGTGAAACTCTAAAGAGAGGACATTGTTAAGAGAGCCAGTTTCATGGGCATAGCATCCCTTGATGAGGTTGAAAAGCTCGCTGAAAACAGGAAAACTTGGCAAACTACCATGTAAGCCCTATGTGACGTTTAACAACATGGGAAGGATGTAAGTTGTAAGAATGATAATGTAAATGAAATTTAACTATTTAAAAATCCAGATGATGATTTCTATGAAAATTAACAATCAAAAACTCCCAATAACATGCTTTGGACATGGGTCTAGTATTTTTGTATGCCAAAATTTACAATTTTATAAGATAGTTTATTCACACAATTAATGTACACAGAAAAAAGTAAGTGTGCAATGCTTTGAAAAGCTCCATGAATGTGCTCAGGTGATGACTGAAATAAAATCTGGTACACATTATGTTTGATTATCTAAAAATAGATAAAATGATAACTTTCAGGCAGTCACATGTAACAAAAAAGTGAAAAAAACTCACCTAACGTGACTCACCACCCCAAGAAAAGGAAATCAGGGTTTCAGTATCATATGTGTCCTCCTCGGGCAGTTATTACTGCTTGACACCGCCTTCTCATCAAACCAATGACACATTGTATCAGTTGTTGAGGCATGTTATTCCATGCAACGCTTGAGCTAATTCTTGGCAGTTTCCAGGACGACTGTGTCGTCTTCACAACCTGCGGTCCAGTTCATCCCAAATGTGCTCGATAGGTGACAGGTCCAGTGAAACTGCTGGCCGTGGCAAGACAGTAATCTGATGCTGTTGAAAGTGGACCCTGACCACACATGCAACATGTAGACGAGCATTATCCGCTGCAGTATCATGCCTTGTCCACTAGAATCCAGAAAAAGCATTAAGTGGCGTGTAATGATTTCGTCCCTATATCATAAACCTGTAAGGCTGCCATTGAGGAAGATTAGGTTTGTTCGGCCAGCATAGGAAATTCCTCCCCAAACCATTACACTGCCTCCTCTCCTCCTATCCACCTGTAGCACATAGCAAAGCGTTCTCCTCTTCGCCTGTACATTAAAGCACGTCCATCATGGCCTTGCAGACAGAATCTGGACTCATCAGTGAATATGATCTGTCTCCACTGATGATAGGGCCATGCCATGTGGTGCCTGGCCCAGGTCAAGTGGGTTTGTGGCAAACTGTCAGTACTGGTCTAACTGCAGGCCTATGAGGTAAGAGAGTTAGCTCTCTGAGTCTGTTCCGCACTGTCCTGCTCAACACACGTCTTAAACCTGGAATGTTGCTGGCAGTCCATGTTGCCTGGAGAAACCTGTTACGAAGGTGCATGAGGTGGATGTAGTGGTCTTGTGCAAGGGTGGTATTCTGTGGTCTACTGCTTCTATGGCAGTCAGCAATGGAACCATTTTGGTTAAAATGACTTTGAAGGCGTGATATTGTGCTTATGTGAACATTCTTCTTCTTCTTCGTTCGCCATGTGAACATTAAAATGTTGAGATACTGCTGCTACTGTTGATCCAGCAATTAACATCCTAAGAGCTATTTCTCGCTGATGGTCGTTCAATCTTGGCATGATGAAAAAAGATGCTTATGTTGGAATTCCACTACTCCTTTCTTCAACGATTATGTGAAGAGATTTCTGAGAACAGAATTACACACTTACCCTCATTTTATCCGTGGTCAGTAACCAATCATGGATCGCTGCATGTGATTTCACTGGAGCTGTAGTTATCTCCCCATGAATAGTGCAATCAACTTCATGCACCACGAGGGAAGTGGACAACACTCAGACAAAACTTTGTGCCAAATTTGATTTCATTTCACTCATGGCAAAGTGATTGGTCCGCTTGACACCACTGCACACTTACTTTTTTCCATGAGTATATATAGTTTATTCACACAATTAATGTATACTTTACCAAGTAAATATAATCTCACAAATTACCTGTTTTTGGGATTACTGGGACTATGTCATCAGAACTTACACCTATGAAAGTTGTAGCACCACCTTCAAATCCCTGATCAAATGGGAGAAAGATTAATAAGCAGATTTGAAAAATAATTTGACTCTAAATAAATGTTCTTTAAAGCAATCATTTCTATAACTAAAAAAATGTGAGCTCACCCCTCCTCCAACCCCCAGTTAATTTAATACTGCCATTTGTATTTCAAATAAGGCATTTATCTATGAAAACTGAATCAGAGTTGAACTGCCAAAATCTGTCTAACAAATCTTTATTTAATACATGACTAGAAAATGTTAAACCTATATATGGGGGGGGGGGGGGGGCGAAGACGTCTGTCCGACCCATAGCTGATATGCCAGCATCAGGGTTAGTGAACCATAGCTGACCAAGACCCTGCCTCTCCATGGCACCCCCAATAACAGGCCTAGTCTGGCTAATGGGGCAGGGATCACCATAGTCCTCATGGTGGTGGAGTCTGCTAAAGAAGCATTGCACACTCCCTGCTTTTTAGTTGTACTATGGGACTGAAAAAATAGCTACCATAACCCACTTTCACGCCGATACAATGCTGTGTCTCAACACCTCTACAGCACTGACTGCAAAGAACAACAGCTCACAGTTACAGGGAGTTCATACAAGTACAAGTAAACCTTTGTACTAAACAATTAAAGTGTTTCAAGATTAAGGCTGATGAAAAAAAATCCAGGATTTGCTGGACCATTGTGCTCTGGTGTTAGCACTAGCTCTGATGTTAGCACTAGATCTGATGTTAGCACTAGTTCTGGTGCTAGCACTTGTTCTGGTGTCAGCACTAGTTCTGGTGTTAGCACTAGTTCTGGTGTTAGTACTTGTTCTGGTGTTAGCACTAGATCTGATGTTAACACTTGTTCTGGTGTTAGCACTAGCTCTGGTGTTAGCACTAGCTCTGGTGTTAGCACTAGTCACCTGTAGGAGGCCATGTGTGTGTTTGTGTCTCAGTTTGAGTACCCGTAGGAGGCCATGTGTGTACATTTGTGTGTCTGAGTACCTGTAGGAGGCCATGTGTGTGTTTGTGTCTCAGTTTGAGTACCTGTAGGAGGCCGTGTGTATACTTTTGTGTCTCAGTTTTAGTACCCGTAGGAGGCCATGTGTATACTTTTGTGTCTCAGTTTTAGTACCCGTAGGAGGCCATGTGTATACGTTTGTGTCTCAGTTTTAGTACCCGTAGGAGGCCATGTGTATACTTTTGTGTCTCAGTTTTAGTACCTATAGGAGGCCATGTGTATACTTTTGTGTCTCAGTTTTAGTACCTGTAGGAGGCCATGTGTATACTTTTGTGTCTCAGTTTTAGTACCTGTAGGAGGCCATGTGTATACTTTTGTGTCTCAGTTTTAGTACCTGTAGGAGGCCATGTGTATACATTTGTGTCTCAGTTTGGGTACCTGTAGGAGGCCATGTGTATACGTTTGTGTCTCAGTTTGGGTACCTGTAGGAGGCCATGTGTATACGTTTGTGTCTCAGTTTGGGTACCTGTAGGAGGCCATGTGTATACATTTGTGTGTCAGTTTGAGTACCTGTAGGAGGCCATGTGTATGTTTGTGTCTCAGTTTGAGTACCTGTAGGAGGCCATTTGAGTGTGTGTGTCTCAATTTGTGTACCCGTAGGAGGCCATGTGTATACATTTGTGTGTCAGTTTGGGTACCTGTAGGAGGCCATGTGTGTACATTTGTGTGTCTGAGGAGGCCATGTGTGCATTTGTGTCTCAGATTTAGTACTTGTAGGAGGCCATGTGTGTACATTTGTGTGTCAGTTTGGGTACCTGCAGGAGGCTATGTGTGTATGTTTGTGCTTCAGTTTTGGGTTCCTGCAGGAGGCCATGTGTGTACATTTGTGTCTCAGTGTGGGTACCTGTATGAAGCATGTATGTACATTTGTGTCTCAGTTTGGGTACCTGTAGGAGACTGAATTTAAGTGATGGAATTTCATGTCATGCCCTTCTTTTCCTCCTACATATCTTGATTCCATCTGTTATTAATGTCTCAAGCATCTTTTTTTTTTTTTGAGGTGTTAGATGGCCAAATGGATAATGTGCTGTTTCTTGTGGCTAGACAGCTGCTCACCATACTGGAGTCTGTGGTTCGAGTCCCACATAATTCTCTTGTCATTTTTCTTTTTTAGATGTGCTTTGTCTCCTATATCTCACATGCTAACAGTACAATGCTGTACAAGATCACTTTATTGTGAAAGATCACTTTATTGTGAAAGATCACTTTATTGTGCAAGATCACTTTATTGTGAAAGATCACTTTATTGTGAAAGATCACTTTATTGTGCAAGATCACTTTATTGTGCAAAAGCTGTGTTGTTTCTTATCTGAAAAATTGTTCTGGTGTAGTATTGTTGCAAAAAACTTACTTTTCATGACAAAACAGTGGGTTGTAAATCCCTTGCTACTGTCTTCTCATGTCAAAACAGTGGGTTGTAAATCCCGTGCTACTGTCTTCTCATGTCAAAACAGTGGGTTGTAAATCCCTTGCTACTGTCTTCTCATGTCAAAACAGTGGGTTGTAAATCCCTTGCTACTGTCTTCTCATGTCAAAACAGTGGGTTGTAAATCCCGTGCTACTGTCTTCTCATGTCAAAACAGTGGGTTGTAAATCCCTTGCTAATGTCTTCTCATGACAAAACAGTGGGTTATAAATCCCTTGCTACTGTCTTCTCATGTCAAAACAGTGGGTTGTAAATTCCTTGCTAATGTCTTCTCATGACAAAACAGTGGGTTGTAAATCCCTTGCTACTGTCTTCTCATGTCAAAACAGTGGGTTATAAATCCCTTGCTAATGTCTTCTCATGACAAAACAGTGGGTTATAAATCCCTTGCTACTGTCTTCTCATGTCAAAACAGTGGGTTGTAAATCCCTTGCTAATGTCTTCTCATGTCAAAACAGTGGGTTGTAAATCCCTTGCTACTGTCTTCCCATGAATCTGACATCCTTGTGCTTGTGAAATTCTCCCCCCCCCCCCACCTTTTCACAAAAATAGGGAATACCCTTCTGCAGGGTAAGGCACACCATCAATATGTTTTTACTGACTGTTTTGTCTCACTGCCTTCCTCATGTATCTCACAGTTTTGAGGAGATAAACTTCTAGCAGGACTCAGCAAGTTGCTTTATATATGGAGATATTTAGAATGTCTGTTATTCCCTCCATTCATCTCCGTCATGGGTGGTATCTCTTGATTTTGTTTCACTGTCAGTGCATAAAGGGATAAATAGATGCACACATAAAAATCAGTCCTATGGATTGTGCTTTACACCAGACCTTATATAAATTTTATTTTTAAAATGTGCATTTCATAGGAGAATATTTGGGTCTGATTCCGTTGCTGGTGAGATTCTTTTAGCTGCTGTGCATGGGGTGAAACTCCTCCTGGCCAATAAAGGAAAATGTGATTAGGGTTGCTGTGCAGCGCTGCCATGGAAAAGGTGATGGAAAGGATTAAGTGAAGTTTAATTGGTATGGCCTATAGTCTCACGGTCAGAGCTACTCATATCACAGTACCTCTGCTCTAGAGTCCGGCCATGTCCTATATACACACATACTAGGCAAAATACCTAAACCGGCTCAACCTAGGGATGAAACCTGATGGCTACTCATATCATGGTGCCTCCGCTCTAGAGCCCGGTCACGTCCTATATACACCCATACTGGGATAATAGCCTAAACTGGCTTAACCCAGCTGTGAAACTCACTAGTGGTGAGGATTCATCTTCGACAAAAGCTCCATCCTGGTCACAACCAGGAATGGTAGGAGCCACTACCACAAAATGCTGAAGTCAGAGACACTGGACCGGCGCAGTCTAGATAGGGAACCACCTCTCATCCAATGGGGATATATTATATCCAAATTACATTGAGGTTTTCTGGTGAGAAAGTCCAACTCTGGACTGGATGGGCAACCACCTCTCAACCGGCGGGGATATACTGATATCCAAAACATGTTGAGGTTTTCCGGTGAGGAAGTCCAACTCTAGACTAAAATGGTGCAATGAAAACCACAGTGTCACACAATGTTGCTTCTGTGACCCACCGAGAATATAGGCCCTAGCCCCATGGTGCTCTGAGCCTCCATCCCGAATGAGACTATTGCGAGAACCACAGGAGTAAATTCAGTAGGATCACGGGGCAATCTTGATGGTAGAAGTGGACAATGAAGAAGAAGAAGAGGCTCTGATTATTATATCACAGTCAGTGTTGCTAGTTATACAATGTTGCAGTCTTTGAGGTATCTATAAAACAATACATACTGCTAGTTATACAATGTTGTAATCTTTGAGTCATCTATAAAACAATACATACTGCTAGTTATACAATGCTGTAGTCTTTGTATAAAACAATAATTATTACTTTGTTGTAGTCCTTGAGGAGAGTACTTTTGATGAGATAAGAAAGATCAAACTTCTGTTTTTAAAACTAACTGTAACACTCCATATTTATATTCAAGACTGAGAATGGAAGTTTTATGTATGAATCTATCTGTTGCCTCATGTATGAATTCATCTGTGTTACTTATATACAAATCTATGTATTGATATATGAATATGTATTATCTCTCATGTATGAGTCTATCTATTGCCTCATGTATGAATTTTTGTTACCTCATGTTTGAATCCAGCTGTGTTACTTTATGTATGAATCTATTTATATTACCTCATTCAAATAGAGCTGAAAGGTAATCGCACTCCGTTCTCCATTATCTCGCGTGTAAACACCATCAAAGTGAGGCTTAAAATAGTCTCCAGGGTCATAACGAAGAAACCTCATCCTGAAACAATGGCATATTTATGGCACTGAGCAGCTGCTGCAAATCCATGCACAATTTTTTATTGTCCTTGAACTATAAATAAATAAAACAGTGATGTGTAACACTGTAACATACCAAAATAAATGCACACACAGTGTGACAGGTCATGTTACAAAATTTAGATGATCACTGCATTTTTCAGCCTTATATGACATTACATGATGTAACAAAACATAGTCTATCTTCCTTACCCTAACACTACATCATAAAACTTAGCCATCATTTACTGTACTATATCTTCTACACCAAGCTATCAAATTGGACACAACAAGAGAAAGAAAAATAAGTTGACAATGTGAAACTCTAAAGAGAACACCACTGAGAGAGGCTAAATTAGTGACTATAAGAAAAGAGTTGGAAACATAAAAACATGGCAAACCTACAATGTGACATTTAACGGTATGGGAAGGATGTAAGATGTTCTACACCACTTACACCATGCAATATAAAAAAACTTAGTCTGCCACTGTATTCTATCTTCTATACCAGAGTCTGCCACTGTATTCTATCTTCTATACCAGAGTCTGCCACTGTATTCTATCTTCTATACCAGAGTCTGCCACTGTATTCTATCTTCTATACCAATTTATCTTGTAAAATATATCAGTTACTAAAACTTATCAATGTGTACCATTTTCTGTGACTTACACCATGCAACATATCAATACACCATGTAATAAAGCTCTGCATATCTGATGTAATAAAGCTCTGCATATCTGATGTAATAAAGCTCTGCATATCCTATGTAATAAAGCTCTGCATATCTGATGTAATAAAGCTCTGCATATCCTATGTAATAAAGCTCTGCATATCCTATGTAATAAAGCTCTGCATATCCTATGTAATAAAGCTCTGCATATCTGATGTAATAAAGCTCTGCATATCTGATATAATAAAGCTCTGCATATCCTATGTAATAAAGCTCTGTATATCACTGTATTCAGTCTCACAATATTGAATGCTACCCTTCTCATTATTTTTAATTTTACCTCTACTTGATCTCTGCTTGCTCCAGTCTTTAAGAATAAAAATCACCCTTTCCCATCAAAAATATCTCAAAGTTTATCGCTCATTCAAAAATATCTCAAAGTTTACCACTCATTCAAAAATATCTCAAAGTTTACCACTCATTCAAAAATATCTCAAAGTTTACCGCTCATTCAAAAATATCTCAAAGTTTACCGCTCATTCAAAAATATCTCAAAGTTTACCGCTCATTCAGACCCAAGACTGTCCGTTTCTTGAACACTGGGGGAATGAACTCCTTGATCCTCCTCCAGATTTCCTGTGTGTCTTCCACAGAATCAATAATGCAGCGTTTGCTGTTGCGTACGTCTTTTCTAGATATCTCTCTGAAAAATAGCATGCGTATTTGAACATACTACTTTCTGAACTTTAAACAACCCAAATGATTTCACATACTGCATAATACAGAGAAGTGTACATTTTTTTTTAAGAGACCAGTGAACACAAACAAGTTAATGGTAAAATTTGTCAAAGCTAGATTACCATGGTGACCAATGGTATACCAAGGGGGTTGGAGAATTACCTGGATGCCTTATAAAGGGGGAACACCATAGCAAAGCATTTATTTTTATTAGCTTTGCTATTTATTTGCAAATTGTTATAAATAAATAATCTACACAAAGAAACAAAACATAAACATTTTTGGCTCTTGAATGGATGGAAGGAGGTCAAACTTATCTGGCTAGTGCATTTAACTGCCGATCAGAAGGTCCTTGGTTTGATTTCACACTCAGGCTAAATTTTTCAGAATGACTGGCACTAGAGTCAACCTAGCCTCAATAATGGGTACCTAGGGTTTCCATGGGAAAACAAAGGCAACAAGGATGGGTGCTGATATCCCTACGTCCAATGTTATATTGGTCAGAAATGTGAAGGCACTAACATTTCATGCCCCTACACTCTTTTTTGCTCTGGGTGCAGGCAACCTTTGGCATGCCACTAGTGGTGACAAAACAATAATTAAAAATTAAATATAAGAACTAATAATGAACTAAATATAAAAAAAATTAATGGACAGCGCATACTTGAGTAATGACACTTTAAGTAATATGAATAAAATTCAGTGACTGATAATATCTTACATCCTTCCCATGCCGTTAAACGTCATATAGGGCTCGCATGGTAGTTTGCCAAGTTTTCCTGTTTTCTGTGAGCTTTTCAACCTCATCAAGGGATTTTATGCCTACTGATTTGGCCTCTCTTAACAATTTTTCACATGGTCGACCTCTTTTTCTGCAGCCTGTTGAGCCTGATAATATGGGTCAAGTATTATGCAGGAAACTCTCTACTATAGAGAGCGGAACAACAATACAACTCCTTCATATCATCAGAGGAAGTACCCCCCCCCCCCCTCAGACAAGTGTTTCAGCCCTATTAAACTCCTGACACTCTTAGGAGGGTGGGGCCCTCTGGGTCATGACTCCCAGAGGTTTTGTGAGTTGTTGCTTTTTTTGTCACGGGATTGAGTTGGCACTTATACTGAACTCATTGTTTTAAAGGCAGAAACGTTTCTCATATTGCCCAAAATAATATATGATTTTCTGATTCACCTGAGCATGTAATGTGGAGAAGATGCCTTGTATGTGTCGTGCTAACCCCCTCCTGACTCTGTTGATCAGCCATAAAGAAAGATTGTGTTTCAATGCCTGGAAATCTAGCAAAACTGCAGGGGATGCCAGAAACTGAACAGGAAAGAACTTCAAAGTCAGTTACAAGATTTCTCTGTTCAGATTTTCTGTTAGGGTTTATTTCTCCGCTGTAGGCAGAGATTCTGAGAGTCTCAGGTAGTACCTGTGGTACTGCCATACAGGCTCCATGAGAGGGGTGTCCAGCAGGTGCATCACTTAGGGCCCAGAGGGTTATCCCTGTTTTAAGTGTGGGCCTATAGTAGATGAAGACAGATAAGTGGGTGGGAATTGGGTGGATGGAGTCTTGCACCCACTTACAAGCTTTCTCTCGGAGGCCCTGGTGCCATACCTGACCTGACTATAGTGTAACAGAACATAATCAAATAACCAAGAGAACTCCTTCATCTTAAATTTTAAATAGCATCCTTAAGATCTTCTTGTGTAGCTTTTAACTGAACAAAATTCACGAAGACTAAACTCTCATGTGTACTGAATAAACACAGATTTTTATAATAACAGAATTTCTGGATTACTTGGCCATTTCCATTCAAAGTGTCACAGGACAAGATATCAGGACAAGATATCAGGACAAAATATCTGGACAATATATCTGGTTAACAAGTATTTGTTTCCCTCATGGTTAGAAAGTTGCTTGTTTTATTGAAGAATAAGATTTTAATTCTTGGCCTTCTCCATGAAACTTTTGTTTCTGACATTAAAGTGTATTGTCAACATTTTTCCAGGCTCCACCACCTTATTTACTCTGACACTTCACTCTGGATTCTATAAACATGTAGTTAATTGTTTAAAAGTCTGATAAACAGCAGAGTACAAAGTTAGCAGATGTTATCACATTGAACTTCCGGGACATCACACTGAAGCAGGGCATGAACATTTCTACCAGATGATGTGCCACTTGGAAAAAAAAAAAATGGTGCTTCGTGGTGAAGTTATCAGTGCATTGTCCTCCACTGGCTAGGCATTTAATCATCATATTGAATTCTGGGGTTCAATTTATAGTCATTCTCTTACTAATTTCTCTTAATAGTTTCTCTTACGTCTAAAGTTTCCGTCCTCACCCTCTTTACCCCAAGCTGGGGCATAGGTCATCAACAAGGATCAACATTTATTTCTGTCTTGGTTTGTTTCTTCTGTCTGTCTCCAGGAATAATTGATCTTTTTTTTTTATTTCTGCTTTAAGACTCCTTCAGCAAGTGTTTCTAGGTCTTCCTTGTTTCCTCTTTCCCTGAGGGTTCCATGTGAGAGGTTTGGTGGTTATGTTTGTGGTAGGCTTTCCAAGTGTATGTTGGACATGGGGCCAGCTACCCAATCTGTTACAATACTTCAGCTATGAAAATGTCATCAAGAGCTCCGTTTATAGTTTGTCATGGCTAATCATACCCATTTTTGCCTTTAAAAAAAAAAGCTCACAATTTATTAGGAGATTCTGGTAATATTTTTTTTTTGGAACAATAGTTTTGCCTAAGGACAAAATCCCAGAAAGATTTGTCAAATTTCCCACAAAATTTTTCTGGTGGCACCATTTGCATAACACCTCAGTAGTTTATATGATGCAACAATATATTACTATTCCTACCTGCCACCCCCGATGTTAAGAAGGGCCTCAATGTATCCTAACTTTTCTGATTCTGCAATGAGATGTTTACATTCCTGCAACAGATTTAGATAAAGCATATTAAATCCTGTCATTGAAAGGTAACATACATTTAATTTCATCACTGAATGGTAGGTCAAAAAGATTTAACTTAAAAAAAACTTTGGTCACTGAAAGGTAGAATAGATTAGATTTGATCACAGAATGAAAAAACAATATCATGATTTGTATCAATGAATGTGGTGGCAACATTAACTCAGACATAAGGATACAAAGTTTAAATGGCTAAAATCACCAACTTTTAAAATAGCACGTACAAATTTAACCAAACATGCTACCTGAGGTAGCTTATATTTTGAATATTTTTGGCTTCTTTTCTGTAAATAAACCTTTTCTCAGATATCTGAAAAGCTAAAGGTTTGGTTCTACCAATATTTGACTACCAAATTTGCCTCATTAACAAAAGTAAAGTTTGATGTACAAGGTCCAGTCTCCTGTTTTAAAGCTTATTTCCTCCTCATATTTTGTTTTGCTCCTGCACTGTCATAAGTCATCAGGTTGTTTCCAGTGCTTGTCCTATAGCACTCGGTAAGATCAGACATAACAACACATATAAAATGTTGAGTAACACAAAGTTGAGACACATCTTGATAAGACAAAAACCAAGACAGGTGGTCATCCTAACAATTTCCAACTACAGCACAAAATTAGGGGATGTATTTCTAAGTTCTGAATATCAAAGGAAAACAATTCTGTTTTATTCTTGCACTATTAAATGAAAGTATTATAACACACACTATTCTTGCATGACCACAAGTAGACAACTGACAGAAAACTTGACTTTCATGTTTAGCTGGAAAGTGAATGACTGCTACCTACCTCTTCTGTGAGAACATTATGTAAGAGAAATGCCAGTTGTCCTTTACATATAGCTGGTAGTTCAATATCTTCTTTAGTAATATGTGGTGTGACACCATGTACCAGCATTGTGGCTTAGTTTAATCTTGCTTCTCCCAACCTGTGGGTATAAAAAATAAACACTACTACCAATCAGTTAGTTCATTTCTAAATATCATGATGAGGTTTTGATGCATTGGGCATTTTTCAAAGGGAAAAAAATGACAGTAACACTCTCCAGCTTGCATTTGTCCTCTACTTTAGACACTATATCAAATTGGCTCCTATTCATTTCTCAGTGTTGTCCTGTGTTACACTGTCATCATATTTCTCTTTTTTTGTGTGCCTTTCTTTCCATCACAGTCTGAGTGAACCGGGCAACGTACTCTAACCTGAGACAGTAAGAACCGGGATAATGAAACCAGTCCTGCTTGTGGAACAGCTTCCACGATCTGCGCTGTGTGCCAGAGTAACCTGGATCTGGTTAGCACTTTAAAACGTCGCGGAGAACTGTGACAGCTCTGACTGGAGAAAGCGGGAACGAGATAATCAAGATTTTAGGAGAAATGCTTATCTGAGGGATGAGACGCCCTGTTCCCAAGCAATATTTTTATTTTTAAAAAAAACCTGTAAAGCTGGGATTCGTTTCTTTTCCATTTCCTGGAATTGTGAAGACAGTGATACCCGAAACTTCACTGCCAACTAGAAGTTTCAGTTTGAAAGCGTGGTTTTCACTGAGTGGATTTAGCACCATTTATTAGAGAATGTGCCGACAGTGAGTATCTGTTGTGAGAGAATATCGGGTTTCTCATCTCCCCCTCCTAATTTTACATATTCTTAAGCGGCTGTTTTGACAATATAAATCTACTTGGGAGTTGGGGGGGGGGGGGGGGTGCCAATTCTTGCGTTGATTTTATTAAAGCGACATGTCAGTTTCGTGTCGAACCATTTTAGGAACATAATGGTCTTATACAAATGCATTTTAATGAGCGTATCGCGAATGAAATATCTTAAATTATTCAAGCTGATGAGTTCATTATTATTTTTTGTAAGATTATTGTAAATTTAATTGCAAATTTTCTCAAAACTTTGGCAATGCTGACTACTTTCACTTTGTGATTTATTTATTTATTTATTTACATTTTATCCAGATTTTATAACTGAAAACCGTAAGAGAAGGTCGCTGCTTTCGGTTATGACAATAATAAGCCTATCAAGTGGTTTCAGTTCATGAGTGACCACCAGTTAACCGCTACATGATTTATATTCGGTTCTAGTCAGTGCTGCGAGCATCATGCTAGGCCACCAAATATACAACAGCGATACTGTTTATATTGAGAAAATGTGAGAAAGACACTGTATAACATTTACTCGTGTTGACTAACTCTTTTTAGTGCCTACTTACACGTTTCAGAATTTCTGTGGTATCCCACGAAATCCATGTACCGCCTGGTTTATGAATGTTTCCGTGTTTAGATCTTCCTCTTTATTTACTTGGAAATGGTAAGGAGCTAAATTTAGAACAGGATATTCCCCCGGAAGTAAACGTAAGCAGACCAAGTAAGAAACTACGCCATCAGGGCAAAGGTTGGAGTAACACCGGTATTACACTATATCCAGAGGCAACTCAAATGGTTTGGGCATTTTACACGGTTACCACAGACAACATTCACACCAAGAGTTATAGGTAACAGAGGAAGAGGCTGCCCACTCAAGAGAGGGAGAGAGGAAATTACAGAAGCATTATATGAAGCATACAGATTTGTCCCCTCAACACCGAAAGGCATACGAGTAAGTGGTCAAGAGAAGATAGGTGTGTGGTTCAGTTTTACTAAAAGAAGAGTGAGAAAAGTGGTCAAGAAGGAGAATAGCAGAAAGTGCTACATAAAAATACAGAAATCCAACAATCTAATATTTCACAAAACCCTGTTCCTGGATTGTACAAAAACAACACAACAGACAAAATCACGGAAAACTGATGAAATGATCCCCCCCCCCCCCGTGAAAGAAAGACGGGCACAAAATGCGCCTAGATAGATGCAGGTAAGCACAAGGGGGAACCAGACGACTGACTGAGAAATTAGATTAATGGACGATGACAAACGGTGCCGGATGGTAAACAACATGACGTTTTACCCGTGATGGCCCCATCTTTCTCCCATCGGATAAATATGGCCCAAACAAAAGCCACCCAGATAATAGAAGTAAGAAAACAATATAGGGAGGGTTGACTGAAGGCAGATTCAGAATGTGTAAAGATCACTGAAGGAACAAGACTGCTAGCTTATGATGCTGAAACAAAGCTCTCTAACTGGTAGAGAATAAGGTTAGAAAGAGATTATAAAATAAATCTGCAGCGAGAATGAAAAATGCAGCAAAGTGAGCTTAAGACAAGAAAGCTGAGAACCAATAGCAGAAATAGAAAGATATGGCAGATAGGTAAAAATGTAAAATTCTTGGCTGGGGCAGCCACATTAGCAGCAGTAGATGGACAGAAAATGGATTTGATAGACTTCTTTAACATCTTCATGAAGGCTGGTAGGATTGAATATATTTTAACACATGCTGTGACATGACATCTCTGCTTATGATAAAGAAGTTAGAAGTGAAGTTTACTCATGCACAAAGCATACAAATCTCATAAATTGTCATCCATTTAAAGGATATAGTGATCTGAGCAACTATAACCTTGTCTAAACTGTAAAGATGACAATGAGTGTAGCCTTGTAACCTGTCTAAAAAGTCAACCTTTTCTTATGTCATATCTTTGCCATAAAATGTTGAAAATGTGTATAATTAATATTTGTATATAATAATCTCACACTTCCTGTGCATTGTCTCTGTTAACATTCACAACATATCATAAACAAGTAACAATTGTTCAGCATCTTAGATATTTTACTTTTTTTCTTTAAGCAAATGTTACACAAGCAAAACAAGTAACATCAGTCATCTCTGTAAACATACCAATGCCTCAACAAACACGAAACAATCAGTGATTGATGTCTGTTCAGATCCACAATACGTCATAATACCAGTAAAGATCTCTAGTACGAAAATGTCCTGCCGCCGTCTAAACAAACACTTCAGTGTTACAGAATACAACAAGAATCACAAATATGCCAGGGCAGTTTTCTATAGTGTACAATCAGGTCAAGGAGAACACAAGTGCTAACACCAATCCCCTGGTGCCTGTTTGGCATGATACAACCACTTTTACCTTTTCATCTTTTACCCTTATTCCAAATGTGCTAGTTAAATCAGCATTCTTTCCTTTCTGTTTATTCAATCTAAGTTAATCATTGATGATTCATGTTAATACCATTAATTTATTGATTAAACATTTCTGCCCATCCTCTTACTTGTCTGTGTTATAAATGACCACATGTCTAAACTGAAATCTTATCATTATTCAGTGATCACACACATCACTTTTATGTTTTCATAAAGATTATCACTCTGTTTAAAACTGCAGCCACATTTGTGTTTCCATCAAGATTTCTCATTCATGACTATGCAAAACTGTAAAGATGAAAATCTGATTTTAATATTTGATATTTTTAAAAAAAACATAATTAGGCAAAATGTTAAGGCAAAAAAAGACTCAGTTAAGGATAGGAGATGTAAAAGATGACTGTTAGTGTGAGCTTCCTGTAAAATATGACTTGTTCATCTAGTGTTTAGCATGTGAACAGAAATGTCAGATAAATAAATTTTATCTGCATAAAGTTCATTTAAATGTCTGCTGATTATATTTTACTTTAGCTCCATCTCATTAGTTATTGTTTAATAACTATTTTTCTCTATATATTTTTCCTTTTTTTTTCAGTTTTTTTTAACTAATCCTATATATATATGAGATACAAAATGAAAACATGTCAGTAGTCCATGGTTCACATCCATATAGCAAAGTAGGTTCACTATAATGAAGTGCTTGTCAAAAATGTGATAGAACAGGTGGTCAAGATTTCTTGGTGCTTACGTCCTTGAGTTAGCTGCAACACCAGAACTCTTGTCTGCCTGTATCATTAAAAGATATCATGGTGATCCCTATCTTATTTGTTACCTTGTTGTGAGGCAGTCTGCATTTAGCACTTCAAGGAATTTAGACAGAGTCTGTTTATAACCAGTACTTCAAAGAATTTAAACAGTCTGCTTGCAGCCAGCACTTCAAGGAATTTAGACAGTCTGTTTGCATTCAGCACTTCAAGGAATTTAGACAGTCTGTTTGCATTCAGCACTTCAAAGAATTTAAACAGTCTGCTTGCAGCCAGCACGTCAAGGAATTTAGATAGTCTGTTTGCATTCAGCACTTCAAGGAATTTAGACAGTCTGTTTGCATTCAGCACTTCAAGGAATTTAGACAGTCTGTTTGCATTCAGCACTTCAAGGAATTTAGACAGAGTCTGTTTGCATTCAGCACTTCAAGGAATTTAGACAGTCTGTTTGCATTCAGCACTTCAAGGAATTTAGACAGTCTGTTTGCATTCAGCACTTCAAGGAATTTAGACAGAGTCTGTTTGCAGCCAGCACTTCAAGGAATTTAGACAGTCTGTTTGCATTCAGCACTTCAAGGAATTTAGACAGTCTGTTTGCATTCAGCACTTCAAGGAATTTAGACAGAGTCTGTTTGCAGCCAGCACTTCAAGGAATTTAGAGTCTGTTTGCATTCAGCACTTCAAGGAATTTAGACAGCATCATCACTGTCAGTGACAGAGTGGTTGTTCCTGGTCCCTGAATAATGTCAGAAGACCACAATTAAAAATGTAACAGAAACCCCAACAGTTCTTTCTTCATGTTTCAAAATTTACTGGTTGACAGCAAAATAAATTCAACATTTTTTGCATGATTTTACTGTTCTACAACAGATAAATTTTATATTTTCATATAATTTTACTGCTCCACAACAATATAAATTAAAAATTGTGTATAATTTATAGCAGTCTGACTGTATCAGTTTGTATGATGAAATGGATGAAATTTTAATTATGATTTTATGAAGCTAATCACACATTACCCAGAACCACACTACTGGAGCACATGATATCTGTCCTCACAGTGTATTTCCGCCCACTGAGGACCTCTGATCCTTCATGCAGAATGGCATGCTGAAATATCAGAACTGACCCTGTTTAGAAATTTTCAGAAATTTTTTTAAAAAGTGTCATAAAACATCCTCTAAAGTCTAGAGTTTTATGATCAAAAATTTTACTTTATGAGTCAAAATAACTACTAGTATTAAAGTTATGTGCTAATCAATAAAAATTTCAGTGTTATATTATTGCCTGCTCATGCCCATAACCAAAAATCTGTGTTCCAGTGCATGCTACCTCAGCTTAGAGTGAACATTGGCTACAGGCATGGATGATATAAATGTGGAGATGAGAGAAGTACAGGACTTAGTCCTCCATGTAGAGTTCCCCCGCATAGAAAACAGAACATAGTTATTGACACATTTATACTGTGCGGTTATCCTAAAAACTGACAGTATCAATAAAGAAAATTTGTAGAATACAATAACTTTACATCTGAAAACTTCACAGGTCATGCTGTCAAAATACTCTGTGATTTTTCTGCATGTAATGCGTCCTTCTCGCTGCCTCCCTGGACACAATGCAGTCTCATGCAAACTCACCTGTGTCTCATGAGACACATGACCACACATGATTACTATGAGATTAGTTCTTGTGAAATGAGTTATTATGTGGTTGTTTTGGTCTCTGTAAAAGAGAGCTTCTGGTCTGTTAAATCAGTATGTTATGATTACGTCAAATTATTTTACTTCTTTCAGAAACTGGAAGCATTGTCTCTTAAGGTCAAATGATCCAGCTTTATCTTCTTTCACTTTGTCTCATCATTATTCTCATCGTTTCTTTAGTTTAATCTCATGGTTAGTTTCATAATTTCTTCATTTTGGTTGTCCTGATGTAAATTTTCAAGTGCTCTGTTTTAGCTGCCCTGACTAAATTGAATGTTCCTTGTGAGGCTGCGTGGAAAGTAATCTGTTACCATCTTGAACTTTCATCTTTGTATTTCTTCCACAACATTTATAATTTACTGATATGGTTTTCATAAAAGCAGAGTCTAACTGTAATTGTAGAGACCCATACACACTGCTAGTCTTTATGTTACAATGATACACAGGATCCAATCATGCAGCACTCAAGCCAAATTAGATATGGTTGGTGACCCAAGGCTGATTATTTACATTAAGGTTGAGTGGCGAAGTGGTTAATGCGCTGGTCTCTCATGGTGAAGGTCGGGAGTTCAAATCTGGCCAGAGGCACCCCATTCACCCAGCTGTAGAAATGGGTACCCGACTTCGTCTGAAGTTGGGGAAGGAAAGATGATACTGGCCGTATCATTTTCTAGTGTGCTGACAGGTCAAGGAAAATATGGGCACTAACACTTTATCCCAATGTGCCTCTATGGCATGACAGGATTACAGTTACTTTTTTTTTTCTTTTTTTTATGAACCACAGCTAACCAAGACCCTGTTCTACATCTGTGCAGTCTCCCAGAGCAACAGCCTGTCCAAGTGAACAGGGATCGAAATGAGAAGACAGACTCAGTCCTAAAAGTAAGCCAAGTTGAAGTCAGATGTGTCAAAGTGAAAGACACAGATGGCACAGCTTAGCTGCAGACTGACATAATGTGACAAATACCCTCTTCAGAAGAAGAAGAAAATGGTACACAAACTTTTAATACAGATATGTGCTCATTCATTCACACACAAAAAAAAGAAGAAAAAAAAGCCCCACCTGTTTTAGGAATTACAGGTACGCAATCTCCATCGGCACCGATAAAAGTTGTAGAACCACCCTCAAATCCCTGAACAGCCAAAAAAAAGATGTAAGTTACGATCTGTTTTTTTTTTGGTAACATATTACTAAAGTATAACACATTGCACACATTATACTGTAGTCTACAGTTAGAATGAGTGTCTGAGTGGCGATGTGGTTAGTGCACTGGACTCTCATAGCAAAGGTCGGGGGTTTGAAAATTTGGCCGGAGGCACCCAGTCACCCAGTTGTAGAAATGGGTACCCGACTTCTGGGGTTGGGGAAGGAAAAGTGACCAGGCGTAATACTGACCACATCACCCTCTAGTGTGCCGAAAGGTCAATGAAAATATGGGCACCAACACCATATCCCTGTGTGCCTCTAAGGCATGACAGGGTTACCTTTACCTTACAGTTAAAATAAATATTCATTTGTTATTTAGTATTGTTATAGCTTACTTTTGGATATAATAATTTATATATTTTGTTATGCCGATATTGTGGTAACCAAATAAAATGGTGTAACCAATGGCATACATTATACTGTAGCCTACAATTAAAATAAATATTGAGTTGTTATTTTGTAATGCTGTGGCTTAATTTTGGATATAATAATTTACATATTTTGTAACACTGATATTGTGATAACCAAAAATAATGGTCTCTACTCTGAAAGACATATATTTTTAGGTATATGTAAAACTAAATATGCACAAAGCCACTGCATAAAGCTGTGATAACAGAAGGTAAGACTAAAACAAAAGTAGGAACAGCTTTATTAATTAAGGAGCACACAGTTGTAAAGTTTCTGTTAATATAGTGCTGCCTTTTTTCTATTATCTTTTTCCATTCTTATTTGTTGTGCAAATATTGTTCATGTAAATTTTTGTTTTCTTTTCCAATTTATTTTGGTATAATTAAGGTGTAAACCAAAATGTTACAACTGTGTGCATGTTAATTCATAAAGCTGTTCCTACTTTTGCTTTAAATAGTCTATTCTGGGAGAATTCACTGTATTATTTCTGGAGCTCCTATTTGGAGGTTAGCTAAGAATATTTTTTAATGTGACCTTGTTCCATCTTTGCTATAATACTAGTAGTAATCTAATTTAGAATCTTCTTTCATACAAACTAATCAAGATACAGAAAGACTTGCTTTTATATTCTAAAATGAGCACTATGTATCTATGCTCTGATGAATATTATTAGGACAATGAGGTGATTTCAGTGAGGTAAAGTTTTTGACAGACCCCAGGTACCACATAAAAATGATCACATCTACTCTCTATATCTTCTAGATAATGCTGCTGTCTCATGGGATTGCACTTATCTCTAATTCCTATTCCATAATCAGAATACCTTTCCATTAAAGGTTAATGTGTATGTTTATTTTTGGTACATATATATATTTCTTGGTTAAATCATAACATCTTGTCAAGGATGGATATCAACATAAAAACATTCACTATTAGGATCACACCTAAAATAAATAAAGATGGGAAACAACAACAACTTGGGGATACCTCATTCAGATATAACTGAAAAGTGAGAATGCTTCGTTCTCCATTCTTTCTCCTATAGATGCCATCTAAGTGGGGTCTGAAGAACTCTCCTGCGTCATATCGAAGGATCCTCATTCTAGAGAAAACAAAGAATTAAAGAAATGCAATAAACAACGAAGCTAAACTGAGAGCTACACAGAAATAAACTAAGCTTTAATGTTCTAAACAGGACTCGAAAGTAACAAGCAAAAAACAAAAATAGTGAAACTTCCCATTAATCAGGAAGGAAAAAATATACATAGAAGGAACATATCTTCAAGAAGTAAACCAATCTGCATACCTTAGCAGCTACATAGACCAGGATGGTGACACCAGAAAGGAAGTTAGAATTGCAATAGCAGCACTGACCTTCAAGAATGTTGAGAACATATGGCATTCAAAAGTTATAAGCACAAAAACCAAGCTAAGTTTATTCAATTCAAATGTAATATCCATTCTCATTTATGCAGGTGAAAGCTGGAAAACGACTAAAGAAATAGACAAGAAATTAGACTCTTTTGAAAACAAATGCCTAAGGAAAATACTTGGCATAAAGTGGAACAAATTCAAGAACAACACAGAGATAAGATAGATGAATGAACAACAATCTGTCTCATGAGTGATCAGAAAAAGAAGATGGACATATATCGGCTACATGATGAGAAGAAACAGTCAGAGAATCCCACAACAAGCTATCAAATGGGACATAACAGGGCAAAGAAAAAGAGGTCGACCATGTAAAACTCTAAAGAGGACATTGTTAAGAGAGGTCAAATTAGTAGGCATAAAATACCTTTTGAAGTTGAAAAGCTCACAGAAAACAGGAAAACTTAGCGAACTACCATGTGAATCCTATGTGATGTTTAATGGCATGGGAAGGATGTGAGATAGTGTCCTAAAGCAACTTCAACAAAATTTTATCTTTTTTTTTTTTTCAAAATCTTCCTCTTCTCTTTCTCCATCTGCATTTCAGAATCTAGCATCATTGCATTCAGGACATTTCCATACATGCTCCACCACATACTACAACATCCACTGAAGAGTCTGTCTACTAATGGTCCCATCAAATGTTGTTTGTTTATTATATGTTTCTGCTCATTTAGTTCAGATTTTCTTCCAGAACCCTTGCTCTGTTCTTACTTCATCACTCTCTATACATGCACACTGTCCATCCATTCCCTCCCTTAATCCGCCCACAGTCTGTCTAATACAGCATTTGCTATGTCCTCCTTATCCATTCTCAGCTTGCCTGTCCACCCAGTCTATAAGCCAGCTCACATGCCCTGGTCAGAATATCCACATTAACCCTCTCATGTGCGAGTGTCCCAACATGTTCAGCCATTCTCAGTCTTCCTTATCATGCCCTGTGTGTCCATCATAGCAACACAGTGAGACACTTCCTGATCTATCTGTTTGCCGTATGCTGGATGTAGCGACTGCCACAATTTTTCCTTTGCAATAGGTGACAGAGCACATCTGCATATTGTGTTCAAACAATATGAAATTTGAAACATAAACTTTCTTATAATCATGTTTTATTTTTGTTGATATTAATTCTACAATTTAAACTTTCTGATATTTCTTAAGTTCTTCTCTCTTTCAGTCTTAATCTAACAAAAACAGTTATAATTGCATAAGAATTTATAAAAGTACGTAAGAATTTACATAAATACATGAAAATATAATCAACTACCTTTCATTCAAACCCAAAATCTTTCGATTTTGGAAAATGGGGGGAATGAAAGAGCTGACTCTTTGCCATAACTCATCTGTGCATTCTGCAGAATCAATGATGCATCGTTTGCTGTTGCGTCCAGTTATCATCTCATCACTTCAACAGAAATATTACACAGTAAACGATATGCAATAAATGTTCTCATAAATGTATACATAAAAATAAAGTATAGCACAGATTTGTTATTACACAAACACTTTACTATTATTGTCAGGAGTTCTGAGGGTTCTTATATTGAATACAATCTATGCCATTAGCTTCCTTTCTCCCTGACAATGTAGAAAAAAATTTAGCTCAGCTAAAAAGTATTTGTTGTATTCTAGTCTGTATCTTACATTCTTCCCATGTCATCAAACATCACATAGGACTTGCGTGGTATTTCGCCATGTTTTCCTATTTTTGACAAGTTTTTCAAACTCATGAAGTGGTTTTATACTTACTAATTTGGCCTCTCTTAACAATGTCTTCTTTAGAGTTTCACGTGGTCAACTTCTTTTTCTTCGGCCTGTTGTGTTTCACCTGATAGCTTGTTTTGGAATTCTCTCATTGTTTCTTCTCATCACACGGCTGACATCTCCTTTCCCTGATCACCCATGAGACAGGTTGTTGTTCACTCATCAGCCTTATCTCTGCATTAGTTTTGAAGTCTTTCAATTTGATGCCGAGTATTTTCCTTAAGCATTTGTTTTCAAAAGAGTCTAATTTTTTGTCTCTTTCTTTAGTTGTTTTCCAGCTTTCACATACATAAATGAGGATGGATATTATATTTGAACTGAATAATCTTAGCTTGGTTTTTGTGCTTATAACTTTTGAATGCCATATGTTCTCAGTATTCTTGAAGGTCAATGCTGCTTTTTAAATTTTAATTCTAACTTCTTTTCTGGTGTCACCATCCTGATCTATGTAGTGCCAAGGTATGCAGATTGGTTTACTTCTTAAAAAGCTGCTCCTTATATGTATATTTTTCCTTCTTTATTAATGAGAAGTTTCATTACTTTTGTTTTTTTCACCAGTTAATTTCAAGTCTTATTTTGCTAGCCAGTGTTATCTGGTTTTGGTCGCTTGGTGAAATTAGTCAAATATTTCTCTGTCGTCTCCCTGCCTTTCTTTTCCAGTACTGTTGATTTTTTTATATTTTGCTTCTTATGATGTGTCTAAAGAATACTCTTTTTCAGATGATTCTTCATTTTATTTTGTGATGTTCGGCAATATCTCTTATTCTTGATTTACAATGTTGTATGGTTCAATCAATCAAGTGCCGTGTCGAGTGGCGTAGGCGATCATTTCTCTCCACAATTCCCTGTCTTTAGACTTGATTATGAGATCCGCCGGTGACTTTCTTCCTAGCCACACTGACAGCCCATCTAGTAACTTCTCTCTCTGTCTTCCTCTGTCTCTTCTTCCCTCAATGTTTCCAGTTGCCACAATGTGTTCCAATTTTCCTCTTCTCAGAAAATGTCCTACAAATCTTGCCTGTCTGCCTCTGATCTTTGATGTAATTTGCCTTTTAACTCCAGCCTCTCTTAAGACTTCTTCATTGGTTTCCTTAGCTGTCCATGGTACCTTCAACATCCTTCTTATGAATCATATTTCCATGGCCTCCATTTCTCGCTGTACTCTCTTATTCATGGACCATGCTTCATATCCATAAAACAAAATTGGCTCGATGTAACATTTAAGTACTCGGAATCTTGTTTCCATTGATACGGATCTGTTGCACAAGATGTTTCTCATTTTCTGGAATGCTGACTTGGCCTGAACACATCTGCTTTTTATTTCATTGTGACATTTCCCATCAGCTGTTATAATCATTCCTAAGTACTTGAATCTGTCAACTTGTTTCTGATTTGTGCCATCGATGGTAATGCTACATTTTGGTGGTACTCTTTTCTTTGAGATGTCCATCACTTCAGTCTTCTTTTTATTCAGGCTGAGACCTTTACTTTTACTTTCACGAACCACGATATCCAGAAGAGCCTGTAGCACCCCTTCACTTTTAGCAATCAGAACAGTATCATTTGCATATCTTAAATTGTTACAGTTGTACCTGCTAACTGATATTCCTGGCATGTTCTCTATATTTCTCATTATGTTTTCGCCATACAAGGAAAAGAGGTCAGGAGATAGAATACATCCTTGTCTCACTCCTAATTTTATGTCTTGGAATACTCCTATTTGGTTCTCAACCTTCATTGTTGCTGATTGCTGCCAGTATATGTTTTTGATGAGTTTCAGATCTTTCCCATCTATGCTGATGTCTTCCAGCATTCTTATAATTTCTGTGTGTCTCACTTTATCGAATGCTTTACAGTAGTCTATGAAGCATAAGTATAGGTCTGTCTTTACTTCTATTGATCTTTCCATCAATGTTCTCAATATATATATAGCATTACTTGTGCCTTTTCCTTCGATGAAGCCACACTGTTCTTCAGTGATTTCTGGTTTTATTTTGCCCCCGACTCTTCTCATGACAATACAAAGCAGGATTTTGGTAATATGGCTTATAAGACTAATGGTTCGATGGTCTTCACATTCAACTGCACCTTGTTTGTTGTATGGTTAGACTTCGAAAAACACTGTGCTCTGTTACTTTATTGTGAGAAAGCTTTGTTTTGTATTTGTAACAAACAAACAACAACAAAAAAACCTGGCTATAGCAATGTAATATTCATTTTCTCCCAATTACAAATATTTTCTCTCTCTTTCTCTCTCTCTTTTTTTTTTTTATATCTTCATTATCCCCACAAAAATCAATTATCGCCTTTCCTATTCTTGATTTAACTTCCACTGGTTAATTTTGCTCCAAAGCAATTGGCTTTATATGCTTGTGCAAGTTCCTAACTGCTTGCATGGGCATTGAAATTTGATATTTTGAATGTGCTTGGTATTACCACTATTTCTAGTTTATTGATATTTAGCTCTGATCCTCTTGTATTGCTTCCCGTGATGATCTTGGTCACTAGTTTTTATAAAATGGATGTTACTTTAACATAGAATATGTTACTTTAACATAGAATATGTTACTTTAGCTCAGAAAAGTGAAATCATACTGCAGTTGTTTTAACTCTACAAAAGATATATACTACAGCTATATTTACGCAAGCTCTGCTCCATAAATCCAAATTAACTAACCTGTCAGCAATCCTCACCTGGAGAGGTGTTGGTAATGTTTGCTTGTACCTGCTGGTCTTGGCCGTTATTATTTCTTCTGTGAATCCTCTTTTTTCTGATTCTGTTATGAATTCCTCACATTCCTGGACAGTATTTTAAAAAAAATGAATTCATGAGATCAGTAAGAACACACTTAGTCTGATGATCTGTCTCTGATGTACATTCATTCATTTGCATGTCCCTTGCGCAACTTTGCCTCCCAAACAGCTCTCCTGTAGGCCTCTCGGTTGTGAGCAAGATGGCCTGCTGCTGATGCATCCATTTGCAGATTATCAATGCGGCCATCTTTGCCTTGGTCTTCCTCTCTTTCTTTTTCCCATTATGCACCCTTCCAAGACAGTCTTCTCTAGATTATCATGACGTTTAATGTGTCCAAAATATTTAAGTTTTCTCTCTTTAATCTTCTTTTACTAGCTTCAATATTAAGTTCCTGTAGTATGGATATATTTCTTCTTTTTTGTGTCCATGATATTTGAAGAACTCTTTTGTAGCATTTACATTCTGATATACATTCTCTGATATACATTCAACAAAAATGTTAATGACAAATTTAGCAAGTGTCAGTAACTAAACTAACTTCCTAAAGAGTCTTTTTTATAATTCAGAAGTCTTACCTCTTGTGTTAGAACATTGTGTAACAGAAATGCAAGTTTTCCTTCATTGCCCGAAGGAAGATTGATAGCCTCTTTCGTAACAGCTGCTCTCACATTTTGTGTAAGAAGGGTACTGTGACGTTTTATGAGGCTGGGCCTAGTGAAAACATAAACATGTGAGAAATATTTACCAGTTTTTTGTTTCACTCAAACTAAAAGTAGAAAACTCAACATTAAAGAGAAAGAAACAATCCCACAATTCCTCAGGTAATCAGAGAAAAATGTCCTCCCTGATAACCCATTTTGCATTTTTTTTCTTCATTTATCTAAAAGTGTACCTGTGAGAAGAATAGGTGGAGAAACTTTCCAGATTTGTTTTGACTCTCTTGCTATGAACTTTTATATGTATTTATATGAATGTTAAACGCTTATTACATCTTTGAAATCCCTGGGATTTTTTTTTACATAACTAGAATTTAACATGTGTTTCTGTATGCTCATTGCATATAGTTTCAGTGTAAGAAGAGAGACACAATCCAGGACTTATTGTGTATACAGATCAACACTGCTCATGACTGAGATAGATGTTGCCATTGACTTGTGGTGTATGAAGATGGGCATGGATCTGAGTTGAAAGCCATGAAAACAACCATGAAATGAGATCAGGAGTTTGCTCTGGTGTCTTTCTTTCTTTCATTCACATTGCATACATAAAAAGGAAGGGCTTAACAAGCTCCACCACCACGGAGCGCGTGTCCACCATTGCCTCGTCGGTCAGACTGATGTAACCTCTTTTCCTGGAATACACATCGATTGTAGTACTGGTTTTCGGCCGGCTTTGTTTATTGACTCTTTAAAGGCCAGTCACCAAAGGCTAGTACAAACAATAGCAAGAGATGGTACACGCTGTTTACAAATGGTCAGACTCATCACCGAGTGACATTAACCCGTTCATCCTGGACAACGAAATTCCAGCGCCAATGACAGAACAATTTAGTAAACACCGACAAGGCAGTACTTACAACAATCTGATACTACAACAAACTGACTGTCTCGTTATGTGCGCCATATATCTGTCTTGGTTTCCCTGCTTTGTCGTTGCAATATCACCCAATGATGGATTACCTCGTTCTTAAATCTAATTCAGACTGCATGCCTGACTGATTTTTATAGTGCACTATTTATAGCTCACGGATATAAAGACCTAGTAATGACAGACACATGTACAGTTATTTATATTCTATCATCATTTTGTCCTCCCCTTATCGATCACGTTTTGCAAACAGGACATTGAGGACAAGTCGAGGGGTTATAATTCTTTCGTGAATCCACACAAACAAAACGTTGAAGCAATCTTTTTAAAATATTTATATTTTTAAAATGTCTCTTTATATATTTTCAAAATCCCGCTTAATCTAGTGGTTTTTCATGTCCACATTTTTTTAAGCTGAGATATAAAGTCCGACTAATGAGACTGATTTTATTATGGCCAACAAAAATGCCACCTATGAAGAAAAGCATGGAATCCATAGAGGCAAACTTCATCTATGATCTGGCAACTTTTCATCGCCGCCCGATTAGCAGACGACAAACAAACCGCCATTTTGTTGACCTAGTCAGAGGTGCATTGTTACGTAATCAGCATGGAGCAAAAAAAGCTAACATTAAATTGTGTTTAAAACTCGGAAAAAGTGCCATTGAGACAGTTGAATTGATGCGACAAGCTTATGGAGATAAGTGTTTATCTCGTGCACAGATATTCAGGTGGTATTCACGATTCACAAGTGATGTGGAAACTATTACAAATGCAACTAGACATGGACGCCCAATTTCTGTTCGTAATGAGGAACTCATTGCAAAAGTCAGAGAAACGGATATAAGAAGATCATTGTTTGATTGTGAGGATGATGGCAGTTGAATTTAGTATTAACTGAGAGATCATTCATAAAATTTTAGTGGAAGATTTGGGCAAGAAAAAAAGTTGCTTGGCGTTTTCTACCACATTCGTTGTCTGATGATCAAAAACACCATCGCGTTGAGTATGCAAAAGACATCATCAAAACTTGTCGCAGAAATAAACATTTCTTAAATTTGATTGTTGCAGAGGATGAAACATACTTTTCCGCTACGATCCCACAACTAAACGCCAAAGTGCTCAGTGAAAGTCATCATCATCACCAAAAGGCAAACAAATTCATATTCAAAAGTCGAAAGTGAAGAAAATATTGGTGTGCTTCTACGACAGCAAAGGAGTTATTCACAAAGAATTTATTCCAGAGGGACAGACTGTCACTGCCGAAGTTTATTTAAGTATTTTGAAACGCCTATTGAAAAGGACTTTTGAATATCCGAGTATTCAACGCCTGGCAGTTTCTTCCTTATTCATGATAATGCGCCGGCTCACCGGGCGGTAGTTGTACAGAAATTTTTGGCCCTAAAACAAGTGTGTGTTCTCAGCCATCCACCCTATTTCCCAGATTTGTCTCCCTGCGATTATTTTTTATTCCCAGATTTAAGGTTACCATTGAAAGAACGCTTCTTTGACGATACTGATGACATCCAAAGTGCCGTAACATCGATTTTAAGGGTCATACCAACAGAAGAACTGCAGAGGTCGTTCCAGTGTTTATTAGATCATGCCACTCGCTGTATCAGTATACAAGGGGCTTACTTTGAATACAATACAGGTTATATCTTCAACTGTTGTTTATTTTATTTTTTATGAAATTAGTCTCATTACTTAATTGTTGGACCTTGTATATAACCTGCTTCTGCGGTTCTTTCACGCCAGTGTTCACAACCCAGCAGCTGACAGGGAGAATAAAAAACGTCGACCACAACAGACAGAAGCTGGCACAAAACAATACGTTCGTTGTGGTTGATGGGCAGTTCGAACACGCACAGCGCAGGGCTCTATCTAAGTCTACTTGAAGTCAAGGTCAAATAAACATGGATGGTCTAATTGAAGCCAAGGTCAAATAAACATGGACGGTCTAGTTGAAGCCAAGGTCAAATAAACATGGACGGTCTAGTTGAAGTCAAGGTCAAATAAATATGGATGGTCTAGTTGAAACCAAGGTCAAATAAATATGGACGGTCTAGTTGAAGCCAAGCTCAAATAAACATGGACGGTCTAGTTGAAACCAATGTCAAATAAACATGGACACTTCGCTGCAGGATTACACCACTGTTGAATAACGCGCCATAATGAAGTTTCTTGTGACAGACATAAATGAAACTTGCTGAAATTCACCGCGGGATGTTGACCCAGTACGGAAGTGAAAACAGCGTGACTCAACGAAAAGTTTGTGAATAAATTTAAAGGTTTAAAGAGGGAAGAACATGTGTAATCGACGGAGCTTGATAAAGATCTGTCATCAGTGTTGCGCTTACAAGCTCACAAGGACAGTGCCCAAGTCTTGATCAGAGAAGACCGACGGATTACGTTGTCTGCGTTTACTGCACATTTTGGACATTATCAGTTGTCACATTTTCGGTCCAGTTAAAGAGGCTCTGCGCTGGTGCACTTCCGATGATGACGCTACGGAAGCGGTGGAAATCTTGATTTGGGAGCAGCAGAAAAGATTATTCTCCCAAGGAATGAGGAAGCTAGTGAAACGATGCAAGAAGTGCATCGACCTGACGAGGGACTATGTGTGGAAATGATGTAGCCATTATGTTTATTTGCTCATAGTTGCCAGCATTCAGTTGTATGTTGCCTTTACTTTTTTATTCTATTCTACCTAGTGCTGCAGCTACAATACTTTAGTTGTCGTGTTCTTTTGTTTTTCTAATGATCTAATATTTCTTTGGTTTCTTTTCTTTCCATAAAATCCGCCTCACTTTTCTGTATACCCACATTTCTGGATCTTCAGTTTTCTTGCTTAAAATCCAAGCTTCTACACCAGTGATTTCCGACCTGGGGTCGGCAGCTATGTCATGAATTCGGCATTAAATGTCGTGTAGCTTTTCTGCTTTTTCTTCTTGGTCATGCTAAATCAGAAGCCCGGTCGCCAGGAATCCAGTCTTCTCCAGGTCCTCCCAGCAATCCCGCAGCTTCCGCTTTAGGTCCGAGCCTTGTGGCTATGTCTGGTTTGCCTAGGTCTGTGAAAGTAGAGCACTCTTAGGCTACATGTTCTGCAGTATGTACTCCGCTCCGACACGGACATTCACCTGTATGTGAGATCTTGAGTCCGTGGAGATGGCTCAGGATCATTCTGTGGGCGGTTCTTAACAAGACGAGGAACCTTTGTTACTTCCCTCGTAACTGGTGGATTGGATCCGATGCACAGCCTGTGCCCAATCTCTTGGCCCACAGCTGGTCGTAGCGGCTTCATATGATGGTCTTGGCCTCCATGTAGCTGACATTGTTCCATTTTGCTGCCATGTTTGTCTAGGGCATCAACTTTTTTCATGCTATGCCACAGTGCGAGGTTGGTTAGAGATTGCAAGGCTATTTTTCTGTAGTTTTGAAGATGGTTAATTTTTTTTTTTTTTTGGTGTTGTTTAGTGCTCCCATAAAAGAAGAAAGCTAGACACATTAAACATCATGATAATCTAGAGAATACTGTCTTGGAAGGGTACATAATGGGAAAAAGAAAGAGAGGAAGACCAAGGCGAAAATGGCTGCAAGACATCGTTGATGATCTGCAAATGGATGCATCAGTACCGAGAGGCCTACAGGAGTGCTGTTAGGGAGTCAAAGTTTCGCAAGGGACATGCAAATGAATGAACGAATGAATGAAGAAAGCTATCTTTTTTTTTTTTTGGCCTTTGTCCATCCTTGTCTGTAAAGTATCTCATGGCGTTCAGAAGTGCTTGATTCATCCCTGAAGTTAGAGTCATCACTTCTAGCGAACACAGACAGGTTCAAACCTTGTCTCACCTCCACACGTGTTCTTGACTACAAGCCGTCAGACTTTCTTATATTCTTATACTGCAGATTAGCCCTCAGTTTAACATTTATGGTTAGTTTGAGATTATCTCTGGGCATATTTGTGGCGGACATGATCGCCCAAGCCAGTTGACACAGGAGCATAAAATGAATGACAGACAAACTGCCATTAGGTCCCCATATTAAACTTAGTAAGAGACCCCCCCCCCCAAAAAAAATACGGTCCATTTCCTGATTATATGGTTTGATTATCCTATAACTGTGGTCTCTGCTGTTATCATATGACTTTGTATTAAACAGGCCACCGTCTTTTGGATAACATAACGTGCTAATGTAATGATAATAGTTGTAAATTACTGTCACATTAAACAACAACATGTATTTGCAATAACACCCCCCCCCCCAACTAATTCGTCACTACATAATATCTTGCTCCTAAAACTCCAGAACCGAACTCTTCACTGTCTTGTCAAGGTGACAGCGATTACCTCTGGCACACCAGCTTGGAATATAGGACGGTAACCTCTCATGCTATCTGAGGGTAACCTCCCATGCTATCTGAGGGTAACCGCTTGGCATATCTGAGGGTAACCTCTCATGCTATCTGAGGGTAACTTCTCATGCTATTTGAGGGTAACCTATCTGAGGGTAACCGCTTGGCGTATCTTAGGGTAACCTCTCATGCTATCTGAAGGTAACCTCTCTGAGATGACTCTCCTCGCTGGCGACTTCAGTGGCTGAAAACGCTGTCCAATTTGACAGCCAGCGACCCATAACTGACATGTTAAGATCTGAGTCGGCGACCCATAGCTGACATGTTAAGATCTGGGTCGGCGACCCATAGCTGACATGTTAAGATCTGAGTCGGCGACCCATAGCTGACATGTTAAGATCTGGGTCGGCGACCCATAGCTGACATGTTAGGATCTGGGTCGGCGACCCATAGCTGACAAAGACCCTGTTCTACATCTCTGTTGGTACTCCCAGTCCTACACTAACTGGGCAGAGATCAGCATAGTCCCCATGGTGGTGGAACCTGCTAAAGAAGTAATGCACGCCTCTTTTTTTTTTAGCTCGTCAGGGGCAAAACATAGCAGGCATAATCCGCTCCCATTCCGACACGACGCGGCGTCTAGACATCTTCACATCGGTTGCAAAGAACACAAGCTCACATGTTCAGGAAGAAGACGTGGCTAATGAGTTATGTTATCACGTAGTCCCCGTGGGCAGAGCTGGCCTTGTCAGTCCGTACACAGCCGACAACGTGTGGAGAGAGTCAACACTGCTTGCTGCGTGCACCAGAAAACAATGGTGAGAGTGTTCCTTCAAGCTAACAACTACTTCAGATAACTGGAAGACTTTTACGTGTCAGTCTGGGAGAAAAGAAAACAAAACGCGGTCCATCCAAGTGCACACACCCCCCCTCTCTCCCTCTCAAAAGCTGTCACATATTTGAAAGTTCTCGAGGTCAGGTTTCGCCCAGAAGCTGGAAGTTATCTCTTTTCGTTTGTGAAGACTTGGCTCTCCCTATCATCTTGTAAGGAGTCCTCTTTCACTGTATGATTCCCATTCTCCCTGGAGATCCATTAATATAAGCTTGTGTTTGCTCGGCTGGACCGTACTTTTTCTTTTAAAAAAAATGTCTTGTACTTGGTCTTAGTTGAGTCAGGTCTTTCCAGAGCACTGGAAACCACTTTTTGTCCCTTTTATGCAAAACTTCAGGACTGCTAGTGATGAAATTATAGTGAAAGGATGACCTTAAGGACATACATTTTATTTCGCGCTCATTTCCTGATTTTGTTTTAGCAATTTAGTGAAATCATTATATACTTTAATACACAGCTTTTAGTCAAATCTCACCATACTCTCTGTGTCAGCTAACACAACCAGCCTACAACTTACTTACCTCACTATCAGTGTCAGCTAACACAACTAGCCTACAACTTACTTACCTCACTATCAGTGTCAGCTAACACAACTAGCCTACAACTTACCCTACTCTGTGTCAGCTAACACAATTAGCCTACAACTTACCCTACTCTGTGTCAGCTAACACAACTAGCCTACAACTTACCCTACTCTGTGTCAGCTAACACAACTAGCCTACAACTTACTTACCCTACTCTGTGTCAGCTAACACAACTAGCCTACAACTTACTTACCTCACTATCAGTGTCACCTAACACAACTAGCCTACAACTTACCCTACTCTGTGTCAGCTAACATAACCAGCCTACAACTTACCCTACTCTGTGTCAGCTAACACAACTAGCCTACAACTTACTTACCCTACTCTGTGTCAGCTAACACAACTAGCCTACAACTTACTTACCTCACTATCAGTGTCACCTAACACAACTAGCCTACAACTTACTTACCTCACTATCAGTGTCAGCTAACACAACTAGCCTACAACTTACTTACCTCACTATCAGTGTCAGCTAACACAACTAGCCTACAACTTACTTACCTCACTATCAGTGTCAGCTAACACAACTAGCCTACAACTTACTTACCTCACTATCAGTGTCACCTAACACAACTAGCCTACAACTTACCCTACTCTGTGTCAGCTAACACAATTAGCCTACAACTTACCCTACTCTGTGTCAGCTAACACAATTAGCCTACAACTTACCCTACTCTGTGTCAGCTAACATAACTAGCCTACAACTTACCCTACTCTGTGTCAGCTAACACAACTAGCCTACAACTTACTTACCCTACTCTGTGTCAGCTAACACAACTAGCCTACAACTTACCTCACTATCAGTGTCACCTAACACAACTAGCCTACAACTTACCCTACTCTGTGTCAGCTAACATAACCAGCCTACAACTTACCCTACTCTGTGTCAGCTAACACAACTAGCCTACAACTTACTTACCCTATTCTGTGTCAGCTAACACAACTAGCCTACAACTTACTTACCTCACTATCAGTGTCACCTAACACAACTAGCCTACAACTTACCTTACTCTGTGTCAGCTAACATAACCAGCCTACAACTTACCCTACTCTGTGTCAGCTAACACAACTAGCCTACAACTTACCCTAATCTCCAGGTCAGCTAACACAACTAGCCTACAACTTAATTTACCCTGCTCTGTGTCAGCTAACACAACTAGCCTACAACTTGCCCTAATCTCCAGGTCAGCTAACACAACTAGCCTACAACTTGCCCTAATCTCCAGGTCAGCTAACACAACTAGCCTACAACTTGCCCTAATCTCCAGGTCAGCTAACACAACTAGCCTACAACTTGCCCTAATCTCCAGGTCAGCTAACATGAAGAACCAGAACATTGTAAAAAGAGAGAGGATAAAACTGCTGTTATCTCTCAAACAGCAACTGTAGACAGCACAAACATATCTGCTGGGAGATGTTACAAACATTTGGAGATCAAGTCAATTTTTACTACAATCTCATTATAAAATGCTGTGGGTCATTAGAGCAAGATGACTGACCCCCTGCAGTAAACACAATCTCAGGCTTGGAGCAGCTTGAACTCTGTGAAATCATCCAGCACAAACACATACTAGCAAATTCATACAATACTGTCCTCAATGTTCTCCAGAATCTTCAAAGATTAAATATATCACATTTCTTTTCGTGATCTTGTTCTGACAATCACATACATTCACAAAAGTATGTATCTCCTTTCTTATTCTTACATCACTCCCGTGCCGTTAAATGTCACATAGGACTCACACGGTAGTTCGCCAAGATTTCCTGTTTTCGGTGAGCTTTTCAACTTCATCAAGGGGTTTTATGTCCACTAATTTTGCCTCTCTTAACAATGTCCTCTTTAGAGTTTCATGTGGTCAGCCTCCTTTACTTAGGCCTGTTGTGTTCCACTTGATGGCTTGTTTTGGGATTCTCTGATTGTTTCTTCTCATTATGTGGCCGACATATATCCCACCACCTTTTTATGATCACCTATGAGACAGGTTGTTGTTTGCTCATCTGTCTTATCTCTGTTGTGTTCTTGAATTCATTCCACTTTATGCAGAGCATTTTCCTTAGGCATTTGTTTTCAAAAGAGTCTAATTTGTTGTCTATTTCCGTAGTTGTTTTCCAGCTTTCCTATGCGGTAAATGAGGATGGATATTACATTTGAATTGAATAATTTTAACTTGGTTTTTGTGCTTATAAATTTTAAGTGCCATATGTTCTCAAGATTCTTGAAGGTCAATGCTGCTTTTGCAATTATAACTTCCTTTCTAGTGTCACCATCCTGGTCTATGTAGCTGCTGAGATATGCAATTGGTTTACTTCTTAAACAGCTGTTCCTTCTACGTATATTTTTCCTTCTTGATTAATGGGAAGTTTTATTTTTTTTTTTTCTGTGTTAATTTGAAGTCTTATTTTGCTAGCCAGTGAAGACAGTATCTGTTTTTTTCTTGCATCAAATTCACATCATCACTAATAAGAGATATATCATGTGCAAAATCAAGATCTTCTAGGTGGGCCCCATGTACCCAATCAATGCCTGTTTTACCTGTGAAACATTTTTTCATTATGGTAATTCCAAAAAGCAAGGGAAAAAGTATACATCCATGTTTTACACCTGTTTCAATTTGGAACCATTCGCTCATTCCTTCTTCTGTGTTTACTGCACAAACATATCCATTGTAGAGGTCTCTAATGATGTTGACAATCTTAGATGGTATTCCATATATTCTTAAAATTCTCCACAATGAATCTGTGTGTGCGCGTTATCAAGTGCCTTTTTAAAGTCTATGAAGTTCAGGATTTTTTGCTTTCCAATATGTTCTTCAAGTGAAATCACATACATTTCTTAGAGTAAAGATCTGGTTAGGATATTTTCTCTCCTTTTTGAAATCCTGCTTATTGTTCTCTTAATGCAGTATTCCCAATTATTGCAGTCTCTAAGGTTGCCTTTTTAAAAAATTTTTTATTTTAACAAGGATTCCTTTTTTTTCCATTTAGAAGGGACCTTTTCTTCTTTCCACACTTTATTGAACATTCTCTGTAGTTGGCTCATGCTGTCACTGTTAATAGCTTTTAACATTTCGGCTGTTATTTCATCTTTACCTGCAAATTTGTTGTTAGCCATTAGATTCACTTCTGTTTCAATCTCATTCAAAGTAAGTTGACATTTAGTTGTGAGAATGGTAGGTCAGTTTCAAGGTTTAACAATTCTTTTGGGTGTGGTCAATTAAGTATTTCTTGGAAGTGTTCGGCCCATCTTTGCTTTTGGTCTTTACTTGATGTTAATAGGGTGACCGTTTTGCTAAAGACTGGTCTTTCTTATGTATCTCCTTTACTATGCAAAAAATACAAACAGTAAAACATAAGTTGAATTCTTTTGGCTGAATCAAACTTTCACCAACAGTTACAACTTGAAAATAAACATACAATAATTCATGTAAAAGATCAGAACTATGTACTAAAAATATTCTCAGCTAAACCAGTACAATTATGAACACACTTGTTCTCTGAATAATATTTGTGTAGTGATAAAAAAATACAACAAACTTCACTGACATTTACACAGTCAACATGTACCACATCAAATATGACTCATGGTCTCTGTGGGTATTATATACAGGATCATGTATATTTTATCATGGATGTTTTAACATTCTGCAACATTTAACACATTACTTCAGTCCATTTCTCCCCCCCCCCCAACCAAAGTATCTTCTGGTATCCACTATACAGTTATATCCATTCACTACACTAGCAGACTGTAGCATCTCTGTCTGACACTATCATCATAATGTGGCGGAGACTTAGTTTAAAACATCTCCAGAGCTGGTGCAGTGAGGATCCAGTTCTATATTGGACAAATTGGACACATCTTAAAATGCTTACACTGAATAAGGCCCACACCAGTGGCTAATCATTCTTTCATCTGATATCTGTGACAAGCTCATGGAGATCTGGTAAAAAGCCCTTTTATCTCAATCACTTATGGCAACAGCAATGAACACTGCTGTGGTCACCTTACATTTTAATATACATCTGAAAGCAAATGTGGCTGTTAAAGATATGACAATGAGATGGAACTGGGAAAGACCCTGCTATATTTTATCATAGTGCTTGAAGTAAAAAGCTGTTGTGTTCCTTCAACCTGACACACAGGGATCTGCATGATCAGCATGTGGAGTCTGCTGAGATTATTAATTCTGAAGTCCCCACTAAGTTCAGTCCAAGTCTTCAAGCAAGCCCACTAAGTCCACTTAAATTTTTCAAGTAAGCCCACTAAGTCCACTTCAAGCAAGCCCATTAAGACAACTTCAAGTCTTCAAGCAAGCCCACTAAGTCCACACCCATGCTACAAATTCATCATCTGGGAAAATCAATTCCCAAATTGAGAACAGATGCAATAGAGCAAATCAGGTCATTGGACAAATGACACCTTTACTGAAAAACAAACATATCACAAATGAAACAAAAAGAACACTGCAGAACACAACTCTATGTGAATTTGTTTTTCTCCCATCATGGACACTAACAGTCACTAACAAAAGGAAATTCATTATAACAGAAATGAGATGTTAAAGGAGAATACTAAATGTAGCAAGAAGAGATCATACCATCAGGGCAAAGGCTGGAGCAACACCTGTATTATAATATAGCCAGAAACAATAGGTCAAATGGTTGGCCACATTACACAACTACCATCAGACAGTATAGCACACTAAGAACTGTGAGAAGCAAGGAGAGTCCACCCACACAACAGATGGAGGGAAGAAACTACAGACAACTTAAAATATCTCATTATATGTCATCATATGATGCAAATCACCAAGCCCTGTCAAGCCATCCATTTGTTACCTTGACAATGAAAGCTACATGAGGAAGAAGACAAGCTACAAGTTCAGAATCTGACATTTTCAAATCAAAATTAATGAAACATGTTACAGATTACACACACACTCCTCACTTGGGTGTTTCAAACAAAACAATGTGCAGTATAAACATTTGTCCCCTCTAAACCCACCTTATCTCTCAACATAAACATAAGCATAACCATCTGTACTCAGCCAAACATAAACATAACCATCTGTACTCAGCCAAACATAAACATAACCATCTGTACTCAGCCAAACATAAACATAACCATCTGTACTCACCAAGCATAAACTACACATTTTCTGCCCTTCTATCACACCTGAAGAATACACAATCATTTGATTTATAGATACACGAAGATAAAATGCTAAGAACGCATTTTGCTTAGTAACAAGACAAATTATTTTGGCCTGTACCAACAAAACAGAAGAAGTGAAAACAAATACTACAGATAAAAAAACTGACAATTTATAAATATAAATCAAGGGATCATATTTGACACACACTCTCAGTGTAACAACATGATGTCATCTTTGTTGAAGCCATACATGGCAAATAAACCATTTCTTGATCTCACAAAGGTAAAGGATGAAATCAGATTTCTCTCACCTCCCTCCCAAAACTTTCCTGGACATACCAGTTTCAATCATCTTCTTCCTGTACCACAATGGCTGAGGTGTACAAATGTAAACACATACCCAACATAACAACTTTAACGTGGTTTAATTATGTTCACAATGTATCTTGACACTTCAACAACAGGAATGCCAGACAGGAGCAGTATGCTGGGGCATTCAAACTCTGCTAACATTTATAAAGAACTGATAAAACATAGAAATATGACACAATGATTGTATTTCAACAGTTTAACAATATATCTAGAAAGCACAAGAGTGCAGAGATGGTCTGAGAGAGCTACCATTCACTTTTGTATTACTGCAACTACGAGTGCTGAGATAAAATGACTGACTTTCTCACTATAATTAACACGTTTGATCCATCCATGTCCTTGGCTGGTAATCAACTAATCAACCGGCACAGAGTATACCCTGTGGCAGTCTGCTGGGCAGTAACAAATTCTCTCAACTTCTCATAATCTGCAGTCAATCATCACAAGGTAGCCCCATTAAGTTTTAAGATTTCCAGCTTGGATTCTACACTCTTCACCATATTCTTTCTCCTTATTTCAGGCATCTTTCACATGATCTTTTCAGAGTACACATCCAGTATTTTCAGAGTAATTTAGCTAGAACTGTGTGCGGTATCTTCCTGTCTGCTTTAAGGAAGGCAGACAAGTTAGGATGTCCTATTACTGTTCTCTTGGTCAATGCTGTCCACATCATGTATTCTGCACTCACTGTACTAAGGATGTGTTAAAATATCCACATATTTTTGCCTGGTATCTAATGTAGATCAACACATTCACAGAACATTAAGCTCTGTCACAGACCTATCTTTAGTTCTCCCCTGAAGCTACGCTGAATACAGTTTGAAGTAGGGAAAAACCACGATGCTCATCAATTAATATATCTTGTTAAAACACATACTTTCCTCAGAGCTGTACACTTAAGTATGACAGTGTCAACCTACACTCAGGATGCTTACTATGTTATCTTGTCAAATGATGAATGAGAAGTTAACTCGCTTAAATTTGATTCCTTCATTTCACAGTGTGTTAAGAGCTAAACATAAACATTTTCTTGTTGAAGAGATGAAGATAAAATGTTTCACTATAGCAACTTCTGTTCATGTTTGCTATACACAAAGTCTACTGGTACAGAACTGATGTGGAAAGTGAGAGATGGAGAGAAGAATGTCAGGTGGGCTGCAAGCCCTGTTTTTTTACCACCTGAAAATAAAATTTATTCTGTCAAATCTTTTGCTCTCTCTCCACCAAATTTTTGCACTGACTTCACACTACAACTGGCTTTACTCTTCTGCAATGCTATGTTTAGCTCAGTGTGAGAGGTGGGATTCCGGAATGGAGAAAACTACTGCTTGTGTTAACTCCTATAGCAAAGATTGAACAATGTAACCAACTCCAGTCTGTGTACAGCTTGATAAAAACACCAGCTTCACACAAATACAACAAGATCAATGTAGAAAAGGCTGATCAACAATATAAGGCAAAAAAATGTATAACTCCTCACTGTTACACTGAATTAATTCACCTGTCAGTGAAATCAAACCAGTTTCTTACAATAATGATAACAGTGACAAAAGTAAACCTCAATAATAATAAAACCATAACTCTAAGTTAGAGTAAGCAGCAAGAATTGTAACTGACAAAAACTTACATACTCACACTCTAACTAACTTGGCTAGCTTTTGACAAGACTACGTGCACATAAACTATGATAGTACAGATTAATGTCCAGACTGATCATTTCTAGCTTCTGACAAGACTACGTGCACATAAACTATGATAGTACAGATTAATGTCCAGACTGATCATTTTCAACTTCTTTGTTCCTCAAACAACAGCACAAGATTGCTCAAGAAATCTGCTCACACGTTATTCAAGCCAACCTTAGCTTTCTCCATTGCTGATGAGCCTTGGCCTGGTTCTTTGTCTCAATTTCTGTACCGGCTTTCGTACAGTACACTGGCACCACCACCCATAACCGTCAATGCTGATCCATGTGCAGACTCCAGTAGATTCCTGGGTGGCTGCCAGTTTCAGTATCATGATCAACGCACATAACAACACCCTGAGGTGCAAAGCTGGAAGGTATATTCTTACTGGACAGACAGATTATCCTAGGCCCATGCTTCACAATGGAGATGAATATGTTCATGAGCGATAGTATCAATGATGGTGCATGCTCTCCCTTTACATTCTGAAAAATGCCTCCAGATAAAGGAAAAAACTTCTGTACACAAACTGCACATGACAAAGATTCCACAGTGAGTGGAAACTGCAAAAGTTAATCCAACGTTTATGGACTTAGTTAAATTTGTTCAAAATCTACTCACAAAATTTCACTCATGAAAACTATAAATATCTACTTACATGGTAAAGGTTACATATATGGTTGTTAGAAATCTCCATTAAAATTAGTCTCACATATATAGCACTATAGCTGAATTTATGCAGGCAACAAGAACATAGAAATAAACATTCCGTATAAGGACATATACAAGTTCTCATAATTCAAACTGTTTCTGATAATCTGATTAAACTCCCATCTTGAAGAATACACTTTAGCTAATTCTGTGGAAGCAACTCCCGCCTTCGTTTGATGACTCCATTCACGAGATACACTACCATGACAGAGAAAGTGGAAAAGTGCAGGACAGTGAGGCCTGCTACAAGAAACAGTGTCTGTATGAGCACCCAAATGTACAAGAAAATGCTCTCCACCTTGGACCTCACAACCATAAACAGTCCTGATGGTCTCTTGGGTGTGTTGTAGATATGCTGGTACATGTTGTACTGTCCCTTCTGGGATGTTGGTGAGAATGAAGCTGTCATTACTTCAGCTGTTGAATGCTGGACAGCCTGGAAAGTCATCTCCCTGAAGTCTGATACTTTGAGATGAAACAAACTCACAGAACTCGTCAATGATTAAACACTGGGACTATTACACTTACTTCAGTAACACAAACTATTTTGTTCATCATAAGCTTCCACAACAACACTTTATCTAAAGCTCTAACTAAGGCTTAACGTATTCCTTATCAACTCTGATATCCAGGAATACTGCTATATATGAAAACATCACACAGCCACCATATGGAAATAAAAATAATTAACTTCACAATCACTAATCATATGACACTATCTCAACAGCTCTTCACATCCTGCACATAGCACAGTTTCTATACACTACATTCATATGTTATCTGAACTTTGTAGGCTTTGGTTCTGCTTTGTTCCACTGGAAAACTAAGACTTTGCAAAAGAAAAACTAAGACTTGAATGCTCAAAATCTTGTCTCAGTTAATCATGTTGTAGGCAACAGCTGGCGTCCATACACCTGGGACACGCTGCTTTTCTCAAGTGATTTCTAGCAATAACAACCTGGGAAATAAAAAGAAAAAAAGAATATATTTGAAAGAACAAACAAACAAACAAAACTGATAAAGAAGCCAGTGTTGAACAATTTGGTTTCAGACAGAACAGCGAAACAAGAGAGATGATTTTTTGCATAAGAAAGTTAATTGAGAAGTACTTGGAAGTTGAGAAAGATATAAATGTCTGTTTTCTAGATTATACTAAAGCATTAGAGAGAGTGAAGCATGACAAACTAATAACATGTGGGGAGAGCCATCCTGATGGGAAAGACATCCAAATTAGAACAAATCTTACAGCCATATCCAACCACAAGTCAGTTTGGCTGTATGTCAGACACTAAATACAGCTCACAACCAGCAATGTGTTACAAGATGAACAGACACATGCAAGACTGTCACCCAGGCTCCAGTGCACATCCTGCAGCTCTGCCCTCTCTACTAAGAATCTTGAACTCTTATCTGACCACAGCTAGCTACTGGAAGACAAACCTTTGGCCACAAAGCATGACCCTCAAAAGCTGCACAATTCATCTGGACAAAAAAATATAGACATCTGTGGCTAGAACCATGGAACACGGAAGAAGAATCAGCACATTTATGATCACTTTAAAATATTAACAGAATGCAGATCAGCCAGTAACTGTGTGAAAATTAATACAAAATATGAATCTCAATACATTTAATAAATAGCACTGACCAACACACATTTTGGTGCCTCGAAAGTTAGATCTGTTTCTGTGTATATCTGACCTGCTGATTCCAAAAACGGCACAAGTTTCCCCTATCTAGTTTTTGAGATACAGAACATATGCCATATGCCGCTCTTCACTCTGCTCACCCATAACAAATCAGGATATTTTAATGTAGTGTTTAAATTAAATATCTTTTAAACATGAAGAAACATTAAAAATTAAAAGAAAACTGTACTATACGAAGATCTACTTATTTCAAACCAAAAGCACAAGTTTATGATACGACCTTTCACTCATTCAACACATAAGAAGCTCCTTTTGTAAAACCTCCGAGAGTGTGATCTGCCAGGACAATCCTGGACAATATTCCAACAACAGTCTGCCATCATGTGTGCATCCCATCTTCCTTGGTATCTGGCTTCCACTGTTTTTATGTCTTGGTGAAATCTTTCACCTTGTTCTTCACTTAAGTCACCAAGGTTCTCAGGAACAGTGTTATATTTTAAATAATTTTAGCATGAAAATGTCTATGCTAATATTTACTTTCTGAGCTGAATTCTCTACTGAACTGAAATTCTGAATATTTTTCAAGCTATATCCATTTTCTCTAATCTGTTCTCAACTAACATATATTTTTTTAGTATAGCTCTGAACTTAAATCCACTTCATTGCACTCCAAGGTAATAGTCAAGACCACTGTTCCCTCTAAGCTGTGTGGCCGTGCACAGAAAAAAATCATACCACGCACAAAATTTTTGGAACCGTGCAAAAAGAAAAATGAAAACTTATATTTTCCAGTTTTCAGATGTTACTCCTTGCTAAAAGTGTACATGTTTTTCCTTTACTGTTTAGTTCTTGTTAAGAAATGACTTTCGGATCGGATGTTTCAACTGGTCTTTTATTGTGTAATTTCAATAGTAATGTAGCAGAATCACTGAATAAGTAAACAAAGAAATCATCACTGAAACTAACTAAATACCAGTAACTGAAAAGTACAGCACATTTATCCTGTTATTAAATGTACAGATGTGTGTGTGTGTGTGTGTTTTACTATGCACATACAATATTTTTTTGCACATGAGCTTAATATTTTGTACACAGATCCCTTAGAGGGAACATTGGTCAAGACCCTTCAAGGTAATAGTCAAGATAACTCTGAATAATATTGTCAATTAATATAATTTTTTCTGAACATTATATATATATATATATATCTTCTCAACTGATAGACTTTGAAACCAACATACCAACCCCACAGCTAAATATCAATCTGGATGAATTTACACTGAATGAAATTGAAAGTGCAGTGAATCTAATGGCTAACAACAAAGCTGCAGGTGAAGATGATATCAGCTGAAATGTTAAAAGCTAGTAACAGTGACAACATAAGCCAACTACAGAGATTGTTTAATTAAATGTGGAAAGAAGAAAAGGTCCAAAAGGAAAAAAGGAATCATTATTAAAATACTAAAAAAAAAAAAAAAGGCAACCGCAGTGACTGCAATAATTGGGGAGGAATAGCCTCAAAAAGTGCTGTCAAAAGTATTTTGCAAAGTCTGAATAGAATAAATATTCATAGATTTTGAGAAAGCCTTTGACAGTGTCAACAGAGATGCACTGTGGAAAATCCTAAGATGGCATGGCCTCCCCCATAAAATAGTTAATGTAATCAAAGCCCTATACGAGGGTTTTCAGTGCAAAGTTATCTGTGGAGAACATACCTCCAGCAGCTTTAGGGTACAAACAGGAGTGAAACAGGGATGTGTACTATCACCAACATTATTTATCTTGGCAGTAGACTGGTTAATGAAGGAGGCAACATCAGACAAACGCAGAGGATTACAATGGACCCTTGACACAGTGCTGGAGGACCTTGACTTTGCGGACGATATTTGTCTATTATCAAGCAGTCACAAAGATATGCAAGATAAAATAAACAAGCTAACTCAGAATGCAAACAACATAGGACTAAAGATCAACGTAGGAAAGACAAAGTTAATGAAGCAAAATGTGAACAACAGAAATGTACTCAGAGTAGATAACAAGTTAATGGAGGAGGTCAACGAATTTGTATACCTTGGCAGCAGAGTAGTAGAAAATGGAGACAGCACAGAGGACATCAACAGCAGACTTACTAGAGCAAACCAGGCTTTTGCAATGCTGCAGAATATATGGAAATCCAAAAAACTAAGCATAAATATGAAAATCAGGATATTTAAGAGTAATGTTCTAAGTGTACTACTCTATGGAAGCGAATGCTGGAAAATCACCAAAACAATAGAAAACAAGTTGAATTCTTTCCAGACTAAATGTTTACGAAGAATTAGAAAAATATTTTGGCCAAACACTATAAGAAATAACATCTTATTAGCAGAAATGCAGATGAAACCACTGACAACAATTATTGAGGAAAGACGCTGGCGATGGTTGGGACATGTGCTCCGAATGACTGACAACTCACTACCAAAAATAGCACTAAGATGGACACCACAGGGGAGCAGAAGTAAGGGTAGACCAAAAGAGACATGGAGAAGAACAACAGAAAGGATGTTGAGCAATAGAGGGCTCACCTGGGCAAGAGCTGAAAAAAAGGCGAAGGACAGGCATTTGTGGAAAACCCTTGCGGAAGCCCCATGTGCCCTGGGCACTTAAGGTTCAGAGAGAGAGAGAGAGAGAATAGAATAAAAAAATGTAGTGAATACTGCAATGAGAGAAGAACAAGCAGGATTTCAAGAAAGGAGAAAATGTCCTAACCAGATCTTTACTCCAAGAATAATACTTGAAGAACATACTGAAAAGCAAAAACCATTAATCCTGAACTTCAAAGACTTTATGACAGTCAGCAAGAGTTTGTTCTAAATCACAACCTTCCAATATCTAGATTTTGTTTTCAGTATCACTATTGTTATCTTGACACTGCCTGGTCAGTTCACTACTTGCAACTTTGACTGTCTGTCAACACTGAAATATGCACATCATATTTTTCTTGTAATTCAAGTGAAATAAAGAAATTTTCATTTTAACTTGTTTAAGACTGCTTGTGTATGTGCTTGCATATTCAAATAAATTACATGTTCAGTGAAAATAAATCACGATATACAGATTAGTGTCAAAAGTATTTTGCAGTCATTCTGAACAGACTTAAAGATATAGTGGATACAGCAATGAGAGAAGAACAAGCAGGATTTTGAAAAGGGAGAAAATGTCTCAACCAGATCTTTACTCTCAGAATAATACTTAAATAACATAGCAGAAAGCAAAGACCATTAATCCTGAACTTCATAGACTTTAAAAAGGCATTTGACAGCATACACAGAGATTCATTGTGGAGAATTTTAAGACTATATGGAATAAAATTGTCAATATCATTAAGGATCTCTACAATGGATATGTTTGTGCAGTAAACACAGAAGAAGGAATGAGCGAATGGTTCCAAATTGAAACAGGTGTAAAACATGGATGTATACTATTTCCCTTGCTTTTTGGAATTACCATAATGAAAAAATGTTGCACAGGTAAAACAGGCATTGATTGGGTACATGGGACCAGAGTACGAGATCTTGAGTTACTAGATGACATAACTCTTATCAGGGACAATGTGAAATTGATGCAAGAAAAAAACAGATACCCTGTCTTCACAAGTTAGAAAAATAGGGCTTGAAATTAACAAGTAAAAATACAAAAATAATGAAACTTCCCATTAATTAAGAAGGAAAAATATAGGTAGAAGGAACAGCTGTTTAAGAAGTAAACCAATCTGCATACCACGGCAGCTACACAAACCAGGATGGTGACACCAGGAATGTTAGAACTGCAAAAGCAGCACTGACCTTCAAAAACCTTGAGAAAATATGGCACTCAAAAGTTATAAGCACAAAAACCAAGCTAAGATTATTCAATTTAAATGTAATATCCACCTTCATTTATGCATGCAAAAGCTGGAAAACAATAATACAACAGACAACAAATTAAGATTTGAAAACAAATGCCTAAGGAAAATACTTAGAATGAATTCACTACCAACGCAGAGATAAGGCAGATGAGTGAACAACAACCCGTCTAATGGGTCATTAGAAAGAGGAGATGGACAAATATGTTGGTCACGTGATGAGAAGAAACAATCAGAGAATCCCAAAACAAGCTATCAAGTGGTACTTAACAGCCCAAAGAAAAAGAGGCTGACCATGTGAAACTCTAAAGAGGATACTGTTAAGAGATGCCAATTTCATTCATTCATTTGTATGTCCCTTGTGGAACTCTGCCTCCCTAACAGCACTCCTGTAGGCATCTTGGTTGTCAGCAAGATGGCCTGCTGCTGATGCATCCATTTGCAGATCATCAACGATGTCTTGCAGCCATCTTCGCCTTGGTCTTCCTCTCTTTCTTTTTCCCATTATGTACCCTTCCAAGATGGTTTTCTCTAGATTATCATGATGTTTAATGTGTCCAAAATATTTAAGTTTTCTCTCTTTAATCATCTTTACTAGCCAGCCTTCTTCAATATTAAGTTCTTGTAGTATGGATATATTTGTTCTTTTTTATGTCCATGATATTTGAAGAACTGTTCTGTAGCATTTATATTCAAAGGTATTTATGTGTTTCTCAGCTGTTTTGTTAAGTGTTCAGGTCTCACAGGCATTTAGTAATTTAGAGGCCAATTTAGTAGGCATAAAATCCCTTGATGAGGTTGAAAAGCTTGCTGAAAACAGAAAAACTTGGCGAACTACCATACAAGCCCTATGTGATGTTTAAAGGCACAGGAAGGATGTAAGATATTCTCAACTAATATACTTTTTTGGAACTATATTCTCAAACTAACATACTTTTTCTAAACTATATTCTCAAACTAATCTTCTCTTTCTAAACTATATTCTCAGCTAATATTCTCTGTATGAACTATACTTTAACGCAATTTTCAGTGTTTGAAAATGAAAGCATTATGAATGCTGATTTTCATAAATTAAACCTGAAAATGAAAACAATTTTCACAACTTCTGCCACCACTGCAGCTTAGTTATAGCACAACAACAACAACAACACTAAACTGTGTAACAGGAATTCTGATTCCCTGGCTACAACATTAAGTTTCATGTTTGTTTCATGATACCACAAACTGGTCAGATTATCTTCTTACATTCTGCTTACAAATGATGTCATTACTGTGCAGGCTACAGAAATATGAATTTGAGAACACAAACTGCAAGGACCAAACATCTGTGCCACACACTGAGAAACTGATGACAACACATGCATATTTAACTGATATATGGCACATATGCCCACAATCACACACAGCCTAGTGGTAACAATATGGCTGTTTTAGGCTGAACTTTTAGGTGACAAATAAATGGATTTTATTCTTTCTCTTGTCTTCACAATGTACCAGATGGAAATGATCCCTGCCCATCTCTTCATGTTGTATCATAACCTCCTTGCCCTTTTCCATCCATCTCCTTGTATGGGTCTAATCACTAGACTCATTGATCAGGTCAACTATTTGAAATATCTGGTTCTTATGTTCTCAATAATTTCTCTAATTGCAGTTGTTCTAGTACTTTGTTTTCTTCTCTTGTAGTCAGTTGTTATAGTACTTGTTTGTTTCTACCTCTGCAGTCAGTTGTTCTAGTACTTTGTTTTCTTCTCTTGTAGTCAGTTGTTATAGTACTTGTTTGTTTCTACCTCTGCAGTCAGTTGTTCTAGTACTTTGTTTTCTTCTCTTGTAGTCAGTTGTTCTAGTACTTTGTTTTCTTCTCTTGTAGTCAGTTGTTCTAGTACTTTGTTTTCTTCTCTTGTAGTCAGTTGTTATAGTACTTGTTTGTTTTCTTTTATTGCAATTAGCTGTTCTAGTACTTCTTTGTTTGATTTTCTTGCAGTCAGTTGTTCTAGTACTTTGTTTCTTCTCTTGTAGTCAGCTGTTATAGTACTTGTTTGTTTCCACCTCTTGCAGTCAGTTGTTCTAGTACTTGTTTTCTTTTCTTGCAGTCAGTTGTTCTAGTACTTGTCTCCTTTTTTTTTGTAGTCAGCTGTTCTAGTACTTATTTCCTTTTCTTGCAATCAGATCTGAGTAAGAAGGTGCTAGTGATATGATCAGGGCTGACTTGTATTATTCCTGAGAGCAGGGGATACAGTGTGAATGCCCACACCTTCCTGGACTAAACAGCACACAAGGTAGAGGGTGACATGGTCAGTATCATACCTAGCTACCTTTCTTTCCTCATCTCACGGAACAGTTTGGTACCCACTTCTACACCTGGGTTGACTGAGATGCCCCCACCAGCTTCAAATCACCAAACATGACAGACAAGGCAACCAGGGCTAGTAATACAATTAAGATTAAAGAACACTATCTGACAGTATGAACTGTAGATCTGGTTGTCCTAATGCCAGCAAACTGTTGGAAAAAGCAGTTCTCCAAAATGTAAAAAGTATCTTGCATCTTCCTCAAAGTCTTGCAACCAAATTTACCGCAACTGCTCACATCCTTTTATCTTTCTGTGAGTTTTTCTTTCTTGCCATTTCTTCCTATCATCCTATCTTTGAAGCCTGACAACAAGTTTTAACAACCTTTAAAGAACACATGTGGGATATCTGTCAGTCTTCTTCTCAACTGCCAGTTTACCCAACTTGCACATAAAACTTTGAGCAAATATTTAGCATTTAAATTTCAACACATTATGGTTTACTTTTATCCACATAAATGATCAAACAGAGTGGCATAAATGACTGCTCATAATTCCCCTCACAAGCAGTCACCACTGATCAGAAACTATACCTCAGTTAAAACTTCAGTCACCACTGATCAGAAACTATACCTCAGTTAAAACTTCAGTCACCACTGATCAGAAACTATACCTCAGTTAAAACTTCAGGGCAAACAAACTGCAGTATAGACCATGTTATTTGTACAGAGCATATTCTCTGCAACCCAGTCTGTCACATATGCTAAACAAGCAGCCCAGCACACATTACAAATACACAGGTGAACAAAAATTTAAAACAAAACATTTCACCAAAGCTATTTGCCTGCCACTGGCAAAATGTCAGAGGTCATGTAAGCAACACAAGCCTTCATGAAGAGATTAGATATACTTTTTGTGTATCTAGAAACTTAAAAAACCACAAGCGTATAAAAAAAATGAAACAATATACACATTAAGAAAACATGTTGGTGATCAAATGAAGAACTAAAGACAAGAACAAGAATAATGAACAGATATGGTCTGGTCTACTTTTTCCAAGCAAGAATCTTTCCAAGTTTGAAGGTTGAAAGGTCAAAAGTAACACACATCCTAAAATTCAACATGATCATTGTGTGTGTCAGCACTAAGATAATGCAAGCCGACAACCAGCAACAAACTTTGGTCCTAAGCTGAACTTATGGCTTACAATATGTGACAGCCAGAGTACTTTAACAAGATAAAAAACATAACAGTCCAAAGTCACTGAAGATAAAAACTGAACATAAGATGTAGCAGTCATACCAGAGAAAAGAGAAATTTAATGAAGATTTCAGTACCTTTCATGACAGATACACCTCAAATGAAAGTTCTGTAGGAATACTGCTGTTATGTAGCTCTGTCCACTTCCTACCTATGATACCAGAAGTCATGACTTCATTCTATTTATTAGGTGCTGAGAGGTTGGGTATTGCCTTAGCTAGGAGACCAGAAGTCATGACTTCATTCTATTTATTAGGTGCTGAGAGGTTGGGTATTGCCTTAGCTAGGAGACCAGAAGTCATGATTTCATTCTATTTATTAGGTGCTGAGAGGTTGGGTATTGCCTTAGCTAGGAGACCAGAAGTCATGATTTCATTCTATTTATTAGGTGCTGAGAGGTTGGGTATTGCCTTAGCTAGGAGACCAGAAGTCATGACTTCATTCTATTTATTAGGTGCTGAGAGGTTGGGTATTGCCTTAGCTAGGAGACCAGAAGTCATGACTTCATTCTATTTATTAGGTGCTGAGGTTGGGCATTGCCTTAGCTAGGAGACCAGAAGTCATGATTTCATTCTATTTATTAGGTGCTGAGGTTGGGCATTGCCTTAGCTAGGAGACCAGAAGTCATGATTTCATTCTATTTATTAGGTGCTGAGATGATGGGTGGTGTCCTAGCTAGGAGACCAGAAGTCATGATTTCATTCTATTTATTAGGTGCGAGATGATGGGTATTGCCCTTCTCCATTTAGTGTCATCCTGTGTATTGTTAATTGAACCAGTCTGTGCTCAGCCATCCTGTGTATTGTTAATGGAACCAGTCTGTGCTCAGCCATCCTATGTACTGTTAATGGAACAAGTCTGTGCTCAGCCATTCTATGTACTGTTAATGGAACCAGTCTGTGCTCAGTCATCCTGTGTATTGTTAATGGAACCAGTCTGTGCTTAGCCATCCCGTGTACTGTTAATGGAACCAGTCTGTACTCAGCCATCCCATGTATTGTTAATGGAACCAGTCTGTACTCAGCCATCCCATGTATTGTTAATGGAACCAGTCTGTACTCAGCCATCCCGTGTATTGTTGATGGAACCAGTCTATGCTCAGTCATCCCGTGTATTGTTGATGGAACCAGTCTATGCTCAGTCATCCCGTGTATTGTTAATGGAACCAGTCTATGCTCAGTCATCCTGTGTACTGTTAATGGAACCAGTCTGTGCTCAGTCATCCTGTGTATTGTTGATAGAACCAGTCTGATGAAATATTTTTGTTTCCAGTTTTTCAGGGTTAGATTCTATAATGCCTTTTTTTCATTCTGAAATGTTTAGAAAATGTTTACTGTCTTGTCCTCCTGGCTTTAAATAGATTTCCTTCTTAATCAAATTCTCTGAGTACAGTTTTTTTTTTTTGGTCTGTCCTGAGCATATGTTTTATCTTTCTCAAGGAAAAAAAAAACCTAGATCACAAAAGTCAAGGCAAACAATGTAAACATATTCTCACAAACAGCAAAAAAAAAAAGCATTCATTTTCAGTTCTGCATTTTTTTTCAAGGTGATATAACTCTACAAAATAATCTGACACTGCAATTTCATCTGTTTTACATCAGTTTATCATTTGTTCTAGATATGCATATGAAGAATTATTTAACAGACGTGACTTATTTACTTCACTATTTTGATTAATTTTATTCAAAATAAATAGAACACCTTTTATTTGGGAGTGCTAGACAGAGGAGTTCATTAACATGCTGTTCTCTGGTGGCTAGACGGCTGCTCATCCTACTGAAGTCCGTGATTCAAGGCCCAGGTAATTCTCTTGTGATTTTAATTTCTCTCACATCTAAAGTGCTTTGTTTTCAATTTTTCCAAGGTCTAATCATACAACACTGTGCTATGTTACTGTACTGTCCACGTACTCAGAAAGGTTGCTACAGGCCAGTGGTCTCTAACCTTGGACTTGACCTAAATTAGGGTTGTGGGAGTCTATGGTAGGATCATAAGATCTTATGAGAAATGAAAAAAAAAACGTACGAGATTTTAGAGAAATCTGTTCAAAAGCTGGAAAACATCTTTTTTTTTTTTAACTTAAAACTCTCAAGTGATGATGTCTAACAAAGGCCTTAAAAACATCAGTAAGATATGAGTTGGTTATGAGTTTGTTACTCCAAACCTTTAATTCTGAAGTTTTTCTACTGTACAACTCCAACTCAATGGTGCATTTCTGCCATCTCTGAAGCTTGTAGCAGTATTGCCTCATTATCTCACATCCTCATTATATCACATCTCACATCCCTCCCATGTTATTAAACATCACATGACTCCCATGGTAGTTCGTCATGTTTTCCTATTTTCGGCTTCTTGCTTTTCAACCTCATCAAAGGATTTTATGCCTACTAATTTTGCCTCTTTTTAACAATGTCCTCTTTAGAGTTTCATGTGGTCAACCCTTTTTTTTTTTTTTTGCACGGACAAAAATTTTTTAGTTTTTAGCCAATCAAATGCAGAATCCCCCAAGCCTAATGGGGTTTTTTTCCCAAACTGTGTAAATGACAGATACCCATCCCCGCTATAAGTAGTATAATTAGACAGAGCTAACTGTAATGTATCTTTCAAGTATAAGTTAACAAACATAGATTTTATTAAATTTATATTAAATTTTTTATGAGCAAGACAGAGAGATTTTAGAGATCTTTGAGAGATCTATACAAAATGAACTTTACTAAAATCACTAAGTTTTTGGGATACCATTAACCCTTTAAGTCTAAATCAACAATGGCAGTATTCGTGGATCTTGCATACTTATACCAATCAATACTCAGGGAGATCTAGACAATGTCTGAATGAAATGAAAAGCAGCACATTTCTCTAAATGAAATGAAAAGCAGCACATTTCTCTAAATGAAATGAAAAGCAACACAATTCTAACCCAACTAATATTTTTAGATTATGAAGTAACTTCCTGCTTCCTTCTACAAAAATTCCTCATTAAAATTTATTCTGACAGAGCACTGAATTTAATGCAGGAGTTAAAGAGTTAAGCTATGACGCACAGTGTTCTTTGATATCTCACGTTTGGTCTTAACTGGTTACATAACAGAAAGGAAGGAAAAATCTCTCTATCTATTCCTGCTTATTAGCAATGCTATTACAGTCTGAGCTGTCTACTGTGTATGCCAATGGCACTCTTCTTGCAGCACAGCTGCCCTGCATTGTATACCATTTTCCTGTGTATCTAACCTGTGAAGCAGTGTTCTACATATCATCACAAAATAGAAGCCTTCAGCATTTTTCTGTAAGAATGATTCACTTGGGTTGTGAGACACAGAGAACTGTGGCCAGATGTCTCTTACTTCCTGCCTGTCACTTCCCATGACCATTGTTTGATGCTGAATTGACACTTGTCAATAACTGACGATCTGCTTCAATGAAGTGTACCACCCACTATACTGGTTGTGTATTTATTATTGTTATTAGTATAACTCCACTCAAAATATTACTTCCAACCCCCTCACCATGATCGTGAATGAGCAGATTGAAATAAAAACAAAAAATGCTGAACTGATTATGATAACAACGGTAAATGTTTAAACCGCTGCAGACAATTATCACATCAGAAACTAAACAAAATACTTCCATGCTTTTAACTTGCAGCTTTCAACATCAAAACACGCCATGTCACTGTTCTGACACATTATGTGTAGTAAATGTGGCGGTGAAGTTAGCTAGGTACGCTGCTTGATGGTGCCCTCAGCTGGGACCGGCAGTCAGGCATGAATGGACGAATGCACTAAGCCGTTTGATTGTTGCAAGATCTGAGTCAATAACCTATTTGAAAATAAAACTAATTACATTATCTAAAGTATCACCAATTCACTCACCTTCGTTGTGAACTTCTGCTTCAACAAACGTTTGGCCACCAACTGACTTGCGAGTTCGACCTTTCAACTTCTTCACATCGTATGTTGCAAGGGAAGTTACTTAATGCTCCGTCAGCACAACTAGTAGGCGTTTGAAACGTCCAAAAATGTATTCGTTGAAAATTGTTGCGTTACTTAATTGTGAAGAAAAATTGGTGAACTACTTTGCGACCCCTATGTGACGTTTAACGGCACGGGAAGGATATAAGATATAAGACTTAATTGTGAAACTGGCATGTAAGAAATATAGAACGTAACATCTTACATCCTTCCCTGCCGTTAAACGTCACATAGGGCTCGCATGGTAGTTCGCAAAGTTTTCTTGTTTTCGGCGAGTTTTTCAACCTCATCAAAGGATGTTATGCCTACTAATTTAACAAAAATCTCAACATATAAGCCTGCGAGACCTGGACAGCTGAGAAACACATAAATGCCTTTGAATGTAAATGCTACAGAACAGTTCTTCAAATATCATGGACACAAAAAAAAGAACAAATATATCCATACTACTATTGTCACTACTATTGAATAAGGCTGGCTAGTAAAGATGATTAAAGAGAGAAAACTTAAATATTTTGGACACATTTTAAACGTCATGATAATCTAGAGAAGACCGTCTTGGGAGGGTACATAATGGGGAAAAGAAAGAGAGGAAGAACAAGGTGACGATGGCAGCAAGATATCGTCGATGATCTTCAAATGGATGCATCAGCAGCAGGCATCTTGCTCACAACCGAGAGGCCTACAAGAGTGCTGTTAGGGAGGCAAAATTCCGCAAGGGACATGCAAATGAATGAATGAATGAATAAATTTAACAATGTCCTCTTTAGAGTTTCACGTGGTCGACCTTTTTTTCTTCTGCCTGTTGTGTTCCAATTGATAGGTTGTTTTGAGATTTCCTGAATTTTTCTTCTCATCACGTAATCGATATATGTTCATTTTTTTTTAACCCTTGAGACAGGTTACCAAACTTAGGCCTATGAACCTACAAATCATGTCTAGGAAATGGAAGTGGATTGGTCGCACACTGAGGAAACCTGACACAAGCATAGCAAGACAGGCACTGACATGGAATCATCAAGGAAATAGAAAACGAGGAAGACCTAGACTTACTTGGAGAAGAGAAATTACGACAGTGCTCAGAGACAAGGGTAAACACGGAAGGAAGCAGAGAATAATTCCAAGAATAGGGATGACTGGAGAGCCCTAATCCGTGGCCAATGCTCTCAAAGGAGTGTAAGGCGATGTTCCACTTTATAGCGAATATATCGAGGCATTTGTTTTCAAAAGAGTCTAATTTGTTATCTATTTCTTTAGTTGTTTTCTAAAGAGTCTAATTTGTTGTCTACTTCTTTAGTTGTTTTCAAAGGAGTCTAATGTGTTGTCTACTTCTTTAGCGGTTTTCTAAAGAGTCTAATTTGTTGTCTGCTTCTTTAGTTGTTTTCAAAAGAGTCTAATTTGTTGTCTATTTCTTTAGTTGTTTTTCAGCCTTCGCTGGAATACATGGTATTCTAATAATTTTTTTAAAGGATAGAACACCAGAAAATTCAAATATTCTCCGTCCCTTATATTCCCTTGTCAATAAGTTTATTTGCCATCTACTGCAAAGTGCAAGAGGAAGGACAAACAAAATATGAATTTGCGGGACATAGACTGGCAGCTGACTTCCAAAGTAGAAATTCAAGTCATCAAACGAAAAAAAATGGAAGAGAAATTCCAGAATCAGATAAAAGAAAATGGGCACCAAAATGTAAAACTTACATGAAAAAAAAATGCTTTGTGGGCATCATCATCATCATCATCATCATCTCTCAGTTTTCCATTGTGCTTACTGTCTTCCTAGTTTTGGTAAGTGAAACTACACTATACACACATTATTTCTACTTTTATATATGATGTGTATTTATCATATCCCTCCTCGTGTTATTATATATTAGGGCTATTTCTGTTGTATGTATTATTTAATACGATTAAGTACACTTTTTTTGGGGGGGGGGGTGGTGGTGTCTGAGAACCCTGCAAATTTTTTTCTCACATAAAGTAATGATAAATACTTCTTCTCTTTACACCATTTCGGCTTATGAAAGGTTTCATGGGAACATTCTACTTTCGGATAGCGAGAGAAACACCCACCACACACACACATGAGGTAATTTTCTATAACGGAAATCCCCGATCACATGATTTCTTGTTGCAAGCGGGCCCCCCCCCCACACACACACCGTCATCATTTCGTGCCGTCTCCACCCCCCCCCCTTTCCACACCAGGAAAGTTGGCTGCAATGAATCTCCACTCTGCTCTGTTTCTTGTCTTCACAGAGGACTCGGCCAAGCTGGTCTCTGTCTATCTTTTGATGTTGTCCATCCATGCCACTGTCGTCCTCTTGTTCTTTTCCTTCGATCATGCCCTCAAGAAGGGTCTTCAATATATTATTGTGGCTCTTGACATGCCCAAAGTATCTTTGCTGTCTTGTCTTTTTATGATTTTCAATATTTCTCTTTTCACTTCTAGCTGGTTTAGGTCTTCGTTGTTTGTTTCAACACTTAGGCTCGCGCACAACACATACTCACGCTCACACACGGTGTAAGATATACTGTTTAACCTGAACAATTTGTGTATATGTGTGCTGCATCTGTTTTGTGTTCGCCATTTACGAATTTGCGTACATAAAACTGATGCTATTTATAAATGAACATCTGTTCATTCCATATAGTTTTCAGTATAGCTATGCGTACATTACTGAATTCAAATGTATCTTGCTTTGCGGAAAATATGCTTATTTTCCAAACAAAAAAAGTACATAAAAGTAATATAGCTTGGCCAGATCGATGTATTTCCACGATGGTGAAGATTTTAAAGAAGCCAGTGTCGTCTGCCCCAAATGAAAGCCTCTGTGGCTTACTCCCCATCCGATTTGATGGCGTGTTACAATAACTTCACCATTACACTTGCGTTAAGTTAATGACATTTGCAGATGCAAGAAAGCACAACACAGCAATAAAAGATGTACACTTAAAAATGATGGCACGAATTTAACGAATTGTCCCAAGCCTGCGACTTCCATGCCCGTTCTTTACACTTTCCATTTAGTCAGAGATCTTCATAAATCTCATAGTGTAGAAATGATATCTGGTTCGTCCCCCCACCCCTCCCCATTTATATTAAAGCTTACGACTGGCAGCTTTCGGTCAGATTAGTCATAACTTTCTGCCAGATTAGTTATAGCTACAGTGAGCTGTTAAACTAAAACGACAATATAAAACACTGACGAAGTTGCTGGCCACCCTATCAAAACCAAAAATATGAAAATTAACTGGTGGATATATTAATGACACACCGGTACTGATTTTTACCTGGAACTTTCCGTTCCAAAAACGAAACTAACTGTTACCTGTAACATAAAGTGACACGTCATTTAATCCCCGCCTGGTGTAGCAAGTACCACATGTATACCTAATGTGATAAATAGTTCTTTTGATTATTACTGAATGCATGTAAGCCAAGGTTTACTCTTATTAAATTTCATGAAACAAATGTATCACTTTTTTTTTCATGTGGGAAAATCCACAGGAAATTCCTCCCTTTCAGTTTTGACGTTTACGCTAAAGCAGATCTTGCGTATTTTCATACACGTACAGATTTAGCTCGTCAACTTCAGCATATTTAACATCTCGTCTCAGCAAAGTTTTATCACAGCCACCAAACTTGGAGACGCGAGGAATCATTCAACAGGTAATTTGATACATATATTTCTTGTACTGAAAGCTTGATCTGTAGCCAATGGCGGCATAAATTACTACATCATCACAGTTCACAGAATGAGCGAACAAGATTAAGCATTAGGTAAATATTAAAAAACGAAACATTGATCAGCGAAAGACTGCATTGAATTTATGATAATTTATTACCTTTCCGCGGCGAAATGAATGGAAGTAAATGAACGACATGTCTTCAAAGAAGGATTTGTTAGCTTTGACTTGTTCTGTTGATATGGATAAAATACCATTCTTACAAGTTTGGTCTCAACTCTCCAGGTCAGCTGAGAAGAAAGAAAGATGCCCATACGCTTGGAAATCCAGTGGAGTAAGATGAGATGTCAGAGAGAGAACCTTCTTCAGCTATATTAGAATCTCTCCCTCCAGATTTCTCACATAGCTCCCTCCAGATTTCTCACATAGCTCCCTCCAGATTTCTCACATAGCTCCCTCCAGATTTCTCACATAGCTCCCTCCAGATTTCTCACATAGCTCCCTCCAGATTTCTCACATAGATCCCTCCAGGTTTCTCACATAGCTCCCTCCAGATTTCTCACATAGTTCCCTCCAGGTTTCTCACATAGCTCCCTCCAGATTTCTCACTTAGCTCCCTCCAGATTTCTCACATAGATTACTTACCTATCAGCGACTCCCCCAGCTGTTCACCAAGCAGTGAGCTCAAAAGCTGTTATAAAGACCTGTTTTTTGAAAGAGCGGTGGTTGAGAGATCTTGATATTTGTTTTCTTCTTTCTTCTTCAGTATTCACTCAGACACTGATGCCTATCTTCCTCACAAATGTGGCATTTCATCTCAGATTTTCAGCATCAGCCTAGAACTTTTCTTATAAGGAATTGTAGTCTGGCCAGATCCTTTGCCTGAGCAGGTTGTATAGCTGGCAACTCTGGAGGATGTGATATGGAGTCTGTTTCCCTTTGCTGCAGGTCCGTTGGACCAATTTTCAGCTTCTGATATAGATGATGTCTCAGCCTGTGATGTCCTGTTCTCAGTTGGAAGATTATCACTTGGTCACTTCTTGAGAGATTTAGATAGTTGTGTTTAAGTGGTTGAGAGATCTTGATGGTTGTAACCAAGGCTGCGGAGTCATTGTACATCTTTGAAAAAGTAGGAGTTGGACAGTAAAAAAAAAAAAAAACAACAGGAAAGCTGAAGATTTGATTCTCAGACTCCACCATCCTGACTTAAACATACAAACTTTCCTCTTATAAGCAAATAAGTGACACCACCAGGAATTGTGCACAACAGAACTGAACATTGAAAGTTTTGGTTTTAATTCACTGTACAATAAACTTTATCATGGTCAGTTTACTATTAACTCTTCAATGATTGTGATGCTTCTTTTCTGGTTAGCTAAGTGATTGGGTGCTTGGTTTACTAATCAGGTGGTGCTGGGTTCAGTCCCAGCAGTGGGATTTTTTTCTGGTGCACACCAAAAAGGCCCCGGGGTTCACCCAGCCTCTGAAAATGGGTATCAGAGAAATCTGGGAAGGTAAAACAGCCAGGTGTGATACTGACCACATCACATTTTCATGTGCCAAAGTTCATGGAAAATACAGGACTAACACTGTATACCCAATGTGCCTTAATGGTGTGGAAATGGGAATTTTACCTTTACCTTTAAGGAAACCTAGTGAGCCATGTCCATGTTTAATAACTGCATTAATCCATGTTCTTCTTGTGGTCACATACTGTAATCCTGAAATGTTCATCTTCTTCTTCTCCTTCATTTGAGGTTGTTGGTTACATCAGATCCTGATCCCTGTTGTCATGGCAACGCTCGCAGTTCCCTCCATATCCTGATCCCTGTCGTCATGGCAACGCTCGCAGTTCCCTCCATATCCTGATCCCTGTTGTCATGGCTACGCTCGCAGTCCCCTCCAGATCAGGGTAGGAGCCTCAAAGGTTTTGCCTCAAGCTTACGTCCTCTGGCCTCGTCTCTCATCTCAGTTCCACATGGTTTGGGCACTCTTGAAGGATATTTTATGTTCATATTTAGAATAAAGATATGAAATAAGAAAGAGCACAAACATATGAGGCAACTAAAAATGCAGGCACCATCACAAGGGAAAGTGTGCTGTCTGATTGTCAAAGCTGCAGTAACAAAGCTTGGTTTCATCTTGACCATTGAGAGATTGGCCAGGGCTTTGTCATGCTGGCCTTGATTGTAAAGTTGTTTTCCTACTCTGAAAATGAACATATTTCTAGAAAACCAACCACGAACAGTGCTCTAATCAAATTCAAGATCTTCAGATGTTGATAAATATTAAAAACTCATGGCTACAGAAGAGGCAATAAAGAACAATAAAGAGATGAATGAATATCTTTCATGGATGTATTTTCTTTTTAGAAGGGGACTTAAAAGCGGGCAAATGTTTGCTTTTTTTGTGACACTTTCTGGATACCACTCTGTTGAAGTTCCTTTCATGGCTGATTTTACATGATGTGTGTGTAGTGTAATAACAAACCATGTTTGTACATGAAGTTTCAGTTTTACTTTTTTACTTTCTCCTCAAATAATGTGGCCATCTGTGCAGTCATTCTCCATGTGACATTTTTTTTGTTGTCTGTTCTTGCCTGACCTAGTTGTTGAAACAGTTATAAACTGTAAATTCAGATATGAAATTTTGGTGTGTAATTGAATGAATTACTTAAAGAAGAGTGCATTAACTAATTCATGACTTCAGAAAATCTAGAGAGACTTGATACACTTTCACCTTTGTATTTCTTTTCAGCTTTTAGACATGGCCAGCATTGATGTGAAATATGAGGAGGAACTTGTTAAACTTATGCAAAATACATTTATCAACAAAATTGTTCCAGAAACCTTCTTAGTACTAATCCATACCATTAATCCTAAAGTGCTGACAATGGCAGACATTGTAAGTAGAGAAATGAAACCTCAGTTTGTGATTTGTGTAAAGCCTTACTTTGTAAAATGGCTTAAGCGTTTGTTGGTCATCCACAGTGTAAAGTGAATAGCATGTGTTTTATAAAGAAACCCTCTCTGAAAACTTAAATCATCTGTCTGAAAGTAAGATTACCATTGTATACTTTAATCATACTTGTCAGCGTATTAAAGAAAAAACTGTATTAATGCACAATGGAGCCCTGGAATACAGAAACATGAAGCTGGTGATTAAAAAAATATTGGATAATGAAATAAGCAAAGTGTCAGAGCAGAGTGTGTACTTGTATGATTAGCCACAGAAAACAGTAGACACAGCACATTAGATGTGAGATAAAGAAAAATAATAAAAGGAGGACTGTGAATTGAAGCTCAGACTCTGGCATTATGGACAACCAGCAAGCCGCAAGAAGACAATACACTGCATGGATACTGTAATAAAATAAGGACATAACAGATATGATCGTAAGGAAGTGTATTTTAAGTATTATGAGTTTTTTCCCCACAGATTTTTTAAAGATTCGCTTCTAATTGTCCATTTCATCAAAATGACAACCCATCTGGATGCCAGGTCTAAATCAACAATCTTGACAGTGTTTAAAAAATTCATACATTAGATTCATTCATTTACATGTCCTTTGTGGAACTTAGCCTCCCTAACAGCACTCCTGTAGGCTTCTTGGTTGTGAGCAAGATGGCCTGCTGTTGATGCATCCATTTGGGTTTCTTGGTACTAGAAGATAGTTTACCATTGCTTTCCTTCTGGGCAGTGCCTGTACTAGTCAATGATCGTAGCCATTGTCCCTACATTGAGATCATCTGCCTACCATCATAGAATGGTGACCATAACCAACATTATCTGTCGGCTGCTCTCCCATTCCATCCACCACCTGCTCCCATGGCTTCACGTCACCCTGATCGGGGGGCTATACGGGTACTCCACCTTGCCCAAGGGTGTCCCATAGACTGACGGAGGTAAGGAGGCATACATTAGATATTAGCATATATAAAATCAAAATTCATTTTGTGAATATAAATGGACCATGCATAAACAAAACAGTCTTGGGAAAAACAACTTATAAGAGAGTCCAAAACCAGAAGATATTTTCACAAAATAACAAGTTAAAATACTGCTAATTCAAATATGAAGGCTGTTTTCTATGCTCAGTATGTGTTTGATCTCATTGTTATATGTGTTTGGTGATCATATTTAGCTTCTTTAGGTTTTTGTCTCTATTCTCTAGGATCGTCTTAAAAAGCGTTCAAAATATGACGCTACCATTGATGTTAATTATGACTTGCTTGTAACATTGAAGAACTATGATGGATGGTTTAATGCTATCTTGAAAGTCTGTAGACACAAAGATGTGAAGCAAGATTACCTGGCCATAGAATTTGAAAAAATCAAGAGTGAGTACATTTATGTGTTTGTGTGTGTGTGTGTGAGCTTGCTTGGTTGTTTATCCAGAGCCTACTTCAGTAATGCAAGAAGATGTGTGGTGACTACATTGCTGTGTGCCAGGTTTTAGGTACTTGGCCAGAAATGAATGCTGGGTTTACTTTAGATGGATTTGAGACTGAATATAAATAATACTCATAGTTATGAGCACCAGTCGTCATTAAATCATGTGTATGAAATTTTTGCCATCATTATTAATAAGTATTTGACTCTAAAAGCTACATATTTCTGTATTGTTATGACTGCACAAGTTTACAGAGATACTTTTCATATTCATTGTATAATATTAATGTTAAAATATTAATTTTAAAATTTAAAAATTTTGCATATTTAGCACATGTTTGAACTCTGAAAGCATTTTTCTTTGTTAAAAGTAATCTTGTACTTTCTCCTTTCTGTTTGTACAATATACATATTTCTGTGTGAGCACTCTCTCTGTTTTTTCTTGAAACATGTGGAAATTATAGTTTGACTGAAATGTATAACCTGAAATATTATAAAAGAAATACAGTACAAAAAAATGTGTTTTTCCTAGTTTAAATTCATGTGATATAGTTAAATCTTGGATCATTGCTAAATAATAATGGAGATACAGTGAAGGAAATTAAAAGAAGGACATCTATCACTCTTCAGAAATTAAAACAACTAAAGAAGCTATGGAGAGGAACAGACAGAACTACAAAAATAAGATTTTTAAGGGCATGCATCTTTCCCATCGCAACATATGTTTGTGAGACCTGAACACTTAACAAAACAGCTGAGAAACACATAAATGCCTTTTGATGTAAATGCTACATAAGAGATCTTCAGATATCATGGACACAAAAAAGAACAAATATATCCATACTGCAGGAACTTAATATTGAAGAAGGTTGGCTAGTAAAGAGGATTAAAGAGAGAAAACTTAAATATTTTTGATACATTAAATGCCATGATAATCTAGAGAAGACAGTCTTGGAAGGGTGCATAATGGGAAAAAGAGAGGGAGACCAAAGCAAAGATGACTCAAGACATTTTGACGATGCAAATGGATGCATCACCAACAGAGCATCTTGTTTACAACTGAGAGGTCTACAGGAGAGCTGTTAGGGAGGCAAAGTTCCACAAGGGACATGCAGTTACTGATTGATAGATAGAAATTTGGTATGTCTTAAAAATATAAGAGATTACATTTGTTGTGGTTATTTATTTGACAGTAATTTTATATTTCTGTGTAGGTGACTTGGACAAAGACCGAACTTCTTCAGAAACTCAGGTAAAAAAATTATTCAATTTCAGAGCCACGTTTCACTTCAGTCATTTGTTTTCGCTGCTGTGTTAGTACAGTGATACATTTTGGGGTGTCTTTTTTTGTTTGTTTTGTATTGTTGAAAGCCTTAACTGTGGTTGGCTGAAGTGGTAATCTACATGTAACTATTGTTGGTTTTGGTTGATTGATAATCTACTGTGATTGTAGCTTAGTATTAATCTTCATGTAACTGTACATGAGTTCTTGACATATGATGCTGTGGGAAGATCTTGAGAGCATCTCAGCTAAGACTGGTGAGTTTGGGTAGCATGCTGTGGTAGCTTTTTTTTTTCCAGTTCCCAAAGAAGGAGTGAGTAGTCTTCTCCGCAAGCTTCTCCACCACTGTAAACACGTCAATCTTCATCTGGAATTAGGTTTGGGTCTTAATCTTAACCAGCTCTGATGACAGTGTCATCCCATCATCATCATCATCATCATCATCATCATCATCGGTGATGATAACAGCATGCAAGTGAAAGAGCAGACAAGTTTAGACTGAAAGAAAATCATGACACAATAAGATACCAGTAAATATTTTGTGGAGAAACATTAACTCTTTCTGTGCCGCAGGAAAAACACGATGTTCCATTTGTGCCAGATTAAAAGCGCGAGTCCTGATGTGCATAGGGATATATTAGTTAAAAATGAATGAAACACAGTATTTTCATGTTAGAAGTGTACTTATTATGTTTCAAAATAACTAAATGTATGAAGATTTCATAAATGCGGAGTTTTTTTAGGAAAAAAGAAGTAATGTGATGTTTTTAGTCAATAATTGTGTCCTACTTACCATTGGCTAGGTCAATACGTACCATCTGAGATGCCTAGAACTACTTGTCGGTTTCGTATTGTGATCATATGGGCCATTCTCACTAAAATAGTGTCTGAAATAACCTTCTAACTACTTCTCCAGTCTTCTAATATGTCTAGATCTACTTGGGATACATTCAAGAACAGTGGTCTGGTCACAGGGCATGTCCATACCCCTATCTACATCATCAAAAATTGAAATTTCTCTATCAAAAACTTTGATTTTCACGCTCAACATTGCTCGTTACTAACCACACTTCGGCCATTTTGAAAAGGGTCATGGGCATGCACACCAAATGTTTACAATCTAAATGTTACACTGGTTTTTTAAAGAAACAAAACATGATTCACTATAGCGACCCAAGGCATCAAGTCAGAAACCGGAAGGGGCGCTAAAGCAACTCGAGGCATGATAAGAGTTTTAAAAACTGCTTAATATACGTGTAGTCATTACTATTTTAGTTTTATACAACTTTAGATGATTGTAATGTTTTTGTCTCTCTTTGTTTTTAAATATTGAATTTCAATTTTGGTTGTTTTGTAAAACTGTCAAATTTTTATTAATGATATTTCATCTTCTATTTCAGGTGAAAGGTACTGGCTTTAACCTAGAGAAATTGTCTTTAGTTGAAGAGAATGGTAAGTTGATATTTTAAAAGTCAAAACTACAAAATTATGTTCTGATTTAATGTTTAAGTTGATATTTTGAAGGTCAGAGCTACAAAGTTATATTGTAATTATGTTGGGGAAAAGAATATTGACTCTGTCATAGATTGTCTTTGGCTTTCTTCATTTTTCTTCCATGCTTGAGTATTGGTTGGTCATGCTATAACTGTAGCCTCATTACCTTGACCAAGTCTGCTGTCCTGTCCAGGCTAGGGTGGGAGCCCTACAGCCTTTCCTTCAGTTCCTCTCCTTCAGCCTCACAGCTTTTCCTTCAGTTCCTCTCCTTCAGCCTCACAGCTTTTCCTTTAGTTCCTCTCCTTCAGCCTCACAGCTTTTCCTTTAGTTCCTCAGCCTCACAGCCTTTCCTTCAGTTTCTCTCCTTCAGCCTCACAGCCTTTCCTTCAGTTTCTCTCCTTCAGCCTCACAGCCTTTCCTTCAGTTTCTCTCCTTCAGCCTCACAGCCTTTCCTTCAGTTTCTCTCCTTCAGCCTCACAGCCTTTCCTTCAGTTTCTCTCCTTCAGCCTCACAGCCTTTCCTTCAGTTCCTCTCCCTCAGCCTCACAGCTTTTCCTTCAGTTCCTCTCCTTCAGCCTCACAGCTTTTCCTTCACTTCCTCTCCCTCAGCCTCACAGCTTTTCCTTCAGTTCCTCTCCCTCAGCCTCACAGCTTTTCCTTTAGTTCCTCTCCCTCAGCCTCACAGCTTTTCCTTTAGTTCCTCTTCCTCAGCCTCACAGCTTTTCCTTTAGTTCCTCTCCCTCAGCCTCACAGCTTTTCCTTTAGTTCCTCTCCTTCAGCCTCACAGCTTTTCCTTTAGTTCCTCTCCTTCAGCCTCACTGCTTTTCCTTCAGTTCCTCTCCCTCAGGCCAGATCTGTGCTTGGAGGTTTGATTGGGTTGGACAGATCTGCAGAATATGCTTTGACATCTGGACACCAATGCTGCAGGGACATTTGTTCGTGTGTGACATCTTAAGGTGATAGAGGTGGCTTAGAAATCTGCAACTGGTATCTCTGTAGTTGATGAATAGTCTTGTTTTGTTTCTATTTTCATTTTTGTTTTCCAGTTGGTGTTAAGGATGATGGTTTTTGCTTCTTGGTATGTTATTGGGTGGTTGATTTGTTCATTTTGCTTTCTGCCTAGGAGAGCACATTTACTTCTTCATTTCTATTTATCCCACAGTGTAAGGGGAGCCATTGTAGAGCTACAGTTGAGTTTTTGAGCTTCTTTAGTTGTGATATTATTTCCTGTGTTTGTTGGTCATTTTCATTTGTGTTGCTTCTAGCAAGGCTCTGCAGTTGATAAAACATACAAGACTTCTCTGTTGGTTTGTTTTCATATTGATTTTGGTTTTAAATGTTGAATTTTTTTTAAAATGTGAAAAACGTCTATAATTATCTTTCTTTTATCCTGTAGATGCTGAGTGAGAAGATAAAGTATTCATATTGTCATAATTTTAATGAAAGCGATACAATAATTGCGTAAGTGGTACACAAAGAAATAAATTTTGAGCACAAGTGGTGACATGTAGGTCTTACATGTGAGAAATTATGTTGAGAGCACTTGTTTTGAAGAAACCATGAAGGAATTTACATCTAGAAATTTTGAAACGTTAATTTTAAAGTAGCAACAGACATCTGCCAGTGTGACTTGGGTTCTCATTTTGAATAACAAATATGGCCATAATGTAATTAAATTTGGTGACACTTGCTGTGGAAATTGAAAAGAATTTTTTTGTTTCTGATTTTTTGCAGATGTGGAAGGTGATGGTAGAGAGGCATGTGGCCAGGCAGTAGCAAGAATATGTGAGTCACCAGAAAATTCTAAGCTTTCTACAGGAGGAGATAAGAAAATAGAACATCAGATCCCTGAAGATGGATATTATATGGAAAATGGACGTGGATATTGTTTTCTGTGCTATATAGAACTAACTTCTGAAAAGCATAAAGCTGAACATATCAGTGGCAAAGAACATAAGAAAAAACAAGAAAAAAAGAGGTCACTGGATGAAACTCCAATAAAAAGAGGATCACTTGCAAGTTCTGACCAAGTTTCTGTGGAATGCAGTAATTTAGATGGAACAGAACAGTGTAAGATTTGCAACGTTGCCTTCACAAGTTATGAAAATGTTAACTCTTTCCATTCGCGTTATGTCCAAAAACATTCCTTAAGTTCCCTTCGATGCAGACATTTTGGGAAGGGGAGGGGGGGTCCCTGTGTAAAAGTTATTGTACCGAATTAGTTCCATGATCACCACGTGTGTATCACACATTAAAATAAGTGGAAATGAATGAAAATTCCATAAATGAAGTTATTTGTCATTAAAAAAAACAACTGATGTGAAATGATGGAACGATTTTTTAGCGCTAGAAAAAATGTTAGGGCTGAGCAATAAAATCTTCTTTAACTTACCTTAATGGTGTCTTAATCCAATATAGAATACATTGTCATTCAAATTTCAACACAGAAAAATCAATATTTATGGATAGTTGTGACGTCCAATAAACCTAACAGGTCTACAGCTACAAGAAACACATATAGTAAGATAGGTCTAGTTGGTCGGTGTGACCATTCTACCGCTCGATCTAAAAAAAAACAAACTTGCATTTTACCCTCCTATCCTTATATCTAATAGGCTTCTTTATCAGGCATGCTTAAACACTTGTTTAACTTTGGATTCAGAAGAGCTCTGACTGGTTAAATGAAAAGTTACATCGTGTTTTCAACGAAAGAAAGTCCGAAAACTTTTAGGGCTGTGTCGAAGGGAGAAGTATATACACCGGACACGCCTTTCAGGGCTGGGGCGAATGGAAAAAGTTAAAATATTAATATTAAAAAATTTTGCTTATTTAGCACATGTTTGAAATTTGAAAGCATTTTTCTTTGTTAAATTAGTCTTACAGTAATCTTGTAATTTCTCCTTTCTGTATGTACAATTTATATATTTTTGTGTGAGCACTCTCACTGTTTTCTCTTGAAGCATGTGGAAATTATAGTTTGATTGAAATGAATGAATAACCTGAAATATTATAAAAGAAATATAGTACACAAAAATGTGTTTTTCCTAGTTTAAATTCATGTGATATAGTTAAATCTTGGATCATTGCTAAATAATAAAGGAGATACAATGAGGGAAATTAAAAGGAGGACATCTATCACTCTTCAGAAATTAAAACAACTAAAGAAGCTATGGAGAGGAACAGACAGAACTTCAAAAATAAGATTTGTAAGGGCATGCACCTTTCCCATTGCAACATATGCCTCTGAGACCTGAACACTTAACAAAACAGCTGAGAAACACATAAATGTCTTTGGATGTAAATGCTACAGAAGAGTTCTTCAGATATCATGGACACAAAAAAGAACAAATATATCTATACTACAAGAACTTAATATTGAAGAAGGTTGGCTAGTAAAGAGGATTAAAGAGAGAAAACTTAAGTATTTTGGACACATTAAACGTCATGATAATCTAGAGAAGACAGTCTTGGAAGGATACATAATGGGAAAAAGAGAGGGAGATCAAGGCAAAGATGGTCACAAGACATTGTTGATTATGCGAATGGATGCATCAGCAGCAGGACATCTTGTTTACAACCGAGAGGTCTACAGGAGTGCTGTTAGGGAGGCAAAGTTTCACAAGGGACATGCAAATGACTGATTGATAGATAGAAATTTGTTATGTCTTAAAAATATAAGAGATTACATTTGTTGTGGTTATTTCTTTGACAGTAATTCTATATTTCTGTGTAGGCAACTTGGACAAAGACCGGACTTCTTCAGAAATTCAGGTAAAAAATTATTAAATTTCAGAGCCACATTTCCTTTCAGTCATTTGTTTTCGCTGCTGTGTTAGTACAGTGATACACTTTGAGGTGTATTTTTTTGGGTTTCTTTTGTATTGTTGAAAGCCTTAACTGTGGTTGGCTGAAGTGATAATCTACATATAACTATTGTTGGTTTTGGTTGATTGATAATCTACTGTAATTGTAGCTGAGTATTGATCTTCATGTAACTGTACACGAGTTCTTGACATATGATGCTGTGGGAAGATCTTGAGAGCATCTCAGCTAAGACTGGTGAGTTTGGGTGGGAAGATCTTGAGAGCATCTCAGCTAAGACTGGTGAGTTTGGGTGGGAAGCATGCTGTAGTAGCTTTTTTTTTCAGTTCCCAAAGAAGGAGTGAGCAGTCTTCTCCGCCACTGTAAACACGTCAGTCTTTATCTGGAATTAGGTTTGGGTCTTAACCACCTCTGATGACAGTGTCATCCCATTGTCATCATCATCAATAAAAAGGTGATGACCTTGATAACAGCTTGCAAGTGAAAGAGCAGACAAATTTGAACTGGAAGAAAATCATGACACAATAAGATACCAGTAAATAATTTGTGAAGAAACTTTGAAAAAAAAATGTTTAACTCTTCCCGTGCAAGAGGAAGAAACGCGGATGTATGGTAGTGAATGGGACTAAAAACGCGGGTCTTGGTCTTTAAGGGGGTCTAGTTGTAAAATGGAATGGAAAACAATATTTCCATGTACTTCCGTATACTTTATGTTTCAAAGTATAGCTAAATGAATGAAAATTTTATAAATGCAGTTTTTTAGGAAAAAAGAAGTAATGTGATGTTTTTAGACACTGATTGTGGCCAGCTCACCATCGGCTAGGTCTAGATCTGCACTACTTACCATCTGAGATGTGTAGATCTACTTGTTGATCTCGTATTTTGATTCTATGTTGCATTCTCGCTAAATTAATGTCTGAAATAACCTTCTGACTACTTCTCCCGTCGTCTAATATGTCTAGATCTACTTGGGATACATTCAAGAGCAGTGGGGTGGTCACAGGGCATGTCCATACCCCCTATCTACATCATCAAAAATTGAAAAATTTTGGTCTTTCTCATCCTTTTTTTCGCTCGACATCGCTCGTAACTAGGCACTCTTTCGCCATTTTGAAAAGTGTCACCAGACTAGGCACTCTTTCGCCATTTTGAAAAGTGTCACCGGAATCGCGGACGAAATATGTACAATCTAAATGTTACACCGGTTGTTTTATTGAAACAAACTATAATGATCATACGGTAGCTTCGGGATACCGGAAATACCGCTGTAGCGATCAATAGTGCGGATTGAGTTAATATACATATAGCTGTTACTATTTTTGTTTTATGCAACTTTAAATGATTGTAATGTTTTTGTCTCTGTTTTTAAATATTGAAATTCAATTTTGATTGTTTTGTAAAATTGTCAAATTTTTATTAATGATATTTCATCTTTTATTACAGGTGAAAGGTACTGGCTTTGATCTAGAGAAATTGTCTTTAGTTGCAGAGAATGGTAAGTTGATATTTTAAAAGTCAAAACTACAAAATTATGTTGTAATTATGTGTCTAAGTTGATATTTCAAAGGTCAGAGCTACAAAGTTTTGTTGAGGAAAGGAATATTGACTCTGTCAAAGATTGTCTTTGGTTTTGTTCTTTTTCTTCCATGTTTGAGTATTGGTTGGTCATGCTATAACTGCAGCCTCATTACCCTGACCAAGTCTGCTGCCCTGTCCAGGCTACGGTGGGGGCCCTACAGCTTTTCCTTCAGTTCCTCTCCCTCAGCCTCACAGCTTTTCCTTCAGTTCCTCTCCCTCAGCCTCACAGCTTTTCCTCTCCTTCAGCCTCACAGCCTTTCCTTCAGTTCCTCTCCCTCAGCCTCACAGCTTCTCCTTCAGTTCCTCTCCCTCAGCCTCACAGCTTCTCCTTCAGTTCCTGTCCCTCTGCCTCACAGCTTTTCCTTCAGTTCCTCTCCCTCAGCCTCACCTTCAATTCCTTTCCCTCAGCTTTTCCTTCATTTCCTCTCTCTCAGCCTCACATCCTTTCCTTCAGTTCCTCTCCCTCAGCCTCACAGCCTTTCCTTCAGTTCCTCTCCCTCAGCCTCACAGCCTTTCCTTCAATTCCTTTCCCTCAGCTTTTCCTTCAGTTCCTCTCCCTCAGCCTCACATCCTTTCCTTCATTTCCTCTCCCTCAGCCTCACCTTCAGTTCCTCTCTCTCAGCCCCACAGCTTTTCCTTCATTTCCTCTCCCTCAGCCTCACAGCTTTTCCTTCAGTTCCTCTCCCTCAGCCTCACAGGTTTTCCTTCAGTTCCTCTCCCTCAGTCTCACAGCTTTTCCTTCATTTCCTCTCCCTCAGCCTCACAGCTTTTCCTTCAGTTTCTCTCCCTCAGCCTCACAGCTTTTCCTTCAGTTCCTCTCCCTCAGCCTCACAGCTTTTCCTTCAGTTCCTCTCCCTCAGGCCAGATCTGTTCTCGAAGGTTTGAGTGGGTTGGACAGATCTGCAGAATATGCTTTGACGTCTGGACACCAATGCTGCAGGGACATTTGTTCGTGTGTGACATCTTAAGGTGATAGAGGTGGCTTAGAAATCTGCAACTGGTATCTCTGTAGTTGATGAATAGTCTTGTTTTGTTTCTATTTTCATTTTTGTTTTCCAGTTGGTGTTAAGGATGATGGTTTTTGCTTCTTGGTATGTTATTGGGTGGTTGATTTGTTCATTTTGCTTTCTGCCTAGGAGAGCACATTTACTTCTTCATTTCTATTTATCCCACAGTGTAAGGGGAGCCATTGTAGAGCTACAGTTGAGTTTTTGAGCTTCTTTAGTTGTGATATTATTTCCTGTGTTTGTTGGTCATTTTCATTTGTGTTGCTTCTAGCAAGGCTCTGCAGTTGATAAAACATACAAGACTTCTCTGTTGGTTTGTTTTCATATTGATTTTGGTTTTAAATGTTGGATTTTTTTTAAAATGTGAAAAATGTCTATAATTATCTTCCTTTTATCCTGTAGATGCTGAGTGAGAAGATAAAGTATTCATACTGTCATAATTTTAATGAAAGCGATACAATAATTGCGTAAGTGGTACACAAAGAAATAAATTTTGAGCACAAGTGGTGACATGTAGGTCTTACATGTGAGAAATTATGTTGAGAGCACTTGTTTTGAAGAAACCATGAAGGAATTTACATCTAGAAATTTTGAAACGTTAATTTTAAACTAGCAACTGACATCTGCCAGTGTGACTTGGGTTCTCATTTTGAATAACAAATATGGCCATAATGTAATTAAATTTGGTGACACTTGTTGTGGAAATTGAAAAGAATTTTTTTGTTTCTGATTTTTTGCAGATGTGGGAGGTGGAGGTAGAGAGGCATGTGGCCAGGCAGTAGCAAGAATATGTGAGTCACCAGAAAATTCTAAGCTTTCTACAGGAGGAGATAAGAAAATAGAACATCAGATCCCTGAAGATGGATATTATATGGAGAATGGACGTGGATATTGTTTTCTGTGCTGTATAGAACTAACTTCTGAAAAGCATAAAGCTGAACATATCAGTGGCAAAGAACATAAGAAACAACAAGAAAAAAGGAGATCACTGGATGAAACTTCAATAAAAAGAGGATCAGTTGCAAGTTCTGACCAAGTTTCTGTGGAATGCAGTAATTTAGATGGAGCAGAACAGTGTACGATTTGCAACGTTGCCTTCACAAGTCATGAAAATGCTCTCCAGCATCTGAATGGAACTAAACACAAGAATAGAGTTGCAGCCCTTGAAGCTGGTAAAACAGCAAACACAGATTCTGGAACTGTTTATGACAGTAATGCATATCATACTTTAAATCCTGATGGAACAGGAGGATGTAAAATTTGTGATGTTATCTTCACATCATACGACAATGCTAAACAGCATTTAGATGGAGCCAGGCATAAATCCAAGATGGCAGCCTTGAAAGACAACGAGCATGTAAAAGTTACCCCAAACCTTGGCCCCAGTGGAGAACCATACATTCTTAATGCAAATGGCACGGGAAAGTGTTTTGTATGTGATGTAGCTCTAACATCAAAGGAGCATGCTACCCAACATGTTGATGGGAGAAAGCATAAAAATAAATGTAAGGAATATGGACTAAAGTGATATGTGCCATACGTGAATACAGGAAATAAAATCTATCAAAGAATTTTCTGTTACTTGTATAGCAAGATTCATGACTACCTGAGAATACCATGTGGTACATAATTCATTAGCCTTAGTTTACTTATCTTATATCTTATATACTTCCCATGCCGTTAAACGTCACATAAGGCTTGCAAAGTAGTTCGTCAATTTTTCCTGTCTTCGGCGAGTCTTTCAACCTCATCAAAGGATTTTATGCCTGTTAATTTGGCCTCTCTTAATAATGCCCTCTTCAGAGTTTCACGTGGTCTGCCTCTTTTTCTTTGGCCTGTTGTGTTCCACTTGATAGCTTGTTTTGGGATTCTCTGATCATTTCTTCTCATCAAGTGACCAAACATATGTCCATCTCCTTTTCCTGATCACCCATGAGACTGGTTGTTGTTCAGTCATCTGTCTTATCTCTGCATTGTTCTTGAATTCATTCCACTTGATGCCAAGTATTTTCCTTAGGCATTTGTTTTCAAAAGAGTCTAATTTCTTGTCTATTTCTTTAGTTGTTTTCCAGCTTTCGCATGCATAAATGAGGGTGGATATTACATTTGAATTGAATAGTCTTAACTTGGTTTTTGTGCTTATAACTTTTGAATTCCATATGTTCTCAAGATTCTTGAAGATTGATGCTGCTTTTGCAATTCTGATCCTAACTTCCTTTCTAGTGTCACCATCCTGGTCTATGTAGCTGCCAAGGTATGCAGATTGATTGACTTCTTCAATATCTGTCCCTTCTATGTGTATTTTTCCATTTTGATTGAGAGGAATTTTCATTATTTTTGTTTTGTCCTTGTTAATTTCAAGTCCTATTTTGCTAGCCAGTGAAGACAGGCTATCTGTTTTTTCTTGCATGAAATTCACATTATTACTGATAAGAGTTATGTCATCAGCAAAATCAAGATCTTCTAGTTGGGTCCCATGTACCCAGTCAATACCTGTGTTACCTGTGCAGCATTTTTTCTTTATGAAGTCTATTGTAATCCCAAAAAGTAAAGGAGACAGTATACATCCTTGTTTCACGCTTGTTTCAATCTGGAACCATTCACTCATCCCTTCTTCTGTCTTGACTGCACAAACATGTCCATTGTATAAGTCGTTAATGATGTTGACAATTTTAGATGGTATTCCATATAGACATAAAATTCTCCATAATGAATCTGTGTGTATTCTTTAAAATCTATGAAGTTCAGTATTAATGGTTTCTGCTTTTCAATATGTTCTTCAAGTATTATTCTTTGAGTAAAGATCTGGTCAAGACAGCTTCTCCCTTTTCGAAATCCTGCTTGTTCTTCTCTCATTGCAGTATCCACTATATCTTTGAGTCTATTCAAAATGACCTTGCAAAATACTTTTGACACAACTGATATTAAGGTTACTCCTCTCCAGTTGTTACAGTCACTAAGGTTGCCCTTTTTTGGTATTTTAACAATGATTCCTTTCTTCCAATTAGAAGGGACCTTTTCTTCTTTCCAAATCTTGTTAAACATTCTCTGTAGTTGTCTCATGTTGTCACTATTGATAGCTTTTAGCATTTCGGCTGTTATTTCATCTTCACCAGCAGCTTTGTTGTTAGCCATTAAATTCACTGCTGTTTCAGTTTCATGCAATTTAATTTCATCTAGGTTGACATTTAGTTATGGGGCTGGTAAGTCAGTTTTGCTTTTGGTCTTTATTGATGTCAATAGTGTTCCAGTTTTGCTAAGGATTGGTCTTTCTTTAGATGTAATAGTACCTGTTAGCCTCTTTTGTATGTTATATAAAGTTTTGCTGTCTCCTGTTTTTGCTGCTTTTTCTGCCTCTTTTGCCATATTGTCTATGTATTCTCTTTTATCCCTTCTAGCTGAACTTTTTACTTTCTTGTCTATTTCTTTGTATTTTGCTTTTGCCAAATCTCTTTCATGATCTGTTTTTGCATTCAATATGTCTAATTTGACTGCTCGTCTTTCATGTATATACTTCCATGTTTTATCTGATATCCATGCTTTGCTATTTGGTTTTTCCAGTCCAGCGCTTACTTTTGCTGCTGTGATTATATTATTAGTTTACTACTTACATATTTATATCTTAATTTAGCATTGGATGCTGTTTACATAAGTTAGTCACAATGGTTTTTATAATGACTTTCATGTACATAAGTTAGTCACAATGGTTTTTATAATGACTTTCATAAGAGTGTTTTTTCATGCAACATTTACAGTTGATTTAGAAACAAAATGAATGTGAACAGGTTTAATGCTAGAAACATGGCCAGTACAATCATCAGGTGCTAGCAATGATGCTTTTACATTATGCTGTTTTTATGTTTATAACCAGATATTTGCCTTTCTTATCCTGTGTTACCTGCATGGGCAGGGGGCAAAGACCCTGCCCAACCTCTCCATTGGTACCCAGTAACAGGTCAGCATACAACAGGGCTGGATTCAGCTTGGTTGTGTGCATTGTGAAAACAAAGGACAGAGCATGTTGGAGGACCATTACAGCCAAGCTTTCCTGGAGATAGGACACATGATGATGATGACTTGCTAGCATGAAGTAATATTTGTGGTCTATGATGTTAGCATGAAGTAAGATTTATGATCTATGACTTTCAAATTTGTATTTTGGAATGTCCTGTCATTAAAATTTGCTTACACTAATAATAATAATCAGACTTTTAACATGCATATAATTCAATAAAAGTATATTTCCTCCGCTGTTTTGTCTGTAGCATCTTGCATTATATGTAGTGTTAATGTTCATCACAAAAGATGCCTTGGCATGTTGTCATACAGTGTTTCTGAAAATCACTATCTTGATCCATGTTTATTTTCTGACTAAATTTGTTCTCGTGTTGTGGCTGACGTTTATGTTCTGACTACATTTGTTCTCGTGTTGTGGCTTATGTTTATTTTCTGACTACATTTGTTCTCGCGTTGTGGCTGACGTTTATGTTCTGACTACATTTGTTCTCATGTTGTGGCTTATGTTTATTTTCCGACTAAATTTGTTCTCGTGTTGTGGCTGACGTTTATGTTCTGACTACATTTGTTCTCATGTTGTGGCTTATGTTTATTTTCCGACTAAATTTGTTCTCGTGTTGTGGCTTATGTTTATTTTCTGACTACATTTGTTCTCGTGTTGGGGCTTCTGATTAAAATCAGAACTGACTGCCTGTGCAGTTTTTCTCAACAATTTATCTCGGTGCTGTGTATGTTCTCGAAGGATGATTTACCTGTTTTATCAGTCAGGGGCTGAAAACACTCCAGGTGTCTCATAACTGACTGCTTGTGTTAGAGTTGGTGGCATTGGGGTGGAACCTGCTTAAGAAGCACTGCACCTTCGGGGGGGGGGGGGGGTGGAACCTGCTAAAGAAGCACTGCATCTTTTCTTGCATTTTAGCTCCACTCAGGGTCTAAAAAAAAAACCCAGCTGCCATAAACCTTCACCATCTCAGACAGTTCTGTAGTTCAACGGTGCCTCTGCTCTAGAGGCCAGTCATGTCCTATATACACACCCATACTGGGATAATACGTCTAAACCGGCCTAACCCAGGGGTGAAACTCACTAGTGGCGAGGATTCATCCTCCTGGACAAAAGCTCAGTCCTGGTCACCAGCAGGAAGGGTTGCGGCCACGACCACAAAATGCTGAAGTCAGAGACACTGGAACAGTGCAATCACCTCTGACCTGACAGGGATATATTATATCCAAATCATGTTGAGGTTTTCCAGTGAGAAAGTCCAACTCTAGACTAAACTGGTGCAACGAAAACCACAGTGTCACGCAATGCTGCTTCTGTGACCCACCGAGAATATAGGCCCAAGCCCCATGATGCTCCAAGTCTCCATCCTAAATGAGACTATCGCGAGAACCACAGGAGTAAATTCAGTAGGATCACGGGGTGATCTTGGTAGAAGAAGCGAACGAAGAGGAAGAAGAAGAACACTGTTGGCTGCAGAAAACATCAGCTTGCAGTTCCTGGGAGACAGAACAAGAACTTTATCGGTTACAACCATAAGGTTGGTGTATACATTAGAACAGTAACAAGGCTGATAGAGTTACCTTATCAGTCATTTACTGGTAGCCATTTCTACAGTTGGGTGACTGGTGCACCTCCAGCTAGATTAGAACCACTGACCTTTGACATGAAAAATGAGTGCACTAACCACCTTGCTACTCAGCTGCTCTGAACAACTGATGAAACAGTATGAAAATTCTGAACTATTGCTTAGATAAGAAATCTCTAGTTACAGCAGTTGCATCTATCTCGGGGTCTGACGTGACAGACACAATATAAAAAATAATAAAACGCAGGATTCTTTCTCACTCTCTGTTCTCAAAGAATTAAATACAAAAGGCAAATTATGTTCATAAATTTATTTTAAAGACAGTGATGGGCTGTGTAGAACATGTCTTCATCAGAACTGTCACTTGATCTTGTTTCTTCTTGTGAACTACAAACTGCAGCCAATTATCTCTAAGCCCAAGTGGCCTGAAATGCCTGCCAATCCCTCTCTACATCTTCTGTTTGTGTGTGTCCGACTTCCACTGTCCTCTCCATGCTTCTCTATGTTCCTCTGTGTCTTTGTACAGGGGCTGTGAACATTATATACAGAACCTCCATGCAGAGTTGAACTGTGCCAGGTCACTGAATCTTTCTGTGATCAAATTTCTCAAGTATAACCAGACTGTGTGACAGTTAAGAAATGAAAGAACTTGTATCACAGTATGTGATGCAAACACTACACAAAGAATTTGTGCTATTCAGTTTGTATGGCACAACAAAAATGATATTTAATACATTTAATGGAGGATTTATTTACTAGACAGCATTTAGATTAATTATAACACGTTGTATTCCCCCTCCCCACCCCACCCCCAGATACTGTGAATAGCTGATGCCATAAAGATGTTGGAACACAAACATGATAAGCACAACCTTGTGTGCTGATGCCATAAAGATGTTGGAACACAAACATGATAAGCACAACCTTGTGTGCTGATGAACTTTCTGGTGACTGGGGAGGATGGGTGCTTCCATTCCATGGAGGCTCATTTCAACTCTGAAAGTGGTGGACCCAAGATTCACTCCCCACAACAATTTGTTTAATGAAGTCCTTCTCCTCTGCATGGATATCGCATGAGGTGCTGCATGGGCAAAACTCATTCTGTTCAGTTTGTGTTTGGCAGACAACTGGTGTGAGACCCATCATGTGGTGCAGACTTCATAGAATTTTAGCTGTTCATGCATGATCAGTTCCACAATAGCAACCCACACTGTCAGCTGTGTTTTCTATCAACATATGTCATTCAGCACAGATCATCTTTTTCACATACTGAATTGTGGCCTTGGATGCTATCTCCATGGGATGACCTTGATGCCCCTAGCCTGTGATGCTAGTTATCCATTACTGAACTTCTAGATCCTGTTATACATGTTTTCTTTTCACCATCCTCTGTGCTTGGTCCTTTTTCCCACAGAAAACCCACAACTTCACACTGTTCTTCTTGTGTACATGCACATAACACACCTGCCATATTAAAATGGTTGGTGTTAAATAACTGTGGCATGCTGGGATATAGCTTTGGTTCTAATTGTGTGCCAACTGGTGCTGCTACATACTTTCAAAACAAAAAAAAAACACAGTGCAGAGAATTTTTAACTGTTTGTGCAGATTTGTGACTTATTTATTCCCTTGTCTTCATATATGTATATATTCTGATCCCAAGCATTTCGGGTAAGATATAATCAACCTGTATTGCAAATATTCTACTCTGCTGGCTTTCCTGAAAGTCATTAAATTCTAAACAATTCTACAACCACACAAACAGAAAATGCTTGCATCTGTCTACACACATAGAAATACAGGTTAAAATGCTTACTTCTAACTACACGCATAGAAATACAGGTTAAAATGCTTACTTCTAACTACACGCATAGAAATACAGGTTAAAATGCTTACTTCTAACTACATGCATAGAAATACAGGTTAAAATGCTTACTTCTAACTACACGCATAGAAATACAGGTTAAAATGCTTACTTCTAACTACACGCATAGAAATACAGGTTAAAATGCTTACTTCTAACTACACGCATAGAAATACAGGTTAAAATGCTTACTTCTAACTACACGCATAGAAATACAGGTAAATAATCAATAAACAAATTCCAAAAGGATACGGTTTCAACTGATCGGCAAAGTTTTTCATGTCCTCCCCGATCTGTTCTTGTCCAAGTGGTGCCACCACGCTCAGCTCAACCAGATGTGACTGGCCTAGAGGTTCTAGATTGTGAGGCTCTGTCTTTCCTGGCTGGATAAGCTGTATACATTGGCACAGTTCAGTGATTACTACTTTTACAATGCAGGCAAAAATTAACCCAGTTAACTTCTGTAATTTTGCCCCCAACCTTAGCTTACTACTTTTATGATGCAGGCAAAAATTAACCCAGTTGGTCCCAACCTTAGCTTACTACTTCTACAATGCAGGCAAAAATGAACCCAGTTAACTTCTGTAATTCTGCCCCCAACCTTAGCTTACTACTTTTATGATGCAGGCAAAAATTAACCCAGTTGGTCCCAACCTTAGCTCTTCCTGAAACCCTCACAAAAACAAGGAAAGTTTAGAAGAGACAACACTTCAGGTCAGCTTCTGTCTCAAGTCAGCAGTGTTTACTCAAGAGTGAACATTTACTGCATTGAACAATCTAGCTCACCCTGGATACTGTTTCCTGGCAATGTACACCTGTGTCACATGGGTAAATGACTACTTGTTTCAACCACTCAAGTCTGTGGAATCTGGCAAGATGAAACTGACAAATAAATGTGTCAGCTGGGACTTCTGGGTTACTAGAAATATTTCAAAAGCGGAATCTGATGATATCACAGGGTAACTATTCAAAGTCTTTCATAGTTATATAAACTTATCTTTCATGTTGTACTGCACCCCAAGTTTGCTATGCAGTATACAAGAGGTGCACTGACTTATTTTCATGCAGGTCATCATCTGTGACCTGAAGAAAGTCGTAACATTTGCTGTCATTATCACTGAACAAAGAACTTGCTCTCAGAGCATGTGGAGAGAAACCAGACTAATTCTCTCACTACTCTACACCCTGACATTCAAGTTTATGTTAACTCTTTCCATGCCTGTCATCAGATATCTGATGCTTCACATGGATGCCAGTCGTCAAAGATTTGACGCTTGGTTTGTTTCATTAAAAAAACTGGTGTAACGTTTAGACTGTACACATTTTGAGTGTGTGTCCTGTGACACTTATCAAAATGGCGAAAGAGTGCTTAGTTACAAGCGATGTCGAGCGAGAAAAACAAAGAGAAACATAGAGAAATTTCAATTTTTGGTGATGTAGATAGAAGTATGGACATGCCCTGTGACCAGACCATTGTTCTTGAATGTATCCTGAGTAGATCAAGACATATTAGATGACCAGAAAAGTAGTCAGAAGGTTATTTCCGACATTTTTTTAGTGATAATGCAACATAGAATCACAATACGAGACCGACAGGCATCTCAGAAGGTAAGTACTGTACATTTAGACCTAGCTGATGGTAAGTTGGACACAATCATTGTCCAAAAACATCACATTACTTCTTTTTTCCTAAAAAACTCTGCCTTTATGAAATCTTCATACATTTAGTTATATTCTGAAACATAATAAGTACACGGAAGTACAGGGAAATAATGTTTTCATTCAATTTTACAACTATACCCCCTATACATATCAATACCCGTGCTTTTACTCTGGTACCAACTGAACGTCTGCGTTTCTTCCTGGGGCACAGAAAGAGTTAAGAATGGGACCTACTCTGTATATCTTATAGACTTCTATACCCTGATGTTCAAGTATATGTTAAGAATAAGACTTACCCTGTATATCTTATAGACTTCTACACCCTGATGTTCAAGTATATGTTAAGAATAAGACTTACTCTGTATATCTTGTAGACTGTGACCTTCATTCTGCCTTTGTGAAAGAAGAATCCTTTTGCTACATAATCATGATCCAACCTACAGAAGGAAACAGTGTTACTTGTGATCATTTGTTGCCTTGGAAATATGACACAAGTGTTTTTGGTCATCTGTTCAGCAACATAAAGAAGTGACAAAAGCGTTTTCAATCTTCTGATCAGTAACATAAAGAAGTGACAAAAGTGTTTTCAATCTTCTGATCAGTAACATAAAGAAGTGACAAAAGTGTTTTCAATCTTCTGATCAGTAACATAAAGAAGTGACAAAAGTGTTTTCAATCTTCTGATCAGTAACATAAAGAAGTGACAAAAGCGTTTTCAACCTTCTGATCAGTAACATAAAGAAGTGACAAAAGTGTTTTCAATCTTCTGTTCAGCAACATAAAGAAGTGACAAAAGTGTTTCCAGTCTTCTGTTCAGCAACATAAAGAAGTGACAAAAGTGTTTTCAATCTTCTGTTCAGCAACATAAAGAAGTGACAAAAGTGTTTCCAGTCTTCTGTTCAGCAACATAAAGAAGTGACAAAAGTGTTTTCAATCTTCTGTTCAGCAACATAAAGAAGTGACAAAAGTGTTTCCAGTCTTCTGTTCAGCAACATAAAGAAGTGACAAAAGTGTTTCCAGTCTTCTGTTCAGCAACATAAAGAAGTGACAAAAGTGTTTTCAATCTTCTGTTCAGCAACATAAGGAAGTGACAAAAATGTTTCCAGTCTTCTGTTCAGCAACATAAGGAAGTGACAAAAATGTTTCCAGTCTTCTGTTCAGTAACATAAAGAAGTGACAAAAGTCTCATGATAATTTTGTGAACTTTACAATTCTGTGTTCAGCCACTGTGAACTCAGATCATGTGTCCCATTAAAATGGCATTACTTTTATGGGAATATCTTTTACTTCTTAATGCACTGACAACAATACTGCCTGATATGCTCCACACTGCAGGCAGATATTCTGTGATTTAAGGAGCAATTTCTCTAATACAAGTAGGTCAAGTACCTATTCTTGCAACAGGTTTGGTTAGAGTCCAACAGTTAAATGGTGTCTGGCCTACTATCTCAACACAAAGACCAGTTTGTCATTTCTATGCTGACTGAGCAGTCATGATTTTTACTGAAATTATTACAGCTTTGAACTATTTTTAAATGAGATGAAACACTCCTGGTCACTCACCTGAAGCCCATTTCCATTAAGAAGTCCTTGACATTGTTAGAGCAGGCAACATCCAGGCAAGCCCTCACTAGGGTGCTGCGACCTCTGTCACCCAGTTCTGCATCACCCAGGTATCGTATGTGGCTGACAGTCAAAATCATGGCACAAAACTCAATTAACTCACGTAAGACATCAATAAACATGTAAAGTTAATTCATATATGATTCATGTATATTACACATTTTAAATATATAACAAAGTTAACTGCACATAACTCACATACACCACACATTAAATGTTCTGAATGTGTCATACAACACTGAATTTTATGGCACTACTTATTCCAGCTGTCTCTTCTTGTAGTATAACCATATCAGAATTTTTTCTCTTCACACTAATCTGACAGTGAGAAAACTGTCTCTAAAGCTCTCTTCACACTAATCTGACAGTGAAGAAACTGTCTCTAAAGCTCTTTTCACACTAATCTGACAGTGAAGAAACTGTCTCTAAAGCTCTCTTCACACTAATCTGACAGTGAAAAAACTGTCTCTAAAGCTCTTTTCACACTAATCTGACAGTGAAGAAACTGTCTCTAAAGCTCTCTTCACACTAATCTGACAGTGAGGAAACTGTCTCTAAAGCTCTCTTCACATTAGTCTGACAGTGAGGAAACTGTCTCTAAAGCTCTCTTCACATTAGTCTGACAGTGAGGAAACTGTCTCTAAAGCTCTCTCCACACTAGTCTGACAGTGAAAAAACTGTCTCTAAAGCTCTCTTCACACTAATCTGACAGTGAGGAAACTGTCTCTAAAGCTCTCTTCACATTAGTCTGACAGTGAGAAAACTGTCTCTAAAGCTCTCTTCACACTAATCTGACAGTGAGAAAACTGTCTCTAAAGCTCTCTTCACACAAATCTGACAGTGAAGAAACTGTCTCTAAAGCTCTCTTCACACTAACTGTCTCTAAAGCCAGGATGTAAGGATGTGTCTCGAGACAGCCACATGGCAGTGGATGTGACAGCAACATGTAGCACTACTCCCATCGGTTGACAGCAGGTGAGCATGTCCTAGCTGGAATTCTGGCAACACTTTCGAAACTAATTTCTAAAATGATCATTCTGGTTTCCAAGTTTTACAAATCTTGCTGTAGTGGACTGGTCTAAAACAGTAAATGGATTGGAATTGATCTTTCCATCAATAATGGAGCGTCCTTATGTAGCAGAAATGAACCATGTTTGTAATGTGGACTACGGGGGCACACTATCCATGGCATAAAGATGACACATAAAAAATGGAAATCACCGAACACAACACAGTATGTACTTCACAGTTGTAAGCGCAATCCCACAACTTACTGTGGTGCATCCATGTGATCTAGGGCATGCCGAACTCTGAAGGCGACACTCTGTTGTGTGGTGTTGGAGTTCCCTGTCCAGTCACAGATGAATGTAAGTTTAAGTGCCTGGATATGTTTTATACACTAACAAATCATTACATTTTGACTGTAGACTATTTTATCTAATTTCTGAAAGTACTTTGTTACTAGAAAAACTAGCACTTGTGATGTGAGATCAAGAGAGAGTTACATTAGAAGTAATCTCCCACAATATCTGATAACTAGGTCAGCCACTGTTTATTATGATAAGGTAAAATCTCCATTTCCATGCCATTAAGGCATATTAGGGAATACAGTGTTAGGCCTGTATTTTCCAGACCTTCGGCACATGAAAGTGTGATGTGGTCAGTATCACGCCTGGCCGCTTTACTTTCTCAGATTTCTCTGGCACCCATTTTTAGAGGCTGGGTGAATCCTGGGCCTTTTTCATTGAGTACCAGAAAAAAATCCCACTGGTGGGACTGAACTTGGTACTGCCAGTTTAGTAAACCGAGCGCCTAACCACTCAGTCAACCAGGCTGCCCACTGTTTATGACAGAGTGAGAAAACTCAGGAATAACATGATGAAAGTGCATCCGTGTATAATCAGCAAGTTAACTAGGGAAGAGAGCTGTGTGAGTGATAAGCCAGCACAAGATAACTAGGGAAGAGAGCTGTGTGAGTGATAAGCCAGCACAAGATAACTAGGGAAGAGAGCTGTGTGAGTGATAAGCCAGCACAAGATAACTGGGGAAGAGAGCTGTGTGAGTGATAAGCCAGCACAAGATAACTGGGGAAGAGAGCTGTGTGAGTGATAAGCCAGCACAAGATAACTCAGGGAGAATGCAACAGAGGCTAAATAGCATAAACAGTACATTCTATATAGAACAAAAAATATTCTATACTAAAATTGAAAAAAAAAAAATCTTATTTAGAAAATGAATAATACACTACTTACAGAACACAAAACTTCACATCTCACTCAGAACAAATACATCACATCTTATTCAGAATAAATACAACACATTTTTACACAGAATACAAACATATTGCTCAACACAAATACAACATATCTGACTCAACATAAATACAACATATCTAAACACAGACACATCACATCTTACTCAGAACATAAATTGCCTCATAGTCGAAGAATGTGTCAAAGTTTCTCTCAGCGTTGTCACACAGTCCCCTCAAACGATGCAGCAGAACCTCTCTGTGAGAATCTAAGATACTGCCCTGTGATATGAAGTGAATTAATCATACAGTCTATCCATTTCTAAAACTTGTAGATATTATCATAAAACTCCTACATAAAATTAATTAAAATCAACCCATGTCATATATTTCAGCTTCGGTTCTTGTAAATAATAACACAAAGTGTAGGTCAACAGAATTTTAGATGCCAGTAGTTTCACTGGTTGGTTGTTGACTAGCCAGGAACTGTGAAAAACAAAGTCAATCCATGCTTAGTTCTTCAAACTTTCAAAACTAAAACTTTGTTTATTTGTTCCAAACTCGGAATCTCTGCAGCTGATACCATGATGATCTGTGCAATGGACAGCTGATTACAGCGATCTGTTTGAAGTCCTGGAGGACAGCTGGTTTCACATAGCAGTTTGTTTGAAGTCCTGGAGGACAGCTGGTTTCACATAGCAGTTTGTTTGAAGTCCTGGAGGACAGCTGGTTTCACATAGTTTGTTTGAAGTCTTGGAGGACAGCTGGTTTCACATAGTTTGTTTGAAGTCTTGGAGGACAGCTGGTTTCACATAGTTTGTTTGAAGTCTTGGAGGACAGCTGGTTTCACATAGCAGTTTGTTTGAAGTCTTGGAGGACAGCTGGTTTCACATAGCAGTTTGTTTGAAGTCCTGGAGGACAGCTGGTTTCACATAGCAGTTTGTTTGAAGTCTTGGAGGACAGCTGGTTTCACATAGCAGTTTGTTTGAAGTCTTGGAGGACAGCTGGTTTCACATAGTTTGTTTGAAGTCTTGGAGGACAGCTGGTTTCACATAGCAGTTTGTTTGAAGTCCTGGAGGACAGCTGGTTTCACATAGTTTGTTTGAAGTCTTGGAGGACAGCTGGTTTCACATAGCAGTTTGTTTGAAGTCATGGAGGACAGCTGGTTTCACATAGTAGTTTGTTTGAAGTCCTGGAGGATAGCTGGTTTCACATAGCAGTTTGTTTGAAGTCCTGGAGGACAGCTGGTTTCACATAGCAGTTTGTTTGAAGTCCTGGAGGACAGCTGGTTCCACATAGCAGTTTGTTTGAAGTCCTGAAGTGGATCAAATAAACAGGTATTTTGGGTGAGCACTGTCAGTGAGGACAAAGAGTACAACAACCATATTTCTAGTGGTGCTACAAACTGATGGAATCAGATCACATCCAGTTCTGGCTGTCTGGATGTGATTATCTGTGAATCACTTCTTTAATCATGTGAATGTGGCAAGAGAACACAACAGACAAGATAACTCATTAGTTTCAAAGATGATATAAAAAAATTATCATCAATGATATCACCATAAAAGATACATCACTGATGACATTTTAAATTTAAAAACACAGATGACATGAAAACATGAAGGAAACAAACATTTTGTCCACACCTGCAGCAAATACTCTCTCTGGGGAGCAATGGTTTTTATTGATGGAGCCATTGAAACTGCCTCCATGATCTGAGTGTGGACGGCACTCCTCTACAGCCCTGCGAGATGATTTGATGCCCTGTTTATGCCAGAATGATCAAGATCTCCTTCTTTTAGTCTGTGAGGGAATAAAAAGTTGAACAGAACACAGTATAGTTAGACCTTGAAAAAAAAATCACACAGAACTTTTATGCATGAAAGAAAGAAAAATGACAAATATGGGGGGTTTGAGATAGCTAAGTTGATTAATGCGCTGTTCTCTCGTGGCTTGATGGCTGCTCGTCCTACTGGAGTCCGTGGTGCAAGTCCCATGTAATTCTCTTGTCATTTTTCTACACAATTCATAGTTTCAGCCATATGGAAACCAAACATTCATGTCTGATCAAACACTTACAACTTAAGTATGTATGCAGCACATCGCTAATAACTGACCCACTAGACATAAGTTATCTGTTATACTGTTCCAGATAGTAAACCACAGAATGCACGCACACTCCGAACTAATGGGAAAATAGGAAGGGGCCGACCATGTTAGAAACAGAACAACAGAAATATTCAAAATCTTGTGTAACTCGAACCGTTATGAAATGTTTAATTCCTTGACAATCGAGGACGGAGAGACAACTTTACTCAGAACTTCCCATGCAACATAGTATGATTATACAACAAAACATTTATGGATTTATTATGCCATCTTTCACGAAAAGCTTTGCTGCTTACGTTACTTCACTCACAATTTATTCGCCAGACGCAACCGTCGAGAATTCGTTTCGGTTTATTTCACATCCTAACATTTTTATAGTTCTATGTTTTTTGTAAAATCTGAATCGCGACCCCCCACAACGAAACAAAACAATCAGAGCCCCCACGACTTCCAGATGTTTACTGAGTAAATGTTTTAAATTGTTTTCTAACGACAACCACCGATTTTACTTGCACATCCTTGGCTTACAGAAAGACATACAAATATTCATAAGCCTCTCTCATTATTTGTGCCGGTAACCCGATGTAAAACTTTGAAAAAAAAAAGGTAGTAGCCGTGTAAGAAGACGCAGGAGGAAGTTTGTCCTTGTAGTCTTCATTGCGTATCTAGTCTTGTCTTCAATTTGGAATGAAGATTCTATGCGCATATGAAATAATTTTATGGCAGTTTTAGAGGCTACGATGTATGGATGTTTAAACTTCTGTCCATGTGAAATGTTGCACTGTATTCGCTGTGCAAAACTCACTGGATCAGACGTTTCCCAAAAATTTGTATAGTCGCCTGCCCCTTGCATCCAAAGGCTCTCTCTCTCTCTCTCTTCTCTTTCTTATCTCACCCCTCTCTCTTATCTCACTCTTCTCTCACTTCTCTCTCTCTCTCATATGTCACTCATCTCTCTCACTCCTCTTTCTCTCATATGTCACTCATCTCTCACTTCTCTCTCTCTTATCTCACTCCTCTCTCTCTCTCATATCGCATTCCTCTCTCTTCTCTCTCTCTCTCATATTTCACTTCTCTCTCACTCCACTCTCTCTTCCCCCTTTACTCCCTCTCTCTTCCCCTCCCTACACATATGCAGACTCAAACCTCATTCATTTACTGAAAATTTAGAACAGCAACCACTAAACTAGCACTATAAACAAGGGTGTGTGTTTGACAAAACAAACCTAGTAGAGCAGTTTATTTTAGCAACATGAAAGAGTTCAGTTATAGCCTACGTACAACACTGTTTTCTCAGCCTTTAATGTGATGGACATGTTTGTGCACAGATGTGAGATTCTCAACATTGTGGCTGAAAAGTACTAACAAGAAATATGAGGTCGCTGTGTTCGGTCATTTTTTAAGTCTGTTTCCGTGTTTGGAAGAACCTTGGTGTCTACACTGAAGCCTCGCTACAAGAGGTTATGTCCTGAAGTTTGAGATTTTCATGTGTGTCATTTCTGTGCCATTGTTTCCTTAAAAATAACATGAAGAAAGAGCTCATTGTCAGAATTCAATCACAACTGATCAGAAAATTACATGGTTTTTTTTTGTTACACCAAAGCATTGCACAGGCGTGAAACAAGGATGTATACTGTCTCCTTTACTTTTTGGGATTACAATAGACTTCATAATGAAAAAATGCTGCACAGGTAACACAGGTATTGACTGGGTACATGGGACCCAACTAGAAGATCTTGATTTTGCTGATGACATAACTCTTATCAGTAATAATGTGAATTTCATGCAAGAAAAAACAGATACCCTGTCTTTACTGGCTAGCAAAATAGGACTTGAAATTAACAAGGACAAAACAAAAATAATGAAAATTCCTCTTAATCAAAATGGAAAAATACACATAGAAGGAACAGATATTGAAGAAGTCAATCAATTTGCATACCTTGGCAGCTACATAGACCAGGATGGTGACACCAGAAAGGAAGTTAGGATCAGAATTGCAAAAGCAGCATCGATCTTCAAGAATCTTGAGAACATATGGAATTCAAAAGTTATAAGCACAAAAACCAAGTTAAGACTATTCAATTCAAATGTGATATCCACCCTCATTTATGCATGCGAAAGCTGGAAAACAACTAAAGAAATAGACAAGAAATTAGACTCTTTTGAAAACAAATGCCTAAGAAAAATACTCGGCATCAAGTGGAATGAATTCAAGAACAATGCAGAGATAAGACAGATGACTGAACAACAACCAGTCTCATGGGTGATCAGGAAAAGGATATGGACATATGTTGGTCATTTGGTGAGAAGAAATGATCAGAGAATCCCAAAACAAGCTATCAAGTGGAACACAACAGGCAGAAGAAAAAGAGGCAGACTGCGTGAATCTCTGAAGAGGACATTATTAAGAGAGGCCAAATTAACAGGCATAAAATCCTTTGATGAGGTTGAAAGACTCGCTGAAGACAGGAAAAATTGGCGAACTACTTTGCGAGACCTATGTGATGTTTAACGGCACGGGAAGGATATAAGATAAGATAAGAAAGCATTGCAAATTTAATATAAACTCATTGCATTATATTAGAGCTTGTAGCAAAAGAAAGCTGCTATTGGCAGTTAAAAAAGAGAGTTCAGGGACGCTTTAAAGAACATATTCTATGTAAGTGAAATATGGACCATGAATAAACAATTAGAATTGAGGCTACTGAAATGTGGTTCAAGATAGATGCTTCACATACCATGACAGTCAGAAAGACAAATGAAGAAGTATTACAGCGTGCAAAAGAACATTTCAAACTAGTTCTGTACATAAGAAAAAGACAATCAAGGTCTCTCTGACATATCAGCAGACGTGAAGGTCTCGAAAAACTCGTCATGGCTGGAGAGATAAATGGCAAAAGACAGTGAAGGTGGAGAAGACAGAAATATATGGATAGCCTGACTGTATGGTTTGGCAGGAGAACAGCAGTTGACTTGATTCGAGACATGGAGGACCAAGCTAGATGGAGAGACATGACTTCCTGCATCTATTGGCATGGCACTGTCTGATCTGGTGTAGCGAAAAATATTTTTTAAAAGTAATAATAAAATTATCTGTTGATTTGTTTCAGAAGTGGAATTTGTATTTTTATCTTCACTTTCAGTAAGTGTTCATTATCATCTCATCATGTCATAGTTTTTAGTTTTCTCTTTCATTACATACTCTTTGCAGATTAGAACTACCAGCAAAGTCAGATTTGGAAAGAAAAAAAAACAAACTTTACTCTTTTATTCTAAGATACATCTAAACATTCTATTAATATTTTTTTATATAAATATTTGTAATTCTGTTCTAGGTATCCATTCTAGCACTCAATTTCAGTTTTGCACTTTCCAGCTGATGACATGCTAAGACTGAACAAAATCCACTTTAAAGTAGATGCACTTTGACCTTAGAAAAGCGGTAGCAATGGCCAAGTGGTCAGTTTTGATCTACAATGGACTGGGAGCAAATGAGAATGGATGTCACCAGCTCATGTCTACACTACGTTCTTGTCTCGATGTGAAGAAATACGACATTGACTTTGTAACTCCAGATGAAATTATTCAAGGTATAAGATTTTATTTTCTTAACATTAAAAAAAAGAATTTACATCCAGTGCTTACAATGACTCTGAACATATAATTTTCCAGTGCTTACAATGACTCTGAACATCTAATTTTCAAGTGCTTACAATGACTCTGAACATCTAATTTTCCATTGCCTACAATGACTCTGAACATCTAATTTTCCATTGCCTACAATGACTCTGAACATCTAATTTTCCAGTGCCTACAATGACTCTGAACATCTAATTTTCCATTGCCTACAATGACTCTGAACATATAATTTTCCATTGCCTACAATGACTCTGAACATCTAATTTTCCATTGCCTACAATGACTCTGAACATATAATTTTCCATTGCCTACAATGACTCTGAACATCTAATTTTCCAGTGCCTACAATGACTCTGAACATCTAATTTTCCATTGCCTACAATGACTCTGAACATCTAATTTTCCAGTGCCTACAATGACTCTGAACATCTAATTTTCCATTGCTTACAATGACTCTGAACATCTAATTTTCCATTGCCTACAATGAATCTGAACATCTAATTTTCCATTGCCTACAATGACTCTGAACATCTAATTTTCCAGTGTCTACAATGACTCTGAGCATCTAATTTTCCATTGCTTACAATGACTCTGAACATCTAATTTTCCATTGCTTACAGTGACTCTGAACATCTAATTTTCCAGTGTCTACAATGACTCTGAACATATAATTTTCCAGTGTCTACAATGACTCTGAACATCTAATTTTCCAGTGTCTACAATGACTCTGAACATATAATTTTCCAGTGCCTACAGTGACTCTGAACATCTAATTTTCCATTGCTTACAATGACTCTGAACATCTAATTTTCCATTGCTTACAGTGACTCTGAACATCTAATTTTCCAGTGTCTACAATGACTCTGAACATATAATTTTCCAATGTCTACAATGACTCTGAACATTTAATTTTCCAGTGCCTACAGTGACTCTGAACATCTAATTTTCCAGTGTCTACAATGACTCTGAACATTTAATTTTCCAGTGCCTACAGTGACTCTGAACAACTAATTTTCCAGTGTCTACAGTGACTGAACATCTAATTTTCCAGTGTCTACAATGACTCTGAACATCTAATTTTCCAGTGTCTACAATGACTCTGAACATTTAATTTTCCAGTGCCTACAGTGACTCTGAACAACTAATTTTCCAGTGTCTACAATGACTCTGAACATTTAATTTTCCAGTGTCTACAGTGACTCTGAACATCTAATTTTCCAGTGTCTACAATGACTCTGAACATTTAATTTTCCAGTGTCTACAATAACTCTGAACATCTAATTTTCCAGTGTCTACAATGACTCTGAACATCTAATTTTCCAGTGTCTGCAGTGACTCTGAACAACTAATTTTCCATTGCTTACAATGACTCTGAACATCTAATTTTCCATTGCTTACAATGACTCTGAACATCTAATTTTCCATTGCTTACAATGACTCTGAACATCTAATTTTCCATTGCTTACAATGACTCTGAACATCTAATTTTCCATTGCTTACAATGACTCTGAACATCTAATTTTCCAGTGCCTACAATGACTCTGAACATCTAATTTTCCAGTGCCTACAGTGACTCTGAACATCTAATTTTCCAGCATCTACATGACTCTCCAGCTGTCAGGATGACATTCACAAATTTCTGCAACTTAAAATGGCAGCTCTATAAACTCTGTGCTGGATTCAGACCCTAAGGTCATGTTTGGCATGAAGATATTCATACATTGAATACTTTCAAGAGTGTGTATTTAATTAATTCATTCATTAGCGTGTCCCTTGTGGAACTTTGACTCCCTAACAGTTCTCTTGAAGGCCTCTCGGATGTAAGTAAGATGTCCTGCTGCTGATGTATTCATTCATGAATCATTAACAATATCTTGTTGCCATCTTCGCCTTGATCTTCCTCTCTTTTTCCCATTATGTATCCTTCTGAGACTGTCTTCTCCACACTCTTATGATGTATCTTATCTTATATCTTATATCCTTCCCGTGCCGTTAAACATCACATAAGGCTCGCAAGGTAGTTCGCCAATTTTTCATGTCTTTGGCGAGTCTTTCAACCTCATCAAAGGATTTTATGCCTGTTAATTTGGCCTCTCTTAACAATGTCCTCTTCAGAGATTCACGTGGTCTGCCTCTTTTTCTTTGGCCTGTTATGTTCCATTTGATAGCTTGTTTTGGGATTCTCTGATCGTTTCTTCTCATCAAGTGACCAGCATATGTCCATCTCCTTTTCCTGATCGCCCATGAGACTGGTTGTTGTTCAGTCATCTGTCTTATCTCTGCATTGTTCTTGAATTCATTCCACTTGATGCCGAGTATTTTCCTTAGGCATTTATTTTCAAAAGAGTCTAATTTCTTGTCTATTTCTTTAGTTGTTTTCCAGCTTTCGTATGCATAAATGAGGGTGGATATTACATTTGAATTGAATAGTCTTAACTTGGTTTTTGTGCTTATAGCTTGAAGATTCTTGAAGATCGATGCTGATTTTGCAATTCTGGTTCTAACTTCCTTTCTGGTGTCACCATCCTGGTCTATGTAGCTGCCAAGGTATGCAAATTGATTGACTTCTTCAATATCTGTTCCTTCTATGTGTATTTTTCCATTTTGATTAAGAGGAATTTTCATTATTTTTGTTTTGTCCTTGTTAATTTCAAGTCCTATTTTGCTAGCCAGTGAAGACGGGCTATCTGTTTTTTCTTGCATGGAATTCACATTATTACTGATAAGAGTTATGTCATCAGCAAAATCAAGATCTTCTAGTTGGGTCCCATGTACCCAGTCAATACCTGTGTTACCTGTGCAGCATCTTTTATGATGTATAACATGTCTGAAATACTTAAGTTTTCTCTCTTTAATCTTCTTTACTAACCAAACTTCTACAATATTATATTCTTGTAGCATGGATATATTTGTTCTTTTTTTGTGTTCATGATATTTGAAGGACATTTCTGTAGCATTTAAAGGCACTTATGTGTTTCTCAGCTGTTAGTTAAGAGTCCAGTTCTTACAGGCATACGTTGCGATGGGAAAATGCTTGCTCTTAAAAATCTAATTATGATAGTTTCATCTTCCCCTCTCCACAGCTTCTTTAATTACATATTTAGTACATAGATAATTTATCACATGGATCATTTATCACATAGATCATTTATCACACATCTGTATGGTAGAATAAGCTTTTGTAGATGAAAGCATTGCTAAAGAGTAAGTTTTAAATGCATTTTTAACATTAAGAAGTGAGTGAGTTAATGTTTGTAGGAGTGACAGAGCTTGTATTATTTTCACTACACTCACCACCACCACCACCATCATCATCATCATCATCATCATCATCATCATCTCCCAAGGGATGGCCACAGTGAATCTCCATCTTGTTTTGTCTCTCACTTTTTACAGTGTACCCAGCCATCCCATCCATCTGTTGATGTTGTTAGCCTCTCTCTATCATGGTTATTCTCTTGAACTTTTCCCTCTAGTATGGTTTTCATTATTCTGTTATGCTTTTTAATAAAAAAACTGCATGCCCTAGGGGAGTGAACAGTTGAATACCTTTACACTAACAGTTAAATACCTTCACATTAACAGTTAAATACCTTCACATTAACAGTTAAATACCTTCACATTAACAGTTGAATACCTTTACACTAACAGTTAAATACCTTCACATTAACAGTTAAATACCTTTACATTAACAGTTAAATACCTTCACATCTCTAAGTCACTTCAGCATATGAAGTAGGGACGCCTGCACCCATCTTCACATGGAAGGTCTTTTGATGTTGGGTTGACCCTGGTACAGGTTGGTCCATAATACAAATTCCACGTAAGTGCAGAATCAAACTAGGGGCCCTTTGGTTTGTAGGTGAGTGCAAAAACCCCTACACCACCACAGCTCCTACTTTTTTGATATGATCAGAATATTTTAAGCATCAGTTTCTGTTAATTTAATATTTCTTGGCTTCATTTTCTGTCAAAAGAGTGTGCCCTAATCTTCTACACATATCTCTCTGAAGTGCTAGGGCTTTCTTTTCTGTTTTCTTACGTACTTCCCACCCTCCTATGCTGTAGTTGAGTGACTGGTACACATAGCATTTAATAACTATCAGTGTCAGTTGCTGTACGACATATCTAACAAAGACAGAGCAAAAACTTTTCTCATTCTGTTGTAAGTACATTTGGCCATTTCTTTTCTCCGTTCACAATTCTTGCCCGTTATGATGTGCATGAAATGTGTGAGCTTCTCGCACTTGTTCTAGTGTTTCTGCATTTATCCGATGATTTTCATTCATCTCTGCTGATATCAGTGGCCTCTTGTGTTTTCAGGAAAGAAGCTTGAGAGAGCATCACTAATAGCATTTGGTGCTGGATACACTAGTGGTTTTGCCACAGCTCTGGGGGATGAAGGAATGAGAAATTTAAGGGATCATATCCTCAACGGTCGCTCATACCTGGGGATAGGTGCTGGTGGCTATTTCGGTTGTGATTATATAGAATTTGACAAAGGTGGACCTCTTGAGAAGCTAACAGAAAGAGAATTACGATTTTATCCAGGTATTTATACCATTGGTGTCATTGACCATTTGTGTTACCAAACCAGAATATGATATAGTTCATGTTTCACTGAAATTTTCTTGGTCCAATAGGAAAAACCTTCCAAAAAGGAAGTTAGAATTAGAACTGCAAAAGCAGCATTGACCTTCAAGAATCTTGAGAACATATGACACTCAAAAGTTATAAGCACAAAAACCAAGTTAAGATTATTCAATTCAGATGTAATATCCACCCACATTTATGAATGCGAAAGCTGGAAAACAACTAGAAAAGTTGACAACAGATTAGACTCTTTTGGAAACAAATGCCCCCAAAAAATACTTGGTATAAAGTAGAACAAATTCGAGAACAACACAGATGAGCAAACGACAGCCTAACTCATGGGTGATCAGAAAAAAGGATATGGAAATGTTGGTCACGTGATGAGAAGAAACAATCGGAGAATTCCAAAACAAGCAGTCAAGTGGAACACAACAGGCCAAAGAAAAAGAAGTCAGCCTCGTGAAACTCTAAAGAGGACATTGTTAAGAGAGGCCAAATACATAGGCATATCCTTTGATGAGGTTGAAAAGCTCACCAAAAACAGGAAAACTTAGCAAACTACCATGCAAGCCCTATGTGATGTATAATGGCACAGGAAGGATGTAAGATAGGAAAAATACTAAAACAGGAATCCTGTAAACTCAGTTCTTGTTTCAGAAAGCTTTTTGTTTGTCCAGGAACAATTCACACATTACTGAAGAAAATGTTTGTTTCATATTTAAAAAAAAGAGATTAGTTGTCTGGGTTGAAGAATCGTTAAAGATTATCCTGATTTGTCATGGAGGCACATGGAGAGTATGATGCTAGTGGCCATATTTCCTTTGACTTGTTAACACACTAGAAGGTGATGTGGTCAGCACACTAGAAGGTGATGTGGTCAGTACACTAGAAGGTGATGTGGTCAGCACACTAGAAGGTGATGTGGTCAGCACACTAGAAGGTGATGTGGTCAGTACACTAGAAGGTGATGTGGTTAGCACACTAGAAGGCAATGTGGTCAGTACACTAGAAGGCCATGTGGTCAGCACACTAGAAGGCGATGTGGTCAGCACACTAGAAGGTGATGTGGTCAGTACACTAGAGGGTGATGTGGTTAGCACACTAGAAGGTGATGTGGTCAGTACACTAGAAGGTGATGGGGTTAGCACACTAGAAGGTGATGTGGTCAGCACACTAGAAGGTGATGTGGTCAGTACACTAGAATGTGATGGGGTTAGCACACTAGAAGGTGATGTGGTCAGCACACTAGAAGGTGATGTGGTCAGCACACTAGAAGGTGATGTGGTCAGCACACTAGAAGGCAATGTGGTCAGTACACTAGAGGGTGATGTGGTCAGCACACTAGAAGGTGATGTGGTCAGCACACTAGAGGGTGATGTGGTCAGCACACTAGAGGGTGATGTGGTCAGCACACTAGAAGGTGATGTGGTCAGTACACTAGAAGCTGATGGGGTTAGCATACTAGAAGGTGATGGGGTCCACATTCTACAAGGTGATGTGGTCAGCACACTAGAAGGTGATGTGGTCAGCACACTAGAAGGTGATGTGGTCAGCACACTAGAAGGCGATGTGGTCAGCACACTAGAAGGTGATGTGGTCAGCACACTAGAAGGCGATGTGGTCAGCACACTAGAAGGTGATGTGGTCAGCACACTAGAAGGTGATGTGGTCAGCACACTAGAAGGTGATGTGGTCAGCACACTAGAAGGTGATGTGGTCAGCACACTAGAAGGTGATGTGGTCAGCACACTAGAAGGTGATGTGGTCAGCACACTAGAAGGTGATGTGGTCAGCACACTAGAAGGTGATGTGGTCAGCACACTAGAAGGTGATGTGGTCAGCACACTAGAAGGTGATGTGGTCAGCACACTAGAAGGTGATGTGGTCAGCACCATACCTGGCCACCTTTCTTTCCTCAGCTTCTGAGTTAAGCGGGTGTCTGTTTCTAGCACTGGGTTAGTGGGTCATCTCTGGTTGGATCTGAACTGATGACCTCATTATGTTCATATATAATGAACAAAGTTCAAGCAGGTCCACAGGTCATTTCTTTGTTAAATACAACCCCCATGGATCATGAAATATAGTTTTATATGAAACTGTTATCTTATCAAGTAGTTCTCTGTAAAAGAGATGACATTTACTGGTGTACATTTATTTTTAGGAAATTATGGTAGAAGACTGAGGAGTTGAAATGTAAATAGGAGCATGTTGTTAATTTAACGTTTCAGGCGGTCTAGCTGTAACTTATATAGATCATTTGACCTCACTGAACCAGAGCTTCTGTTGCTCATTGTCTGAAATGGTCTCCCATTTTTTTTTCCTTGAATCACACAGCTTCTGCATATTCTTTCTTTCTCTCTGTGGAACGTCTGTTTAAACAGCATTTTCTCATAAACAGATTTGTAGACACACTTGTTTCTGAATGCTGTATGCTTGAAATAAGAGTTGTTTTACAGAGTTAAGCTGAAGATATCTTACAATACTGGGATGTTTATTTCTGTGTGAGCAGAGATTACTGCAGCTTGACTTGGTTCTCAGAGTATATGGAGTAAGTTGTGGACTGGCTACACTGCACACCCTACAGCCAGGATGTCAAAAATAAGTACTTGAAACTTATTAGGGGAACAGTCACGGACAATGGTGGAGAACACAAGATTACATGACAGTGGTGGAGAACACAAGATTACACTGACAGTGGTGGAGAACACAAGATTACACTGACAGTGGTGGAGAACACAAGATTACACTGACAGTGGTGGAGCACACAAGATTACTCTGACAGTGGAGGAGCACACAAGATTACACTGACAGTGGTGGAGAACACAAGATTACACTGACAGTGGAGGAGCACACAAGATTACACTGACAGTGGAGGAGCACACACGATTACACTGACAGTGGTGGAGCACACAAGATTACACTGACAGTGATGGAGTACACAAGATTACACTGACAGTGGTGGAAAACACAAGATTACACTAACAGTGATGGAGCACACAAGATTACACTGACAGTGGTGGAGCACACAAGATTACACTGACAGTGGAGGAGCACACAAGATTACACTGACAGTGGTGGAGCACACAAGATTACACTGACAGTGATGGAACACACAAGATTACACTGACAGTGGTGGAGCACACAAGATTACACTGACAGTGGAGAATCACACAAGATTACACTGACAGTGGTGGAGCACACAAGATTACACTAACAATTACAGTGTTTTAAAGAAAAAGACTTTCATACAAAATAATTCTATATAGCTACATCAAAGCTAAGAGCAAAACTCCCAAAGAATATTTTTTTATGTGTGTCCAAAGTATAATTTACATATAATTATCTTCCAGATTATGGAAGCTAATAATTTTCTAGGTGATGGAATTTGTAATCACTTTCTAGATGATATTCCATGCAATCATTTTCTAGATAATGGAATTTGCAGCAAAACCTTTAATAATCATTCACAGGTGTTGGTAGAGGACCATTGTACCCTGGGTTTCAGTATGGAGCTCACAGAGGACTTCATGCAGCTCAGATAACTTTCACAAGTGGCTCTCTCCACAGCTCTTTCCGTGCTATGATTGATGGAGGAGGTGCATTTTATCCCAGCATCCCACAGAAACCTGGATCACATGTCCAGGATGTTGCTGTGCTGGCTACGTTTGCAGAACTTCCAGGGAACCCAGCTGCTGTTGTTAGAACCACGATGAAAGGAAATGGGACAGCCATTCTATCTGGTGTGCACCTGGAGTATGATATGATAGCACTGATAGATTCAAACCCAGAGTTAGAGCATTTGCGTGAGAGTTTTACTGTGAGCAGAGCAAGTCAGTTTGTTGCTTTCAAATCTTTGGTGAGGATGCTGAATTTGGATGTTGTCCAGTAGAGAAACTGACTGGAACTGCAGTCAAAACCTGTCCACTATCGTTTGTAACTGAGGGATGCTGGGAGTGTAGCAGATTTTTGGTCAAAGTAGACAAATGTGAAGGTTCGGATCGGTTAACTTTCTGATCATTTACGTTCTCAGTATTTGAATTCTAAAATGACATCCCGTGACACTGACAGCGTATTCAGAACTGAATGGCAGAAAAATCTTTGAAAGAACCCTGTATTTTATTACAAATTTTCTTATAAACTGGAGTTTCATTTCTAGTCAAGCTGACACATTGGACAGAAACATTCCACCGTGCTTTTTTTTTGACAGGAACAGAGTGGGAAAAAAAGATTAAAACAACAATTTTATCAAAAGTTCTTAGAAAATGAAATGATATATGCATGTCATTATTTCCATTTTTAAGCTCAGTGCTTTCATCTGCTCAGAATCCACTGTTTTAACAGAAGACCAGGCAGTTTTTAACCCCATGTAATGTAATGTTACAAGATTTTACAGTCATAGAGAAACGCTGGCGTTCCAGGAATATAAAACGCATGCTTTGTAACAAAGATTCTGTGGTCTTAAACTGAGCTACGTACACCAAGCGTGCGGAAAAAATAACTGAACACAAAAACTTGCACTTTACAAAACGTGATAAGCTACAGTCAGGTTTTCATGAGATCAGAAAAGCGCCCAAAGGACCACAGAATGAGTGGGCTAGAAAGAGGCAGGCTTAAACAGACCAACTCAGAGATAACTAAAGCAATGATAACAGGACAGCCATTCCCTGACAACTCAGCTCCTCTAGGACTTGTCAGTTATGGGTGAACCATGAACTCCCAGAGCTGTTTGAGAACATCACAGGGATAACAAACATGAACAACCAGACAGATGCATACAGGAAATCTCTAGCTATCAAGTACTTAGAGAAAAATGACTACCTGGCACTTGTGTACAAGGAACAGATAAAAATGACTACCTGGCACTTATGAACAAGGAACAGATAAAAATGATTATCTGGCACTTGTGAAAAAAAAACAAAAAAAACATGGACAGTGAAACAGCAAGCACTTCACTGCTCTAATAAGGTTTGATGCAGCATTTTCTTCCTTGGTGTAAATACAGACAAAACTGTTTTGGCTGGGGGGAAGAAAGGAATGAGTATTACAGTTGATGGTTAATTATTTCTTCAAAACTTGTGCACACCTAATGCTTCTGTATTTTCTCAAAACTTGTGAGTTGGAGAACTAATACTTGCATATTTCAATCACCCAGATGTAAAAACATATACATGACACACTGGTATTGAGGAAAACTTGCATGCTGGAGAAAAAGTCAGAATAACACTACACACAAGCAACTATCAGTGATATGATACCATGTGACATTTTGTCTTGTGTATAGGCTGTTTGGGTTTGTCCAAGTGTATGAAAAGAAATGAATGGTTTTTGTAACTGCTCAGTACTTCTTTATGAGCTCCATCTCTTTCAACTTCTGACCAACTTTTTATCTTTTTGTGTACCACAGAATACAGTGTACATTCAACAAAGAAAGAAATAGCTGAAAACAAAAAAAAAAAGTATATGAAGCTTTATTAAAGATTTACTTGCAAGAATGATCAAATCTTCATTCCACATACATGCACAACAGAATAGTGAGACTACAACTATCTAGTAATATTTCTCTTGTGATCTGGACAGACCAACTCACAAAGATAAGAGAAAAGAGAAGGGTCCATCTAGTGACCTGGACAAAGTTCAGTGATGACAGAAATTACTGAAAGCATTAGCTAAGTTTAATGTTGAAACAGTACTCAAATACTTCTGGCTTGAGCTGTGAAGATGATTTAACCATATGTCACTGAGATCTCATTAACATTTTATTTCATGGATTTAACCCAGTTTGTCACTGAGGTCTCATTAACATTTTATTTCATGGACTGAATCAGTTAAATCAGCAGATGATCTAAGACTGTCCCCCAGATCAGCAGATGATCTGTCCCTCCAGAGCTGCTGGTTTCTCAAGTCCATGCTCTGATGGGCAGGAAAATATGACCACAGCAAAAACTTACTGAGCAGTTCACAAATACAAAAACTTGGAATAATGCAAGAAACAAATATATATATATTAAGAAATATGACAAGCATACGTTTTCATTTTGATTTGACCATCCGTGCAGCAGTCGTCACCTGCACCTGTGCTCCGAGTTCATTTTTGAGAACACCAAGTCACAAGTATTTTCTACCAGCACAATATCTTTTTTCTATTGGCAAATTTTGTATAACAAAAAAAAAAAAAAAAAAGGTACATAAATCCCCCTCTTGCATGCCAAGTAATAGTTTAGCATTTTCTGTACACAAAAAAAAAACCAACAAAAAAGTATGCACACATAAAATAATAATAATATAAATGAATTAATACATGAAAAATCTTCAAATAAAAATATGATCAAAGTAGGATTGGTTGCCCAAAAGAAAACAAAACATTTACAAACAAAACTTCTTACTGACTACTACATGATGAATGAAGATGTAGAACTATCCTGGTAATCAAACTGTCACTAGCTTCCCACATCTGTTTGTTAGATCATTTTCCTACACACAAAACTTGATCATGCTCCCTGCCTGTCTAACTTTTTCCTGTTGATCATGCTCCCTGCCTGTCTAACTTTTTCCTGTTGATCATGCTCCCTGCCTGTCTAACTTTTTCCTGTTGATCATGCTCCCTGCCTGTCTAACTTTTTCCTGTTGATCATGCTCCCTGGCTGTCTAACTTTTTCCTGTTGATCATGCTCCCTGCCTGTCTAACTTTTTCCTGTTGATCATGCTCCCTGGCTGTCCAACTTTCTCCTGTTGATCATGCTCACTGGCTGTCCAACTTTCTCCTGTTGATCATGCTCCCTGGCTGTCCAACTTTCTCCTGTTGGTCATGCTCCCTGGCTGTCCAACTTTCTCCTGTTGGTCATGCTCCCTAGCTAACTTTCTCCTGTTGGTCATGCTCCCTGCCTGTCTAACTTTTTCCTGTTGATCATGCTCCCTAGCTAACTTTCTCCTGTTGGTCATGCTCCCTGGCTGTCCAACTTTCTCCTGTTGATCATGCTCCCTGGCTGTCTAACTTTCTCCTGTTGATCATGCTCCCTAGCTAACTTTTTCCTGTTGATCATGCTCCCTGGCTGTCCAACTTTCTCCTGTTGGTCATGCTCCCTGGCTGTCTAACTTTTTCCTGTTGATCATGCTCCCTGGCTGTCTAACTTTCTCCTGTTGATCATGCTCCCTAGCTAACTTTTTCCTGTTGATCATGCTCCCTGGCTGTCTAACTTTCTCCTGTTGATCATGCTCCCTAGCTAACTTTCTCCTGTTGATCATGCTCCCTGGCTGTCCAACTTTCTCCTGTTGGTCATGCTCCCTGGCTGTCTAACTTTTTCCTGTTGATCATGCTCCCTGGCTGTCTAACTTTCTCCTGTTGATCATGCTCCCTGGCTGTCTAACTTTTTCCTGTTGATCATGCTCCCTGGCTGTCCAACTTTCTCCTGTTGGTCATGCTCCCTGGCTGTCTAACTTTTTCCTGTTGATCATGCTCCCTGGCTGTCCAACTTTCTCCTGTTGGTCATGCTCCCTGGCTGTCTAACTTTTTCCTGTTGATCATGCTCCCTGGCTGTCCAACTTTCTCCTGTTGGTCATGCTCCCTGGCTGTCTAACTTTTTCCTGTTGATCATGCTCCCTGGCTGTCTAACTTTCTCCTGTTGATCATGCTCCCTAGCTAACTTTTTCCTGTTGATCATGCTCCCTGGCTGTCCAACTTTCTCCTGTTGGTCATGCTCCCTGGCTGTCTAACTTTTTCCTGTTGATCATGCTCCCTGGCTGTCCAACTTTCTCCTGTTGGTCATGCTCCCTGGCTGTCTAACTTTTTCCTGTTGATCATGCTCCCTGGCTGTCCAACTTTCTCCTGTTGGTCATGCTCCCTGGCTGTCTTACCTTTTTCCTGTTGATCATGCTCCCTGGCTGTCCAACTTTCTCCTGTTGGTCATGCTCCCTGGCTGTCCAACTTTCTCCTGTTGATCATGCTCCCTGGCTGTCCAACTTTCTCCTGTTGATCATGCTCCCTGGCTGTCCAACTTTCTCCTGTTGATCATGCTCCCTAGCTAACTTTCTCCTGTTGGTCATGCTCCCTGGCTGTCTAACTTTCTCCTGTTGATCATGCTCCCTAGCTAACTTTCTCCTGTTGATTACTCTCTCTTGACTCTAGCACTTATGATTAGGGTCAGGTGCTACATGTTCTGTCTGTGGAAGAAAAGATTTCTAAAGCCAGCTTATTTCAATTTTGTGACCAGCATAAAACTTGACATGTCCATGTCTACGCATGTATGACAGTAGCTTTTCTTCTGCATCTCCAGACCTTCTAGCCAGCCTCCACATGACACTGTGCCAGTATACATCATCATCATGTGACTGACTGAAAGAACAAATACATCTCTGAATATCCTTAAGAAAGCAGCAGCAGCCTACAGCCTGTCTTAAACTGTCAGCATCACTGCTCAGGCTGGACTCATGATGATGAAGTTTGCAGTTCTTAGGGCATCATCATATTGCTGAAAGAACAAGTTTGCAGTTCTTAGGGCATCATCATATTGCTGAAAGAACAAGTTTGCAGTTTTTAGCGCATCAGAAGAAGATAGCATCAAAATAACAGAACTTTACCACTTTTTTTTCTGTTTTGAAAAAAAAAACAAAACGAAGTCTTGGAAGGAATGTTTACTAAACTGTACACTAAACATCAGTTTCTGTTTCAGTCACTAAATGAGGTCTAGGGTTTCTCTGGCTGTTGATGTCATGTGTTCCAGTAACACATCTGTGACACTGTACATACACACATGTTGGAACTGCCCCACAAGCTGCTAACAGAAACTGCAGCATGTAGAAGAAAAACTGAATCTCAGGTGGGCGTTGGCATGAACTACGTCACACAATATTAACACATAACAAACAACTTCCAAGTCAGTCAAACAACTGTTTCACCGCGTTTCCCCAGCTAGGTCTAGTATCTGAGACAGTTTTATGTCTGGTCATCAAATGAGATGCTGGGCGGTCACCAGCTGTGAAGCATGCAACTCTGATGTGTGAGTGAGGAATATAAGATTACACATCATTTATATATCAACTCAGATCAACACAGAGTATACACAATATAACAGACAAGTCAAACTTAAATGTAAAAGAAAAGCTTGATCTAATAAGAAGACAACGGCTGTGATGATAGAAACTGAACTCTTGTTTATTAACAAAAATATAAACAAACTAGAGCAATGGTACAGAAATAAATCATTGTATGGGCAGCAATGATTACCTTCACAAAGTTACATTTTTCTGTTACATTCACATAGCTTATCCTTCTATTTGGCACCACTGTGGGGGTGATGTACTTTATCATATCACTAGTCAGGTCATACCTGTGTAGGGGTGATGTACTTTATCATTATCACTAGTCAGGTCATACCTGTGTGTGGGTGATGTACTTTATCATATCACTAGTCAGGTCATACCTGTGTGTGGGTGATGTACTTTATCATTATCACTAGTCAGGTCATACCTGTGTGTGGGTGATGTACTTTATCATATCACTAGTCAGGTCATACCTGTGTGTGGGTGATGTACTTTATCATAATCACTAGTCAGGTCATACCTGTGTAGGGGTGATGTACTTTATCATATCACTAGTCAGGTCATACCTGTGTGGAGGTGAGGTACTCTCAGATCTTTCTCTTAGAAACACTTCATTTAGTTCTCTCACTGTTCTCTTTTCATCAGACAACACCTGGCCTCACAATCTCCTCCCCCAATCATTCAATTGCTACAAGCATCACAATCAATACATTTCTACAATACAACACAAAATTATGCAGCAAGGATGGCTAGGTCTGACCTAAATGAAACAGAAAAACATCTTTGATGATGAGATCATGGCTGGAAGTGAATACAACTCTGATGGCATGGTATCAAGTCTGGTCAAGACCCTATTTCACCTCTCTTTTGATGGTCCTTGTAACAGGATCTACTTGACTATCGAAGCAAGCCTTTTCTTGGTAGTGGATTCTTCTGAGAAGCTCACTTTTTGTGTTTACTCAATGTCTTCATGCAAGTCACCATAATTCATTTCCAATCCAAAATGACGTCCATGTTTCAAAATCTTTGCGGCATCAGTTTCTGGAACATCCTATTTCCAAATCTATGGAAACAGAAAAGGTTATGATTGAATCACTGATTGTCAAGTCTTTGATGTGCTATGAAAATGCCACATAATATGCTCCAGAAAGTGTAAAAATTATTATTCACACGAAATTCGGAGATTACAGAAAAAATATCCCATCTATAAGATGGTACTTTCTGTGAAGCTGACATAAATATTCAAATTTATTCTGTGAAAACTCTACATGTTCAGATACAGTAAACTTTGTGTTTCACCATTCAAGAACCGCCAAGAATAATCTACTGGAAATAAACATCGTGGAAAGGAAATAAATATCTGTCTAAATCTACACAAAATTAAAAAAAAAACAAAACATGCTCAGGTTGTGCAGTCTCCATTGGCTGAAAACACTTAGAATGATATTCTAAGATGAGAAAAAACAGAAAAAACAAGGACACACATACATTACTACACAATATTAGCAGTATATTAGCAAATTATATGAAGATACATACATGAAAGAATTACCGTTTTTGATCAATACAAAATCAGATTTACTGTTTTAATCTGTTAAGTAATTTTCAGTTTTGAAAGTAAGACATTTTCTGTGTGACACTGAAAATCTCTGTACACATATTGTAATTTCAGCATCTTTCATGTATGTGGCATTTCATGTAATTATCAGAAGAGCAAAACAAATGTTCTTGAGAATGTCCCACACACTCATCCAATCAGGCAGCTTACACAACAAACTGACCACCCTGTTAAACACGATGAATGAGAAGCCGGACATGACAGCAGACCTGAGAACTCGCCATCGTAACATTCATTTTCTTTCAATTTAAACCATCTCACTGAGTCTAAGTATATATCTGTAAACAAACGAAATATCACACTACATAATTTATATATGAAATTAGCAATACATATTTTATTTATGGAATTAGAATTCTACACTTTATATGTGGACTTTCTTTTTCTTTTCCCCTTTAACCGGCTCATAATCCGAAACAGCTTGCTCTGTGTAAGGCAGAAAGTTTGTGCAGTGTGGTATGGATGACATACGGTTGCTGAAAGAGTTTGACAAATTGATGAAGACTGTGTTGATCTGGGAATTCTGCTTTGTGTGAAAGGCTGTTCTATGATTTTATGGTCTGCTTCGTGTGGCTGACAAGGAAAGTTTGTATTTTCTGGAATTACGGTTATTTTGGTTGTGTCTTAGAAAGATTTCTCATGTGATTTGAAAAGTCTCCTTTCTGTGTAAGATTTTTAAAAAGTCTTATTTTGGGAAGTCTGTTTTGCTGGCTGTACAGAAACTACTAACGCATGACCAGAACTAGACCAGATTCTGTGTGAATGAAAGGCAGACTTGCATTATCACAAAATTTCTGTTCCATGTCATGCAGAAAAGTTTTGTGGAATAAAAAAAGACAAAATGTGTTTGTACTGGAGCAAGGAAATGGCTAAAGAAAGCAGTTCACTTGGTTGAAGAACTATGACTGAGCACAGTGTAACCATCTCTAAGCTACAGCAATGTTCTAGGCTCCCACTCATGATTACAATCGCCAGCAGCAGAAGAAGATGGCTGGGGCATCCTGCAAGAAAAGATGACAGTCGTATCCCAAGAAACGATTTCTGTGAAAGGAGAGGGGCCACATGGAAGGCCAGAACCGAGATATAAGGATATCTGCAAGAAACCATCAGACGCCAGGACTCAGAATAACTGGCAAAGACTGTGTATTAGTGCCGTAACATGTGATGAGGAAATGAAAGGGATAAAAGTAATGAGGGAAGACACACCACATTACTGTGCTGACCAAATATTGATAGAATCAGTCATGAAAGCAAATGCTCAGAAATTTCCACAAACAGCAACATCGACTGCTTCAAGATATTTTTCTTTAAAGAGAAAATGGAAAAAAAAGAAAGAAGGAAAGATGATACTGTCAGCCTAGCATACTTTCGCTACATAGCCTCAGAGAATTTTCTGCCTGTGAGAATCAGCTGCACATATTTCATGTTTAAAAAAAAATTTCCCAGAAAACAATATAAAAACTGTGTCTGCAGAATGACAATTTTATCTCTGTCACTCATGGGCTCTTTTTTTCACCAGAAAAAAACAGAAACAAGAAAAATGTTTTTTTTTCTTTGGACGTCTTTCATGAAAAAATACCCAAAAAAAAACATCAAATGTGGTAATATTACATATAAATTTCTTATGCAGCTTTTTTCAGTAAAAGCAAATATAAGCATAAACATATTAATCACATAAATTGACAGCTGCCACACACACACATACACACACAAAATTCTCAACAAAAAATGTCATCAAGAAGAGCATCGCCTAAGTTATTTCTTGCAATTTAAGATTTTCCATCTTCCTCTGCATCTTTAGCTAAATTAGGATTGCTGTTCCACCGTTTCTTGTGCTGTGTGCGTCCAAAGCCCTCATCATAATTTCCCTTGGTGGCGAACAGCTGCTTGTAGTGAGTTGTGCAGAAGATGACCTCATTATTTATGGCGAATGTTTTTGGCCTGCAAACAAGAGGAAAAAAATAAAATTGTGGGAAAAAATTCACAGAAAAAAAAAAGTTTGCAATACAAAGGCATGAAACGGCCATGTTTGGCAAAGGTATTTATTTCTAAAAATAAAGTGTTCAGGACTTCTGCACTGGAAATCTCTGCTCTGGTCTCTTCCTTCATATTTCAAACATCTGAATAGAGAGATGCTAGCTTTATCTGAGACAGTGATTGTTATCTGGCCACTTATCATAAAGCTGTCCTATTAGAAACAAGTGCACCGCTTTACTGATGGTAGCAGCATAACTTCATGCAGACCACGATGATGTTTTCAGGAAAACGAACAAAAAAGACCAAAAAATCACTCTGATTTTTCAACATTAATAGCTACAATTCTGATACTGGCTTGATTACTTCAAAAAAGTTTTTCTGAATGAAACAAAAAAGACCTCTTGCACAAGTTAACAGATTCCAGACATCATCAGAATGTGTCTCTACATAAACCTCTCAACGCTGCTTTCATTTGTCTGCTTCAACTCTCTCATAAGAGTTCAACCTTTTCTTGTTTCTACTCCCAAACAAAGCCAACCTGACGATGAGGCACCCTCACCTGTTGTATATTTTCTGTTGTTCATGTTCAACACGTATATGTTGTGTTCATATGAAATATCTGTGTTATATGATTTCAAACCTTGTGTCTTGTTTTAGGCACAAAGTTATGGAAATAACTTGGACATGATCTAATCTACTGAGCCTAGGCTGTGTGTGGCTGTCACAGAAGATTCTCTTCTGTTCTGTTCTGTTCTGCTAGGATTCTCAAGTTCTAGGTGCCAGTTCTTGACATCCTTCTGGAACAATGCTTACAAGTTGGTCATCCAGATTTTTCTGGAAAAATCGTTCAAATCAGCCTTATTGTCTGGGGTTTTATGTCATACAGGAATTTTTTTTATTTTTCTGAGATAGGGTTGGAAGACCTACAGACAGCCTTTGTCAGATGCCTCTTATGATGAGACAGGATTGGAAGACCTACAGACAGCCTTTGTTGGATGCCTCTTATGATGAGACAGGGTTGGAAGACCTACAGACAGCCTTTGTTGGATGCCTCTTATGACATGTCTGGTGAGGAGTTATGATTTTTCATTCAGATACCCTATATAAGGGTCCTTGGATATAACCAGGGACACTTGACACCACAGAAATAATGGTGACAGATGAGCGCGCCGTTTCTTATTAATATGCGAGAGACGAGAAGCTTTGCGGCAGTTGACCGGACTCTCCTGCCAGGATGAGGTCAGCTTGGAGGTGAGGATGCAAATGTGAGCTTCTGCAACTATTTTCTGGCATATACCCCATCAAAACTACTTTTAAACACAGAAACAAGTTTTACTACTGCTCTGACTTGCAGGACTTAGAAAGGTCAGGCCTAAAGGATGAAGCAACTGCCACCAGAGAGAGTAACGACAGTGCCCATCTCAGTCATGTTGACACTACAGTCCTGACTCAAACAGCAGTAGCCAAAAAAAAAAAAAAAAGGTGAACTTTTTAACAAATTGCTGGTGCATGACTAATACTAGAAGGTAAACTAAGAGTCCATCACTTCTTAGAATATTTGCAGCAAGTGTTAGAAGTGATCATCTGCTTGTGTTACCTGCAATGTTAGATACAGTCACACAACACAAACATCAGCAGCACTTTCCCCCTTCTCAGCAAATAAAACTATGTGTGTGTGTGTGTGTGTGTGGCAAACGAGAGCAAATAAAACTATATATGTGTGTGTGTGTGTGTGGCAAACAACCTGACAGCAAATAAAACTATATATATGTGTGTGTGTGTGTGGCAAACAACCTGACAGCAAATAAAACTATATATGTGTGTGTGTGTGTGGCAAACAACCTGACAGCAAATAAAACTATATATATGTGTGTGTGTGTGGCAAACAACCTGACAGCAAATAAAACTATATATATGTGTGTGTGTGTGTGGCAAACAACCTGACAGCAAATAAAACTATATATGTGTGTGTGTGTGTGTGGCAAACAACCTGACAGCAAATAAAACTATATATATGTGTGTGTGTGTGTGGCAAACAACCTGACAGCAAATAAAACTATATATATGTGTGTGTGTGTGTGGCAAACAACCTGACAGCAAATAAAACTATATATGTGTGTGGCAAACAACCTGACAGCAAATAAAACTATATATGTGTGTGTGTGTGTGTGGCAAACAACCTGACAGCAAATAAAACTATATATATGTGTGTGTGTGTGTGGCAAACAACCTGACAGCAAATAAAACTATATATGTGTGTGTGTGTGTGTGTGTGTGGCAAATGAGAGCAGATAAAACTATATATATGTGTGTGTGTCGCAAACAAAATTATATATGTGTGTGTGTGTATGTGAAATGACAGCAAATAAAACTATATATATATGTGTGTGTGTGTGTGTGTCGCAAACAACTTGACAGCAAACAAAATTATATATGTGTGTGTGTGTGTGGGTGTGTGTATGTGAAACGACAGCAAAAAAAACTATATATGTGTGTGTGTGTGTGTCACAAACAACTTGACAGCAAAACAAAATTATATATATATATGTGTGTGTGTGGGTGTGTGGGAAACAACAGCCAATAAAACTATATTATATGTGTGTGTTTATATAAACAGTGATATTTGTGCTGTTAATTTAACTGCATGCAAAAAAATGCTAAACATGCCTTTACAGGTTACACTGGTTATACCAAAACAACTGCAAAATATACTGGGTAAGATCATGCACTTTAACCTCACTAGATCACAGACTAAAATAGGCAAGCTTTTCTTCATACATACAGCACACAACATAATGTATTCATTTATATGAGTAAAGCTGTGAGAACACAAGTATGTGTGTGTATATTATAAATCTATAAATGGGAGATTCAGTCACATAAGTGAGATAAGTAATACATTACTAGCTTTAATTTATAACTGATACATTAACAATTTTATAAGTTAAATCTTTCAATGGAATTTTAAAAAAATATAAGCATGCAATAACAACTGAAACCAACAGGACAGAATTGCCATCTCTTAAAAGATTAGGATAACACTATAATAAAAAGATAAAAACTGTCATATACTAAATGAAAGGATAAAAATGTCATCATATCAACAGCATGAAACTATCATATCAATGAGATTAAAACTTGTCTTATCACCACAAAGCTGTAACAGATTAACATCATGCACATCTCCCCCAATGCAAGCAGACAATCTACACAATGAAAAGATCATAACAAGATGACTAACTTAGTCATAATGATTCTAATGAAACCAAAAAACAGTAACTGGAAAGGTGGCCAGCTCTGAAGTCAGCACAGCTTACAGCAAGTTTCTGTGTCTACTGTTTAGCCATTAAACTGAAACACTACACTTGCACCAGGACATTTCTGAGCCTGTGCTGTGTTAGACAGAGCTTGTGCTAACTTGTAAGTGCCACCTTCACAGTCCAGCTATTTGGTTTCTATCTATGTCTGGAAACTTTGGGTGATGGTGATATCTGGTAGCAGTTATGTTGAGTGGTGTGATGTAAGAAATGCAATGGTCCTGTGACACCTCAGTGTGACTGCTTTCTCAAAATATGACATCTGGTGTACAAAAAGAAGTGAGTTTAAAGTCATCCTATTACACAACTAACTAATATATTGCTTGAGAATGCTGTTAGGGTATTAGTTTATCTACAAAGAAACTGCTGTTAGGGACTTCAGTTTATCTACACAGAAATTGCTTGAATTTATATGTAGCTTTACAAAGTTTCTGCTAGGAACTTCAATTTCTCTACAGACTTACTCAGAAACTGATACTGAGGATTTCCAAAAATCTACAGCTTTACACAGAAAATGCCGTTAAGGACTTCCGTATAACTACAGTTTTATAGACACAAACCTCTACGGGACATTTCAAACATATACTTAACATTTCTGGGAATGTTTCTTTAATATTTCTGCTAAATTATGCTTGTGTCTTCCATTCATCTGCCTGGCAACTACACTTCAGGAATAAACATGGCAAGGTGACCTGAGTGTCCCTACTTTAACAGAGAAGTGTGTGACTCTCCAGGAACCGAAACTCTTTCATCCTTTTCTCTGTACGCAGACCTGACCTGTCTTAAGACAAAATAGGTATTTTGGTGATGGAAGCTTTTTGGAATGGGAAGGGTCCTTACGTCAGTACAGCTTTGCATTGAGTACACCTAAAACAGGCTTTGTGGTACACACGCTTGTTCATCTCAAGCCGCTCCATTGCGTACACGGTTTTCTCGCAGGCTCCACATTTCTCCATCTGCACCGCCGCTCTCATGCTCTTGCTGCGACCCACCTAGCAGATGATATTAGTAGAAAAGAAACAAACGTAGTGTCAAGCAAAACAAGCAAACAAAAGCCAAAACACAGACAGACAGACGAGAAATTGCTCTCATGGCCGCTAGAACAGAAGTCTTAGTAGAAAGTAGGTCAGTGTGGAGGAGCCACTTCAAACCATCACTAAAATCACAACCTAGCACTGCTGTTAGCAGTATTAACATAACACAATCAAGTTAAATGACTATCCCAATATAATTAATCAGGTAGTCTATTGTTATGTTAACATAAAAATGATAAAATTACTCAGCATCAAATGATTTAACATTAAGAAAGCATTATTTGTGAGTTAAAGTTGTTCTACACTTATATTTCAAATAATTGTATTGAAAATCTTCTACAAATGTGCCTAAACTTAACTAAATTCTTAAATGACAACATATATAATTGTCTCTAAACATTACAATTCTTATGTAACTGCATATAAATGTAATTCTTACGTAACCTTCTCATAAATAAAATCCTGCCTCTAAACATTAAAAGGTAAAGCTAAAATTCCCGTTTACGTACCAGACATATTGGGGAATATGGTGGTAAACCCATATTTTCCATGACCTTTGGCACATGAAAAGTGCCTCTAAACATTACAATTATTATACAGATGCATATAAATATAATTCATATTAACTGCATAATGAATAAAACTCTTATATAATTGCCTCTAAACATTATAAATCTTATAAATGCACCAGAATTCATTTCAATTCTTAATCCCTCACATCTGCAAGTTGAATGTTTGAAGTAAAACTTGCTTCATAAAAGTTACTCATGAGAAAAATGAACAACTGTACACTTTTAACGTTGTAAATGGTAAGAGAATAATGATGAAGTAGGCAACTGTGTCTACTTTCAGCTGTAAACAGTCTACAGTGTTAATGTAAGCAAGCTTGGGGGCAACATTCCAATTTACCAAGTTAGTGACAAGAAAAATCTACTGCAACATTAATGAATAAAACTACAGAAGAAAAGTCTGTGATGTCAAAACAGGTACACGTGTGCTGGCTGTGGGCAGTGGCTTATACTATCTGAGACAGTGGTGGATGCAGGGAGGCTAGCAGACAGTAACCGCTCTCTAGTTTGGAAGGCTATGGGTGCATGTCCTGCTATGGGTGCATGTCCTGCTATGGTTGTGTGTCCTGTTAGGAGTGTGTTCTGCTGGGGAGGTATCCCGCTATGGGTGCATGTCCTGCTCTTGGTGTGTGTCCTGCTATGGGTGCATGCCCTGCTCTTGGTGTGTGTCCTGCTATAGGTGCATGTCCTGCTCTTGGTGTGTGTCCTGCTATGGGTGCATGTCCTGCTCTTGGTGTGTGTCCTGCTATGGGTGCATGTCCTGCTATGGGTGTGTGTCCTGCTCTCGGTGTGTGTCCTGCTATGGGTACATGTCCTGCTATGGGTACATGTCCTGCTATGGGTGCATGTCCTGCTATGGGTGCATGTCCTGCTCTTGGTGTGTGTCCTGCTATGGGTGCATGTCCTGCTATGGTTGTGTGTCCTGTTAGGAGTGTGTTCTGCTGGGGAGGTATCAGGCTATGGGTGCATGTCCTGCTCTTGGTGTGTGTCCTGCTATGGGTGCATGTCCTGCTCTTGGTGTGTGTCCTGCTATGGGTGCATGTCCTGCTAGGGTAGTGTGTCCTGCTATGGGTGCATGTCCTGCTAGGGGAGTGTGTCCTGCTACTGACATTCAACACCTTACCCAGCTGTAAGAATGGGTATATGACATGCTAGTTTTGGAGAAAACTGCCTTCAAAAAATGAAGAATATCTGCCAGCAAGGCAAGGCACATTGAAGTGAACTTGGACAAATTAATGTCAACAGATGATAAAACAAGGTACTGTGCAAAGATCAGTCCAACAAATAAGAGACTAAGCCCATAAAACTGAACAAATATTATACAGACAGACACAGGTGGTGACTTCTAGCTGTGTACATGTATGATGGCAACTTGTAACTGTGTACATGTATGATGGCAACTTGTAACTGTGTACATGTAAGATGGCAACTTGTAACTGTGTACATGTATGATGACAACTTGTAACTGTGTACATGTATGATGACAACTTGTAACTGTGTACATGTATGATGACAACTTGTAACTGTGTACATGTATGATGACAACTTGTAACTGTGTACATGTATGATGGCAACTTGTAACTGTGTACATGTAAGATGGCAACTTGTAACTGTGTACATGTAAGATGGCAACTTGTAACTGTGTACATGTAAGATGGCAACTTGTAACTGTGTACATGTATGATGACAACTTGTAACTGTGTACATGTATGATGACAACTTGTAACTGTGTACATGTAAGATGGCAACTTGTAACTGTGTACATGTAAGATGGCAACTTGTAACTGTGTACATGTATGATGACAACTTGTAACTGTGTACATGTAAGATGGCAACTTGTAACTGTGTACATGTAAGATGACAACTTGTAACTGTGTACATGTATGATGACAACTTGTAACTGTGTACATGTAAGATGGCAACTTGTAACTGTGTACATGTAAGATGACAACTTGTAACTGTGTACATGTATGATGACAACTTGTAACTGTGTACATGTAAGATGACAACTTGTAACTGTGTACATGTAAGATGGCAACTTGTAACTGTGTACATGTATGATGGCAACTTCTAGCTGTATACAGATATGAACAGTGTATCCAGTAGATGCTTTTATGTTATAATAACACCACCTTAGCTTTAACATGGCTGTCAATGAAAGAAGAAAAATAAGACATTATACAAGGTCCAACAGAAATGTGACTTTGGCCAAGTCCACAGCAGGTGAATATTAAAACAGGCAGATGAAGACCAGCACTAAGACTACATAGTCTGAGTAACAAAATGAAAATATATAAGCAAAACAGCATAAGTTAAATCAGATAAGAAACAAGACAAAACAGAGCCGTACTCAGATCTACTGTCACTTTACCATCAATAAAACATTGTACCGATATCTAAGTTCACATCATGTACCTGATAAGCAGGATTAGGTCAGTGTTAACTTGCAAGCAAATGTTATGAAACTGTAATAGAATCATGCACAAGAGCATAAGTGTTGGGATTTCTGCCTCTGATGTCTGCTACAGCCAGCAAAAGAGTGAACATGAACTGATCTGGTGACTAACATAAAACTGCATCACAAGAGAATCCTTTATCTATTCAATACTGATACAATGACATGATGGTCTTATCAAATTCTCCAAATGTATCAATCTCAAATCTCAAGCAAAATTGTCATATTCAATTAAAAAAAAAAACTGTTACATTTCATAAGATATGAAATTCTGGAGATGTCCATCCCAGACCTCAAATGTTACCTTAGCAAAGATGAGTTGCAGACTTTAAGTTGAGCCAGCTACTCACACAAACAGATTTTCAACAAGAAAACATCAGAGGCAGAAATCCCCTACATCTAGACTGCAGCTATATCTACACAAGCACAACAAAATAACACCCAGACACAAACAACCAGCACCAACATAAGCCATCCCTCTGTCTGGACATATCAGGCTTATAGTAAATATGAAATCCACTTCAGACAGAGTGAGAGAGAGAGAGAGAGAGAGAGAGAGAGATGACAGAATAACATTACACTATGTAATTATAATCAGGCCATGCATCATCCTATAATCATAATTATGCTGCCCGCACACAAATGATCTCTAACTGTAACAAATAATTAGAAATATCTCATTTCTGCCATACTATAAATCATTCTATCAAAGCAAACCATGCCACTGGTCCATGAAGAACTCAGAAATGCTTCTTTTGAAGGAAATAATCATAAGAATAGTGCACTGAGAACATAAATAATAAATAAATAAATAATAATTTCGTTTGTTGCGGCCAATACCAGTCCTCCGTGGCTAAATCGTTAAAGACGCACTTCAAAGCACAGCGCCAACTAAAAAAAGCAACAACTCACAAGACCTCTGGGAGTCATGACCCAGAGGGGCCCACCCCCCTTAGAGTGTCAGGAGTTTAATAGGGCTGAAACACTTGTCTGAGGGGGGGGGGGTTACTTCCTTTGATGATCTGAAGGAGTTGTATTGTTGTTCCGCTCTCTACAGTAGAGAGTTTCCTGCATACATAAGAACAGTGCAGGTAAACTAGCAGGGGAAAAAACTGTGAATGTGGTCATGCTTGATACACTGTTTACAAACACAGCATTGTACAGACTGTGATGTGCTCTGTAATGTCTCATAATGATGTGATACTGAAAGAGCAGTGAACCATGAAACAGGACAATCTATCAGCTTCTAAATATAGCGTGTGCTAGGACAGAAGGCTGTGGGAGGTCAAGCGCTGCTGCTAAAAAGGCAAGGCTCTTGAAAAAATTTGTTGATGCAGTGAAACATCACCAATAAAAAAACATCTGCCAAAACAGGCCAAAAAGTTACATTATTTCATGCAGAATGCTTGGGCTATTCAGATTTTCTACAGATGTAGAAGCTATCTGGCATACCTTCAGCCTGAATGTACACTGTCCACTTAAATCTTCAAAAACATCTTTGCTCTCATAAATAACAATGATATTACTAACTGAAAACCATGACATACACACATGTATTCCCATAATTCACTTCTGCTAAAAAATGTAGACTTTATTTCATGTCCTAGCATGTCTTCATGTTCTATATGCCAGATAGCTTTTACATATTATTCCTACCAGATTGGCTGAGCCGAGCAAAACTTTATTAAAAGTTTTTCCAATGCAATACAAGAGAGCTTGAACAATGAGAAAATGTTAGGCTAGCAATTATCATGGACAAATTGTAAAAGTGTCCTGCAAACAAGCTACATATGGTAGAAAACAGACAAACCTTGTTTTCATCTTCAACATTTTGTTTTGTATTTTCCATTGTGTGATAATACTCTGTCTCACTATTCTGAGAATCCTATGGTGGAAATCAACACAACAGCAATCACAACACAGAATGGCTACAATCTTTTCACACCAAAAACATACAACATTTATCATAATCATATCTGAAAGACAAAAAGAATGTTGGACAACAAGGACTGGTCACACATGATGCAAGTGCTGAAAGAAAATCAAGCATTTCTCTCTCACACTATCTGTCTCCTGGCCAATCAGTTATCAGCTTCACCTGCTGCTAATTTATTACCAGCTACCTGTACCTAATATTACCAGCTACCTGTACCTAACATTACCAGCTACCTGTACCTAACATTACCAGCTACCTGTACCTAATATTACCAGCTACCCCTGTTTCTGTAATCTAACTTGTATATAGCTACAACAAACAACTATGTGGGCCCTATGTGATGTTTAATGGCACGGGAAGGATGTAAGACAGCTACAGCTACAGAAGTTGAAGAGCTGAAACTTGCTCACTGTGAAGAATTTCTCAGATAGTTTGGAAAGCTAAACAGTTGTCTCATTCCATGTGCCAGTAACTTTCTCTACCTCACAGCTATACTCCTTGTATAACTCAATAACAGCTAAACTCTCATGCATAACTGCTCAATATCAGCTAAACTCTCACATATAACTTACTCATAATTAAATCCTCATGTATAACTTAAATATATATAACCTTATACTTGCTGTATAACATTACAATCCCTATATAATTTACTAGCAACTATACTTTCTCAATAACTTACTAACAATTTTACTTCCTTTACAAGATTCATCATCATCATCAGGTGCCGTGCCGACTGGCGTTGGCTATTATGCTTCTCCAGAGTACCCGATCCTTCACGCAGGCCATCAGCTCAGTTGGTGATCTCCTCTCACACCATCCTGTCAGACTGTCCAGTATCATTTCTCTTGGTCTTCCTCTTGATCTTCTTCCTTCTATTTTTCCTGTTGTTATAATATTTTCAATGCCCCCTCTTCTCATTGTATGTCCTATGAAAGTACATTGTCTCTCTCTTATCTTTTTGACAAGGTTTTTTGTCTCTCCAGCTCTTCTCCTACATTCTTCATTAGTTATTTTTGCTGTCCAGGGGATTCACAACATTCTTCTAATAAACCACATTTCTGCTGCCTCCAATGACTCTCATGCAGACCCGCCTATTGTCCATGATTCACTTCCATATAACAAGATAGGTTCAATATAGCATTTTAGGACTCGTTTTCTAACATTCATTGATAAGGATGTGTTGGTCAATATGTTTCTCATTCTCTGAAATGCAGTCTTTGCTTGGCCTATTCTGTTCCTAATTTCTGTTCTGCATTTCCCATCTGAAGTTATTACTGCTCCAAGGTATTTGAATTTCTGCACCTGTTTTAGAACAGTTCCGTTTAATTTAATACTGCATGCTGGTGGATTCTGTTTCTTAGATATAACCATAGTCTCTGTCTTTTTGATGTTCAAAGTAAGGCCTTTCTGTTCACTTTCTTTGGCGACTTTGTCCAAAAGATTTTGCAGGTCTTGTTGGTTCTCAGCTATCAGTACTGTGTCGTCAGCATACCGAAGGTTGTTAATACTGTATCCTCCAATTTTTATGCCTGGTTCTGTGATGATTGTTCTTAGAATATTCTCGCTATACAGAGAAAAAAGGTCTGGAGATAGTACACATCCTTGTCGCACCCCTTGTTTTTACAAGATTACTAATAATTAAACTATTAAATAGCTTATAACAATATACTTACCAGCTATGATTACTGCATAAATATTTGAATAACTTTACCTACTGTATATTTTATTACCAGCTACAACCACTTGCACTAACATACATCTGGCTACATCTCAACTCTACAATCATATGTAATCATGTGTTGCTATGCCAGATACATATAACAACACATCAACTATAAAGTTGGTAAGTTAAAAACAGCTGATATAGTAATATGAGTATGTCAACATCCAGCTGATGTTATAACACTGAACATGTAAACATCTAGCTGATGTTATAACACTGAGAATGTCAACATCCAGCTGATGTTATAACACTGAGAATGTCAACATACAGCTGATGTTATAACACTGAACATGTAAACATCTAGCTGATGTTATAACACTGAGAATGTCAACATCCAGCTGATGTTATAACACTGAACATGTAAACATCTAGCTGATGTTATAACACTGAGAATGTCAACATCCAGCTGATGTTATAACACTGAACATGTAAACATCTAGCTGATGTTATAACACTGAGAATGTCAACATCCAGCTGATGTTATAACACTGAACATGTAAACATCTAGCTGATGTTATAACACTGAGAATGTCAACATCCAGCTGATGTTATAACACTGAGAATGCCAACATCCAGCTGGTGTTATAACACTGAGAATGCCAACATTCAGCTGGTGTTATAACACTGAGTATGTGATGTTATAACACCAAAAAATGTCAGCCCCAAATCTGTGTCTCTCTCACACTCTTAAACTGATTCTCCCAACTTAGTCCAGCCTACTTAAGACGCCACTTACAAGAATTATGCTACACAAAGCTCAGTGTGCTGTCATGTTAAGCTGTGTTAGACTCATTAATTGTTCATATTTACAATTTTTTCTGCACTATCATTCCTTTATTTTTCTTGCTGCCTGATGAAAGTACAAGCCAAAATATTGCAGTTTTTTCATATTATTTGGTAAACTTTGGCCAAACATTTTGTTGTGACAAGAGTATAGACAAGTGTATAGATCCCAGAGTTTGTTACACAAAACTGGCTACTCACAGCAGTCAGTGGAGTAAAATACAAAGATATCAATATAACATCAACAGCTAAACTGTTTTCTGTGACATACCACAGCATATCAAACAGCCAACATCAACAGCTGAACTGTTTTCTGTGATATGTCATAGCATAACAAATACAATATAAAAAAGACAACATCAACAGCTGAACTATTCTCTGTGAAATAACACAGCATAACAAACACAATATCAAACAGTCCCTATCAACAACTGAACTGCTTTCTGTGATATAACACAGCATAACAAACACCACATCAAACAACCAACATCAAACAACCAACAACAACTGAACTGTTTTCTGTTATATAATATGTATAACCCTTTCCTTTCCTGTGACAAATAAATTTTAGACAAACAAATTCTGACAATTAAATCCTGTGCCAAAGGTCAACAATTTCTCATGCAAGTGGCTTATATCAAAAACAAATCCTAGTATTAACTATAAGTATGGGTAAAATATTCAGATTAATTATCTGTTCATGTACATTAAATTATGTTGATAATTTAAAATAATCAGACAAGGAAAGAAAGTTTAAAGAAAACAAAACCAGCTAATAACCTGACACTCAACATCAAAACATGAACTTTATACTCTCCTGATAGAAAAGGACTGATTTACAATAATACAATGTTAGCTCTACATAAACAAAACACTAATCAGACATGTTATACTAAACAAACAAAATGGGAACATTAGTTCTACATAAACACAAGACCAGGCATGTTACACTAAACAAACAAAATGGGAACGTTAGCTCCACATAAACATAAGAGCAGACATGTTATACTAAACAAACAAAAGGGGAACGTTAGACCTACATAAACATAAGAGCAGACATGTTATACTAAACAAACAAAAGGGGAACGTTAGATCTACATAAACATAAGAACAGACATGTTATACTAAACAAACAAAAGGGGAACGTTAGATCTACATAAACATAAGAGCAGACATGTTATACTAAACAAACAAAAGGGGAACGTTAGATCTACATAAACATAAGAGCAGACATGTTATACTAAACAAACAAAATGGGAACGCTAGCTCTACATAAACATAAGAGCAGAAATGTCATACTAAACAAACAAAATGGGAACGTTAGCTCTATATAAACATAAGAGCAGAAATGTCATACTAAACAAACAAAATGGGAACGTTAGCTCTACATAAACATAAGAGCAGAAATGTCATACTAAACAAACAAAATGGGAACGTTAGCTTTACATAAACATAAGAGCGGAAATGTCATACTAAACAAACAAAATGGGAACATTAGCTCTACATAAACATAAGAGCAGAAATGTCATACTAAACAAACAAAATGGGAACGTTAGCTCTCATAAACATAAGAGCAGACACGTCATACTAAACAAACAAAATGGGAACGTTAGCTCTACATAAACATAAAACTAAGACTTGTTTTACTAAACAAACAAAAGATGATGACTTGGATAGATTTAGAGACCCAGTCACTGCTATACTTGACAGCTACCCTCATGGAAAAAGTCTTCTAGGGACTGTCTACATTAGCGACTCGTGAGTCACACAATACAAACAATTTTGGCACTACCAAAAGTTTATTGCTAGTAACGCACAGAATGCCAGACATTTGTGAGAAACAGTTAATGTGTTCTGATTGTCGAGCCAGCTTCCACAGAGCACAGTATAAATGGTATGAGGGATTATAACAATGTTCGGGAGAGGGTGTGGCACGAGCCAGCCACACAACGAACACACTTATTACGGCTAGGTCCACTAGGACAAAGGTTATGAGTGTAATGAAATATGAAACCTGCCAATTTGGGGAATGTGACACGTTGTTATTTAAATGTCCAAGGGTGGTTGACGTAAGCTAATAGCTGTATCTTTGTGTGATGATGGGTTGATGTATGCGTGTGTCGGATCACCTAGATCTATGCACATATATAAAGAACTGCTTCAAGAACGCACGTGCAAAATTCCACATAAAGACACAAATCATTATTATTACGCAAAGTTGTTACCCATTAGACTGCACTGTCAGTGGCACAGCTGACATGTGTTGTATGTAAGAGTTACGGTTATGTTCTGACATGACACGCACAGTACACACCTACAGAAGGTCCAAACACAACAGCGCGCACACGTCTGTGCCCGTGCGCACTCAGCGACTTACAGCTGTCCTGACCTGTAACTTGAGCATGAATTTAGCACAAACGAGTAGTTGGCATCGGCAGTGCCGTGGTCTTGATATTAAGAACGATCAACTTGTAAGAACAAAGTCGGACAAAACTGCAGATCACAAAACCACAAACGATGCAGCCAGTCTGGCATCCCACCTGTAACTCGCATAGCCAGACTACACCACACTACGCTACACATCCACGACTCGGGGTGTCTGGTCTTTGTTACACCACGTGACGCGTTGTTCCCGCTGGCCTGTGACTTGAATGAAACCTGCTCCCATCCCTTCTCCTGCGCTTGCTCAACCAGAACACAGGGGTGTGGCCTACATGCTCACTCTGATTGCATTATCTACTCCGGTCAGCATGTCAATCGATTTCCACAGATGTCAATCACCTTCCACTCTCAGCCCGTCCCCAGCTCTGTCACACTGTGGCTCCAGAACTGAGATCACAAAAAACACGGAACTTAACTCTTTGTGATGGCGGGGAATTTCTCTGTGTGTGTGTGTGTGTGAGAGAGAGAGAGAGAGAGAGAAAGAGAGAGAAGGCGGTGTGTGTGAGGATAATGGCGGGCGGAAGGAGAACAGATGTTATTATTCTGTAAGAAATAAGACGTGTTAAATGATTGCCACAACGGGGCACATGATATTCTGGCCAAGAGAGAGAGAGAGAGAGAGAGAGAGAGAGAGAGAGAGAGAGAGAGAATCTAACGAGTGGTCTGGACCAGGAGGGGTTTCCTCTGGTTTTGTGTGTGTGTGTATGGAAGGGGGGGGGGAAGTGAGGTAGAAAAAAGAGGCAGTAGAGGAAAATAGAATGACTAATCAGACGGGTAAGTATGTGTGTGTGTGTGTGTGTGTGTGTGTGGAGGGCAGTCTTGCACTCAGTCACAAAATGTCCCTCGGGAGAGAGGGGAGGTGGCTATGATTGAAGGTTACCGCAGATTGTCACCGCTCTTTTCATCCTCCCAACAGGTGCAGGTGAGACACCCAAGTGCTGCAGTCTGACTGGGTGGCACGCTCCACCACCAGCACTATTAGAACACACAGAACATGTAGGGAGTGAGCACAAAGCCCCAGCCACTGAGCTCTGAATACTAGACTTGGCGTCCGGGCTGCTATCAGACAGCAAGAAACATCCAGGCACGCCGCCGGCCATACTGGGCTAGTTTGTTACAAATTATGCACGCCCGGCCATAATCATTTCTGTCTGGAATATTTGAGGAGAATGTACAACAGAAAGCAAGGCAATCTCAAGGGAAGTGGTTGTACAATGTTTGAAAGTTTACAATGCCTTCTCTATAGGGATTATGTCAGGACAGAGTTAAAAAGGGATGCCCATTCAGCGAGTTCTATCCGCCCAGATATGGGTCATGTTCAAGATAAACATACGCTTGTATGAAAACGAGAGATCGAACAGGCGATACGAGGGAAGGGCGAGGCGCACAGACAACGAGCACTGTTGTAGTGTCACTCTACAGAAACATCAGAGCTGACATGTACAAGGACACAGGACTAGTCACTGCTTATGTCTGCGCTATAACAATCTGGACATTGTTAGGGAGGGTGCAGAGCATTTTCTTGCTCAAGCTGGTAAAAGGCTGGGACGTAGACAGACAGACAGAAACACATAGAGAGATATTCAGATAGAGACACAGATAGATATAGATAGACAGAGAGAAAGAAGCAGAGACACGGAGAGATAGAAAACGGAAAGAGAGAGAGGGTGAGGGAGACGGTAGACTGTCAAGAAATGAAACAATAAAGACAGAACTGATTTTACAAAATAACTGTCAGATTATAATCAGACAATCTGACTAAGAAATAACCCCACATCGTAGAAAGGATTACTAAAGCATACACAAACAATCTAATGACACTACTCAGTAGTGATTAACCCTTTCCTATATATACATATTTCTGGTAGAGAAATATCAAGTGCAATTTCCTACAACTTTAATCAGCTTTTCTCTCTGTACTCTGTATGTTATATGAAATGTATTTCTAACAGAAACTGAATTAGTGACATATGACTGGCCGTATGTTTCCCTGATATAATTCACATGACTGACAGGCCTAATGTCTCCCTCATGTGTCAGTGAAGTAAGGGTTAACTAAAGATACGCCGCCATATGCTCTACACAAAGCTGGAGAGCAACATGGTGTCCGCTTTATGGCACCACATGCAGCACATTTCTCATCAATTCTAAGTCTAACAAAGAACTCTGTACCTAGCAGTGCTACAGAGAGACCGTAGTTTCTGAGAGAACTAACGAGTACATCAACTACTACACAAAGCAAACCATTAAACATTAACCAGCCGACTAACACTGCTGATCTCACCTACAACATATGGAGCGAGTGTGTGCGGTTTATAACAAAATCAAGTAAAAGGGTTAAAAAATATATAAATATGATAAACAAAACGACGACGACGACGACAACAACAAGAAGAAGGATGGGGAGGAAGAGCAACAGAAATAAACCAATGAGCCAAGGTCAAGAGCTAGGAAATCTCAGAACAAACCTTGCGAGGAGCTTTGATGGGTGTTTCTGTTTCCTGTTATAAAAAGAGATTCAGTCACACGTATGTGAAGGTCAATAATATATTCCCTTGTTATAAAAAAAGAGATTAAATCAAACATATGTGATGATAAATATATTCCCTTGTTATAAAAAGAGTTTGAGACGTACAGATGTGATGAAAAACAGATTCAATCACACGTATGTGATGGTAAATAATATATTCCCTTGTATGAAAAAGAGAATAAATCAAACATATGTGATGATAAATATATATTCGTTTGTTAGAGTCGTACAGATGTGATGGTCCATCTGTGGCAGGATTGTAATGGTTTGAATATTTCCATGTTTGTAGTGGGTAGGCTGTGGTAGTCTTTTCTGTCACTGACAAGCGCATTCTCAGAGATTTGTTAGTATTTTTTTTCATGTTTGCTTTTCTTATTCTAGTTGTTCATGCCAGCCCCAGACTGGCTGACGCTGATCATAGTCTCCCTTGTTCCAGCTTTCTTGTCGTTTCCCTTGTTCCAGCTTTCTTGTCGTTTCCCTTGTTCCAGCTTTCTTGTCGTTTCCCTTGTTCCAGCTTTCTTGTCGTTTCCCTTGTTCCAGCTTTCTTGTCGTTTCCCTTGTTCCAGCTTTCTTGTCGTTTCCCTTGTTCCAGCTTTCTTGTCGTTTCCCTTGTTCCAGCTTTCTTGTCGTTTCCCTTGTTCCAGCTTTCTTGTCGTTTCCCTTGTTCCAGCTTTCTTGTCGTTTCCCTTGTTCCAGCTTTCTTGTGGTTTCAGATGAAAACGGACTTCCACAGAACTGATGGTTTGTGGTTCGGACGTCATTGAGATTAAAAAATGGGCGTTGGTCTGAACTGACAGTCACTCGGCTCTCTGACCCGGATATGACCTTTCTATGAGGGTTGCAAGCAGGCAAACGGGTAAACTTAAAGTGGAGAAGGAAGAGGCGGAGTTGGGGAACGAGGAGGGAAGATGATAAAAATCTGCTCCGCTATCATGATACAAACTGCAGCTTACAGATGTAGGATATCAGCACGACATGGCTAATCCTAGCTCTCACACAGGAAGCCACGTTACTTCGTGAAAACATGCGTCGAGTGTTTTATGTTTACTTTTTTTGTGTGCATACATGAGAGAGAGAGAGAGAGAGAGAGAGAGAGAGAGAGGGAGAGAGAGAGAGAAGGTGTTTTGGGAAGGGGGAGCAGAGAAGGAGATAAGATGAGAGAGGGAGTGTGAAGAAAGAAAGAGGAAATAGAGACGGTGGAGAGGGGCCAGGGTGAGAGATGAGAACATGAGAGAGAGAGAGAGAGAGAGGAGGGGGTGTTGGGGAAGAATAGAGGGAAAATGAAGAAAAGAAAGAGAGAGGCTGTGTATGGACCAATAAGCGATCGCGGAGAATGAAGGATGAGAGAGAAAGAGAGGAGGATAAGATAAATATAAGCGAAGAGAGAGAGATAATAAAGATAACCTGCTAGCTAACAAAATAAGACTTACAACTTGCACAGTGAGCCTGCACATTTCTAAAAAAAACACCCTGACAATTTAACAAACACACATCACAGAACTACAAGATCAGGACAATGGCGTTAGGAAGTTTCATTAGCTGACACACGACAAACATGCAGCACAAAGCAACGTTCACTTACACCGTGCAGCCGAGGCGTGTGTATAATGAAAGCCGTAGACTTAGCCGAGCCGGCCCCCCACACAAATACAAGGACAGCCGCCAGCGCTCACCACTGGCAGAATCAACCAATGAAGCTCTTAGAGATAAGTTTGGGCGGGATGCAAACTCCGTGCGTGACACAAACTATAGGAAGCCGATTCTCAAGTTTCTATTGGTTCCGTACAATTCACATTTCCCATAACCGACGTGTTATGTAGCACAGAAAACTAACTGATTTATCACTGAAATGTTTGCTATGTGATATACTTGTGAAACAACGTTCCTGAGGCAGTTACTGAATAAAGTTGTGATATGTCTATTTAATGTGTGCTGTCTACCTGACATACAGCAGTGATATGTCTATTTAATGTGTGCTGTCTACCTGACATACAGCAGTGATATGTCTATCTAATGTGTGCTGTCTACCTGACATACAGCAGTGATAAGTCTATCTAATGTGTGCTGTCTACCTGACATACAGCAGTGATATGTCTATCTAATGTGTGCTGTCTACCTGACATACAGCAGTGATATGTCTATCTAATGTGTGCTGTCTACCTGACATACAGCAGTGATATGTCTATCTAATGTGTGCTGTCTACCTGACATACAGCAGTGATATGTCTATCTAATGTGTGCCGTCTACCTGACATACAGCAGTGATGTGTCTATCTAATGTGTGCCGTCTACCTGACATACAGCAGTGATGTGTCTATCTAATGTGTGCCGTCTACCTGACATACAGCAGTGATATGTCTATCTAATGTGTGCCGTCTACCTGACATACAGCAGTGATATGTCTATCTAATGTGTGCCGTCTACCTGACATACAGCAGTGATATGTCTATTTAATGTGTGCTGTCTACCTGACATACAGCAGTGATATGTCTATCTAATGTGTGCTGTCTACCTGACATACAGCAGTGATAAGTCTATCTAATGTGTGATGTCTATCTAATGTGTGCTGTCTACCTGACATACAGCAGTGATATGTCTATCTAATGTGTGCTGTCTACCTGACATACAGCAGTGATATGTCTATCTAATGTGTGCCGTCTACCTGACATACAGCAGTGATATGTCTATCTAATGTGTGCCGTCTACCTGACATACAGCAGTGATATGTCTATCTAATGTGTGCCGTCTACCTGACATACAGCAGTGATATGTCTATCTAATGTGTGCCGTCTACCTGACATACAGCAGTGATATGTCTATCTAATGTGTGCTATCTATCTGACATACAGCAGTGATATGTCTATCTAATGTGTGCCGTCTACCTGACATACAGCAGTGATATGTCTATCTAATGTGTGCTATCTATCTGACATACAGCAGTGATATGTCTATCTAATGTGTGCTATCTACCTGACAAGCTGAGAATCACTGTCACAGAATCCAGGAGACAGTATGAGGGGATGCTGGTCACTATGTTGTAGGGAGCTTAAATCTGTTACTCATGGAATATGTTTTCTTCATTACGATGACTTGAAGCTGTCAAGAAGGATAATAAAACCTTCTTCCCAGATGTCCCTAGATGACATGTTAGAAAACCTGATAATCACTGAAAAACTAAAGGGAAAATGAAGGGGAGGGAGTTGGAACCGATTTGATATCAAGTACCAAAGACAATGGTGAAGCATGACTACCAACAACTATCAGTCCTGGATATAAGGAATGAATGAAAACTTTTTGTTTCCTAGACTTGATACTTAGCTCTCTAAGCTAACTATAGACTTGATACTTAGCTCTCTAAGCTAACTATAGACTTGATACTTAGCTCTCTAAGCTAACTATAGACTTGATACTTAGCTCTCTAAGCTAACTACAGACATGATACTTAGCTTTAAGTTAAGTATGACCACATAAGTGATTGTACTTGAGTGTTTCTGATTTGTTTGTTGTTTTGTTAAAGTCAACTGGCAATATTTTCTTTAACTTGGTTTTGCTTGTCTTTCACGCCAGCGGTTATTAAACTGTGATTTCTAGCTTGTTGGTCTATATAGTTCCTCTAACTTGCATGTCTCTCCTCTTTCAAGCTAGCTATTATATGCCAGTGGTTATCAAACTGTGGCTTCTAGCTTGTTGGTCTAAATAGTTCCTCTAACTTGCATGTCTCCCCCTCCTTATCATTCAATCACTCTAGCATACGCTCTAATTAGTGTACAGACAGCTTTACTGCAGTGATCTGTGTACAGTTGTATAGGTAAGGTTTGTTTTTTTTACCTTACCTATACAACTATACACAAATCACTGTAATAAAGCTGTGATAGCAAAATGTATAAAGTAGGAACAAGTTTATTATTTAACGATTACACAGTTGTGACGTTTCGGCGCGAGCCTTTATCAAACAAAAACAAACAGGAAGAAGAATCAGAGAGAGAGGAGACAAAGTACAGATTCACATGAATTTGATGTTAACGAAACAACAACAAAAAAATGAAAAAAATGAATGAACAATTGCAAATGATTTATCTCAGCTCCTGGAGCAGCACAGAACCACAATCGTCTTTATGTCGAAAGGAGCATAAGCAATAAGCACCGGTTACTATGCAAACAGAGCGTTCGTTCTGAAATGTGCAAAATTGTGCATGATTGAGTGTAGAAAATGTTAAGAGACAAGGATGTGCGCATAGAGGCAAATCTGATTTTCTGGTAACAGCCATCAAACAATGTCACGCAGATGACACAAGCCACCTGGCGCTTGAGAACAGTTACATAAAGGACTATGGGACACTGGAACCACATGGTTTGAACTCGTTATTCAGCTACACATAATCTTCCGCAATCTTACTCATTCTTACGTGTTGCACATAGTTTTGTACCCTCACGCATCATCACATTACTATTCCTCTACCACAACCATAATCATTTATTTCACTTCCTCCTAAATAGATTGCCATCGATTCCCTACCATCACCTACTATCAAACATCACAAATCCCTATCCATTCACCACCACCACCACCACCACCACCACCATCATCATCATCATCATCATCATCATCATCATCATCATCATCATCATCATCATCATCATCATCATCATCGCCTTTCACTCCCTTGAGAGCACCGGCCATAGATTGAGGTCCTCCAGTCATCCCCGTTCTTGGAATAATTCTCTGTTCATTCTCTGCACATCCTTGTCTCTTAACATTTTCTACACTCAACCAAGCACAATTTTGCACCTTTCAGAACGAACGCTCTGTTTACATCGCAACCGGTGCATATTGTTTGTGTTTCTTTCGACATAAAGGCGATTATGGTTCTGTGCTGTTCTATGAGCTAAGTCATTTGCAATTGTTCATTAATTTTGTCATTTCTTTATTGCTTCGATAACATAAAATTCATGTGAATCTGTACTCTCTGATTCTTCGTCCTGTTTGCTTTTGTCTGACAAAGGCTGGCGCCGAAAAGTCACAAGTGTGTTATGGTTAAATAATAACGCTGTTCCTACTCTCCCCCCCCCCCCCCCCCAGTTTATACATTTTAGCACACGCTCTGTACCCGACAGTTGTAAGTTTTGACAAGTTTGGAGATCTAACACGTTTTTGCCACGCTGTCCGCAGACATGCACAGATACTTCTCTCTCAGTTTCAGCAAACTGGCACACAGAATAGTTCTGTCACAGTTCCAGTAAACTATGTTGGACAACAGTTGTCACAGTTCCAGTAAACTGGCAGAGGCACTAGTTCAGTCACAATTCCAGCAAGTCATATGACTTGTTCTAAGAGGCTGACATCTGTATCTCGCTTCCACGAGAAGTGAATGATGTCTTCCAGAGACGGACTAGCTAGACTCCTCTGTTCTAACCAATTACATACATATCTAGAACACGCAAGACTTCTCGTCCCATCCAGACAATGCCAAGCTTTCTGATCACCCTTACAGGACGTACAAGCCCGTCCGCTCTCTGCCAGTGTACATACACCACCGTAATCTCATACATACATACACACACACGCCTTCGAGCACATACACACAGAAGCGAGGTGCTAGGACTGGCGTTGTGACATCAGACTTAACAAAATATGGGTCGGCGGCGTGCTCCACACACATTCCCCTCAGTCCATTCATTCATTCAGCCCTCGCAGACAAAGGGCCATATTTTCTGCCCTGGTCTTCATTCGCCCCCTCCATTATCTAAAATATAAATATAAGCTAGCGCCTATTACCATGGGAGGAATGGAGGCCAGGAGAGGTACCCGGCCGGCGAGAGGAAAGATGGTAAACAAAGAATGAGGAAATGATGAAACTGGACCTTGATATCTGCCGCCTCCCTTGCTCGTCCCCACAGTCTGCCATATTTTCTCTCTGCACACTCAGCTAAAGCAAAACTCTCACAAATCCTCCATCTGGATAGATATGAAAGAATGTTCTTCAATATGAACGAATCTGTTAAAGTCAACGATGAAACTTGGAACTGCTTCGCTCATCACAAACAAATCACTACAAGGTGGATGATGTGATGAGATGTGTGTAAACACAGCTGCTATCATCAGCATTTTCCTTATTGTATCATGCTTATATCAAACATAACATAACAAGAGCTTTTCCTCTGCCTGCTAACAGTGTTTCTTAAGGACTTCTTCCTCTCTCTCTCCCACCCTTTTATACTAGCAGTGCTCTGTTACTCTGCTAGGTCTTCTCTAACTCACTTCCTCACAACAATCATCATCATCATCAGGTGCAGTGTGGATAGCCCATGGCGATCACGGTGCTCCGTAAATGAAATCTTTCAGGTTATCTTTTCCGTCTTCCTCTACTCCCCCCCCCCCCCCCCCCCCCGCTGTCCTGCTTTCAAGCGCTCCCAAGACTAGTGAAAGTTGAACTGTCTTTGTTTTATAATATTTTTAATAAGACTCATTTTCTCAGTAGATTTTCTAAAAGGTTCCTGGTGTGTCAGTTTCCTTGTCCAAGGCGCTCATAACACTCAGACTATACAAGCACATTCTTTGTTGGCGATACAGATCTCTGTCTGTTTACTATGCAGGCACACCAAAAAGGAAGGCAAAAGCAAGCGTGTCTCCTGTGTTTGTCTTTATTTTTCTCAAGTACAGCGAAAACCAACAATCTCCGCGTTTCTCAACAGAACCTGCAATATTTACCTGTGACTGAAGCAGCAACAGTAAGAAATAAGAACTGCTGGAGCCCTGTACATGCAACAAAGCAGGGCGCAGCTCTATGTCCAGTGATAGCCAGTAGTTCTATGTCCAGTGACAGCGAGTAGTTCTATGTCCAGTGACAGCGAGTAGTTCTATGTCCAGTGACAACGAGTAGTTCTATGTCCAGTGACAACGAGTAGTTCTATGTCCAGTGATGGCAGTGATCTTCAACTCCCTGCCCGGCTTAGTACGTCTCTGAGTGTGTGTGTTGTGTGTTAATGTGTCTGTATGTTTTTATGTTTGAATGAAAGAATGTCACAACACATTCTTCACACAAACAAATCCCTATAAAGAATACATGACAAACGATAAGAAAGAACAGTGTCAAATACCAAATAGAACTAACTAAAGCTACGCCCACCGAGCCATGTCATCTTCTTCATCGCAATCTTCTGTCCCAACAACAACTCGCCAACGCCCACCACCAAGCGGAAAAACAACATAAGTATGAGAACATAAAGCAAGCCAGGAAACGAAGGTCAGGTCACACTTCCTCACACACACACACACACACACTTAAGTGATTCTTCCGACACGCGTCAAAGTTTTCTTGTGATCACGAGAGGGAAAAAACCAACCTAAATATTGTCTGACTGCCTACTTCATTATTTAGACTTTATTATTACTTTATAAACTAACATTTTATATATAACTTAATAAAACAAAATTATAAGTTCTTTCTTATTCTTCCAATTCTCTCTCTCTCTCTCTCTCTCTCTCTCTCTCTTAAGTGAGCTATAAGTTCAGCTTTTCTTCAGTAGATCTAAACAGCTCTAATTTAAGCTCCATTTAAACACACTGCATGTGTTGCAGTAGATACTGGCTACGTCTTGACTCATGTGTGGCAGTACATACTGGCTACGTCTTGACTCATGTGTTGCAGTAAATACTGGCTACGTCTTGACTCATGTGTTGCAGTAGATACTGGCTACGTCTTGACTCATGTGTGGCAGTAGATACTGGCTACGTCTTGACTCATGTGTGGCAGTACATACTGGCTACGTCTTGACTCATGTGTTGCAGTAGATACTGGCTACGTCTTGACTCATGTGTTGCAGTAGATACTGGCTACGTCTTGACTCATGTGTTGCAGTAGATACTGGCTACGTCTTGACTCATGTGTGGCAGTAGATACTGGCTACGTCTTGACTCATGTGTGGCAGTACATACTGGCTACGTCTTGACTCATGTGTTGCAGTAGATACTGGCTACATCTTGACTCATGTGTTGCAGTAGATACTGGCTACGTCTTGACTCATGTGTGGCAGTAGATACTGGCTACGTCTTGACTCATGTGTGGCAGTACATACTGGCTACGTCTTGACTGTATCTAAGTTCTGGCTGTAATGCTGTCCTAGCGTACACTTACATCTACCATCTTGTCCTGGACCGCTACAGAAGCTACAGTAACTGGCTACGTCTTGACTTTATCATCAGTTTCACATTATGATATTGTTCCAACCAACTCTTACAGGCCTGGACTGATACTTCCCTCTCACACGACCCTGCTGCTTTGTTCCATTATTAGTGCTTCATTAAGTTCTCTCCCCAGAATGCACGTAGGCGGCTCACACAGCCCAGTATATCTCTTAAATAACACTTTTTCTGGTTATGCTCTCATCTCTTCATCTCCTATGATATCTGCTACTACTCTTATTAGCCTGTCTCCCCTGGCGTTTATTTCAGATGTATTGATTTTAGCCTCGCATTTCTTGGCTCACATCCATGTTTTGCATTGTGGGGCCTGCTTTGTGTTCAACTGTGAGTACAGGAGTGCATGCATTTCTCTGACAATATTGATCTTGAAGTGCTCCACAGTAACGCTTATATAAGTCACTTTGCTTACCAGTCATTTCCCACTGTAGTTTCTGTACCTAACTGTTGTCCTGGTGAAAGTAATGCTTATATGAAACTCTTTATGTTGTCAAAACAGCATCTCATTCTCTTCCCCCACCCCCCCTCCCCAGCTTTTTGTTAGTGTGTGAGGCAGGTGCAAGCCAAACCCCACACAGTAAGTAGCCCTGTTTACCAGATGACAATCAAATGACTGAGAAAACCAGACTGCTCTTCCTGTAATCGATGAAGTGAATCAACTTGTAACTTCGCTCAACTTTCAGTCCTAGATAATCGATACTAACAAGAGAATTTAGTCAAACAAATCGCAAGAGCAGGCAGCGAGTGTTTGTTCATGGAGCATTGTTTTTTTTTTCTCTGCTTGGACCAGCTCGCCCATTATAATAAAGCCTAATTATGTCTGACAGATGTCCTGTGTATACTGGAAGATAACTTTGCCTGAATCGTTCACATGTTCACAAAGCTGAGCACTGAGACAGTTGACTCAACATCACGAAGCAATGCTAACATGAATTAACAGAATGAGAAAACTCAATTACTAATCAAAATGGAATGAACTAGACATAAATGCCTTTGAATGTAAATGCTATAGAAGAGTTCTCCACATATCGTGGACACAAAAAAGAACAAATATATCTATACTACAAGAGCTTAATATTGAAGAAGGCTGGCTAGTAAAGAGGATTAAAGAGTAAAAAGTAAAGATAGTCCCATAGCAAATGCCGTAGGGGATGAAGCGTTAGAGACCTCATTATGCTGGGTCATCAGCGTATGAGGTAGGGTGACCAGTTCCTTTCCTCGCTGCCTTTACTTCCCAGATTTTCTCTGGTACCCATTTTGCGAGGCTGGGTCGACCTCGGGGCCGTATTGGTCGGAAAAAAAATCCCGCTCAGCTGGGGATTCGAACCCTCGACCATTTGGTTGCTAGACGAGTGCTCTAACCACTACGCTAGCCGGCCCCTGGATTAAAGAGAGAAAACTTAAATATTTTGGACACATTAAACGTCATGATAATCTAGAGAAGACCGTCTTGGAAGGATACATAATGGGAAAAAGAAAAAGAGGAAGACCGAAACGAAGATGGCTGCAAGACATCGTTGATGATCTGGAAATGGATGCAGCAGCAGCAGGCCATCTTGCTCACAACCGAGAGGCCTACAGGAGTGCTGTTTGGGAGGCAAAGTTCCGCAAGGGACATGCAAATGAATGAATGAATGAGACAGATGTGCGCATAGTGCTGTCATCCATTCTCTTCTTTTTGTGAGTTACTATACCATGACATGAAAAAAAAATGCCACAGGGTACAAGAGAGCGGACGATGGAACCCAAAGAAACACCCACAACACCTGTACTATGTAGATAAGACGGCAAGATGTGATCAGAGAGAGGGGACACAGAAAGGCGTTTGCTGACAGGGACCTGGCTGTGAGATCTGAGCCTGCAGTCCAAGGCCGGTCATGATTCAGCTGACTTCACATGAGAAATCTGTTCAGCTCGCTCTGAAGCAATCAATCATCGCCAGATTATTCTGACAAGATAAACAGATAAGCCAGTCTAAACTCAGAAACTCCCAACTACTAGCTCTGACAGTCAAAATTTAGAACCACCAACTATTCTAGACAGATTACAGTGCTATCTGACAGTTGTATTACTAATTTGTGAATCCTAGACAGCTATTATAAACGCAGCGTCAAGCATCAAAGATCAACACTCCAGGCTATCACAGTAAGGAGAGCACACTACAACAGATTCAAATAGCAAAGATCAACACTCCAGGCTATCACAGTAAGGAGAGTACACAAAGCGGTTCAAACACGTCAAGCCAGCATCCCACTGTTGACACAGACATACCTGAAACTGGTCAAAGCCGAGCGCTTACAAGTAAGCGGTTCAGTCAGTCATTCGTATGTCCCTTGCGGAACTATGCCTCCCTAACAGCTTTCCTGTAGGCCTCTAGGTTGTAAGCAAGATGAGTAGGCGGATACAAGCATGAAATATGCGCTAGTTACAAGGGAGAAAACTAAAGTGGTGTAAGCATCAAGCTGGTCGTCAAGAACTGACTGCATGTACTTGTAAGAACATCCAACACAGAAAGTTGTCAGAGTACTTGTATTTGTAAGAACACCCAACACAGAAAGTCGTCAGAGTACTTGTAAGAACATCCAACTAGTGGAGGACCGTGCCAGACCGTGCCAGAGAGAGACTGAGAACTAGTGGAGGACCGTGCCAGACAGAGACTGAGAACTAGTGGAGGACCGTGCCAGACAGACTGAGAACTAGTGGAGGACCGTGCCAGACAGACTGAGAACTAGTGGAGGACCGTGCAGACCGTGCCAGACAGAGACTGAGAACTAATGGAGGGCCGTGCAGACCGTGCCAGACAGAGACTGAGAACTAGTGGAGGACCGTGCCAGACAGAGACTGAGAACTAGTGGAGGACCGTGCCAGACAGAGACTGAGAACTAGTGGAGGACCGTGCCAGACAGAGATTGACTCTGGGCTGTTGTACCGTTTAAGTAGGCAATGACAGTCAGTACTGACGATAAGGAAAGAAAGAGCAAACTGACACAAAGTCTCTGTCTATTATGCCTAATACCATCAAGCATTGTGTTATCAGAATTTACTAAGGAAGAGCATGCTTGGTAATAGCTACCCGCATCACAATCCATCTTCTAACACCATACCAACCCTCAGTAGTGTTATAGAACTTAGAAATATCTTCATTTCTACAGTGCCAGGGGAGCTCAATTACACCTGGCTTCAGAAACATACCAGAAGTACAAACTGACCTCAGACTTCCATAACACTGGTATGTAACATCAGTAACTATGTTCAGCTATATCTATGACACAGCAGCATATAAAATATCTCAGAAACAGAACATACCAGCCCTAGAACACAAGGGTACGTCATAACACCTGTGAACAATACCTGTGAATGTTTTAATGACTCACCAACTTTATCCAGCCAGTGGCATAAGAAAACGGCTGTAAACCTCTCACACAGGATTATAATCTATGCACAAGCTAACAACTCCAGCTCGTACAAGACGACGAGTCCGTCACGAGCACGTTTTAAACGCTCTTCACATAAAATCAACGAAGATCTGACTTCATTCAAACATCAACTCAGGTACGACGTATACAGGACATGATAGCCTCCAGGCTGTCAAATCTGCGCAGTGAACGGCGGTCGTTGGTGAACAACCCGAGTACTGTTTGTACTGCCTAGCCCTAGTCTGAGCTAGAAGTGGAGACACACAAGCATCAACTGTATATTCCGTGGGCTGGATAGATGACATAAACAGAAGCATGAACTGTATATTCCGTGGGCTGGATAGATGACATAAACAGAAGCATGAACTGTATATTCCGTGGGCTGGATAGATGACATAAACAGAAGCATGAACTGTATATTCCGTGGGCTGGATAGATGACATAAACAGAAGCATGAACTGTATATTCCGTGGACTGGATAGATGACATAAACAGAAGCATGAACTGTATATTCCGTGGACTGGATAGATGACATAAACAGAAGCATGAACTGTATATTCCGTGGACTGGATAGATGACATAAACAGAAGCATGAACTGTATATTCCGTGGGCTGGATAGATGACATAAACAGAAGCATGAACTGTATATTCCGTGGGCTTGATAGATGACATAAACAGAAGCATGAACTATATATTCCATGGACTGGACAGGTGACATAAACAGACGCATGAACTATAAATTCCATGGACTGGACAGGTGACATAAACAGACGCATGAACTATATATTCCATGGACTGGACAGGTGACATAAACAGAAGCATGAACTATATATTCCATGGACTGGACAGGTGACATAAACAGAAGCATGAACTATATATTCCATGGACTGGACAGGTGACATAAACAGACGCATGAACTATATATTCCATGGACTGGACAGGTGACATAAACAGACGCATGAACTATATATTCCATGGACTGGACAGGTGACATAAACAGAAGCATGAACTATATATTCCATGGACTGGACAGGTGACATAAACAGACGCATGAACTATATATTCCATGGACTGGACAGGTGACATAAACAGAAGCATGAACTATATATTCCATGGACTGGACAGGTGACATAAACAGACGCATGAACTATATATTCCATGGACTGGACAGATGACATAAACAGAAGCATGAACTATATATTCCATGGACTGGACAGGTGACAAAAACAGAAGCATGAACTATATATTCCATGGACTGGACAGGTGACATAAACAGACGCATGAACTATACATTCCGTGGGTTGAACAGAAGACGAGTATCAGAATGTTCTCCACCAACCGGGACAAATCGTGAGTCATACCCCAATAAAATCACCATCATAGCAAGGAGGAGCACAGTCATATCTTCAGTGACAAAAAAAAAAAGTCTGGAAAAAAAGAGGGGAACAGAACGAAGAAAGGTTAACACAGAGACAGATGGCGACATCAAGATAAGGCCAGCAATAAGCCTTGCCAAGTGCACCATGACAACAAGCAATAGAAGAAAGCAGAAAGCCCACGGCAGCCAGGGAAGTGAGACATGATGATGATGATGATGATGTCTACTTTTAGCCGGGTAAAAGAAAAAGGTCATACAATGATCATGAAATGTTTACAAAAAAAAAAAAAAAAACCAACAAAAAACTTGATACTAAAATACAGCAAAATTCAGCTTTCATAAATCTTACGTAAAAAAAAGCATGTAGTTACTATCAGTTATAGAATTCAGCCAGTAAAAGACCAGAAGAGCTTCATTATTGCCTGTCATTTGCTTATTACTAGTCGATTACCTGGCGTTGTACGGGTATTTATTTATCCCAATCAACAAAGTTCCATTCATTTCCACAACCTTCTAGAAGGTTCTGCAGAGTCTAGATAGTTCTGCAGAGTTCTATTTGTTCTACTCGACTAAACGTGGGCTTATTTGTCACCACTCAGCTTCACGACCCCGAACACTATGGATTGGACAGTAATCTCGATGAATTTGGACATTTTATTTTTCACCACTTCTCACCTTCCCCCCCCCCCCCCCCATGCTGCTGGGGGATGAACTTGGATTTAAACGGCATCGAGAATGTCACTGTTCATCTCGGCGACTCCGAAAACTATGGATTCGACACTAACATCGGCCGTTTTCGATTATTTGTACATGTCACTCCTACCCCCAGCCCACCCATGTCGATGGAAGCTGAACTTGGACTTAAACGGCATGGGGAGTGTCACTATTATCTCAGTGACCATGAAAACTATGGATTCAACACTAATATCAATCATTTTCAATTATTTTTACATGTCACTCCCATCCCATCCCCACCCACAGGCCCCCCCCAAGAGGTTGTAGGGATGTGTTACCCCCATAGTACTTTTGTACAGATTGTAAATCTGTTTGGTTGAATTGCTCCAGGCATTCCACAGTTATGCTGGAACATAAACACAGACACATCCATATACATATATATATATATATATATCAGTGTTCTGGTGTGAAGATATACACAGCACATAGGATACAATAAGCAAAATCTCAGCAAACAAGGGAAACAACCACATTATTACAACATGTAACTTCAGCAAGCAGTGTGTATGTGGTTATGTGGTGGTGGTTGGAGGGGAAAGAGAGAAAAGAGGGGGGAAGAGAGCGAAAGAAGGGTGAACTCATGAAACTGTTGGCCAATGTCTGGAGCAATCACATGGTCATGGTGAGAGTTGATGTATCAGTCAGATCAGAACTTGGACCAGGCAGTAAAGTATTCACACACTGTAAGCTACTAAAAACATGATATGCTGCAATGTTCTGCATAAAATACATTTTTTAACACAGGGGGTAGGGAAGAAGGCAGAGTCTGATGACACAGGGAAGTGAGTGAAAATGGTCATGGAAAGAAGGAGTGAAGGGTGGGGTGAGGTGGAATGTGGAGGATGAGGAATTTTACCACTCTGGTATTCCTACTCCAAGGCTGAAAATTGAAAACAAAACAGTGCATATTCTACCACAGATTTCAGTAAGATTAATAAAAAAAAAATGTAGTATGTAGTGAAAGGTTCATGGCAAGATATGAGATGTCAGTGTCAGGTAATGTGAGGTTCATGGGCAAGATATGAGATGTCAGTGTTAGGTACTGTGAAAATGATGGTTAACAGTCATGTAAGCTTAGTTGTTTATGTGAATAGTCATGTAAGTATGGTCAGTTATGTGAATGCAGTCATGTAGGTTTAGTCAGTTGTGTGAATGTAGTCAAGTAAGTTTAATCAGTTATGTGAATGCAGACAGGTAAGATTAATCAGTTATGTGAATGCAGACACGAAAGCTTAATCAGTTATGTGAATGCAGACAGGTAATTATTATATAATTATGACCTAGTAAATGAACACAAAAATGAGCAATGAAAGTCACAGAGAGGAAACTGCTGCTCACACAACAAGACACTGATATTAATAAGGCAGATACTGTTGCTATCTTACTTGCTGGTCTAAAACATTCCGGAAAAACTATACTGAAATAAAAGCAATATCTATACAGTTCTACATTTAACATAAAACTATGTCATTATCTGTCTCTAGAACTCATTAAACAATGATATTACATACATGGGTAGTTCTTGTCATATATAAAAATGACGCCAATTTCTAAAATGGATATGTGAAGGCTGATAAATTCACATGAAACTGTCAAGATTTCATTCTGAATGAAAACAAACAAAATTAATGCTTTCAATCAGACATCTTTTTTTTTTTTTGGCCTGACTCTCTCTGGATTCCACTAAAATGCTTTAAATAGTAGGTTGAATATAAACTATCCTGCACAGGCAAATGATTTTACAAGACAAAATAAAGCTAAAATGATGAACACTTATAAAAATGACTTATACAGCATCACCCTGTAAGCTAACAAAAAATATCACACATTTATCCAAATATAATCAAATATTGAGAGAAATAAAGCTAAAATAACTCATATGAAGATTTCAAAACATCCTGGAAAAATAAATGAATATAAAAGATCTTGTAAGGTTAAAACTATAAAGATGAACATCCTGAAACATCGTAATGATTATATTACATCCACAGTAAATGCTTAAATAATTATAAAATATTATGTGCACCTACAAAGATTAACTTCTCAGTTAAGATAAAAAAATATCCTAACCAAACTGTCAATAAACTTTACAATATGTAACAAGTATAGACTACATCTGTAAAGCTGTGCAATGTATATAAATGCTACATGAAAGTAAGCATTGCAACAAACAAAAAAATCAGGTGCACATATCATATGGTTCACATTATTTACCGTAGGTCATGTCACAAGTATTTCTTCACATATATCCACACACCTGATATCTATTTTATATAATTTTTTTTTTAACTTTACAAAAGTGATGACATATGAATCTTGAGTTTCATAATATGACAGCATATAATCCCTTAAACACCCTTAAGAAAATAAAGTGTGCAGGCACATGCAAACTGTCTTTGTAAGACAGACTGGTGAGGTTAATACCTTCCAACAAAACTTCAGTGTTTGGCTACGCTTAAAGGAGACTTACCCTGCGGGGGGCCGATGCTTGCTGCTGCTTGCCGGCCTCAGTCTCCAGGCTCTGAAATCTGGCCAACATCTTCTTGGCCGTGTCCTTCAAGGGCATGCCGTCACTCCAGTCTGTGTCCGCCTCCCTCACAACATCTGAGCGCTGCTGAGGGCTGGATTCTGACACGCTGGCCTCATTCTGTGGCTGGTATTGACCAGGCAGATCATATGGATGAACTGCTCCATTGTCCAGTCGACCGTGACTGGTAGGAGATGCAGGGGAGTGAGGTGTTCTGAAAGAACAAATGAGCAAGTGAAATTATTCTGTGACCACAAATAACTGACAAAAGCACTTTAGAGCAAACACAATCATGCCAGTGACAGTACGGTTATCTGAACTTAGCTGGCAAACCAAAGTTTACTAAGGACATATCTCACATCTTCATGATGGTTTAAGCAGTAGGACTGATACACTCCTTCAGCCTTGCACAATCAGGTACAGCTAGCCACAGTTCCATGTTAGATGAGCTTGGCAATAAGGTCATTTCTTAAGTTCCTTCTAGACCTTCAAGTGATCCACTGTACGTATGGACTGTAATCCATTTTCCATCCAACAAAATTCTTATACATCATCATCATTGCTGTTTACATGGAGCATGAATTTATTACTCTAGGAAGCTAAGAGTTAGAGCAAACAAACAAAAAAGTTTACAATATCTACCCTCTACTCATCCTGGCATTCACAACTTTACAATATCTACCATCTACCCATCCTGGCATTCACAACTTTACAATATCTACCCTCTACTCATCCTGGCATTCACAACTTTACAATATCTACCCTCTACCCATCCTTGCATTCACAACATTACAATATCTACCCTCTACCCATCCTCGCATTCACAACTTTACAATATCTACCATCTACCCTCTACCCATCCTGGCATTCACAACTTTACAATATCTACTCTCTAACGATCCTGGCATTCACAACTTTACAATATCTACCATCTACCCATCATGGCATTCACAACTTTACAATATCTACCATCTACCCTCTACTCATCCTGGCATTCACAACTTTACAATATCTACCATCTACCCATCCTGGCATTCACAACTTTACAATATCTACCCTGTACCCATCCTGGCATTCACAACTTTACAATATCTACCATCTACTCATCCTTGCATTCACAATTTTACAATATCTACCCTCTACTCATCCTGGCATTCACAACTTTACAATATCTATCATCTACCCATCCTTGCATTCACAACTTTACAATATCTACCCTCTACCCATCCTTGCATTCATAACTTTACAATATCTACCCTCTACCCATCCTTGCATTCACAACTTTACAATATCTACCATCTACCCATCCTTGCATTCAAAACTTTACAATATCTACCCTCTACCCATCCTTGCATTCACAACTTTACAATATCTACCCTCTACCCATCCTGGCATTCACAACTTTACAATACCTACCCTCTACCCATCCTGGCATTCACAACATTACAATATCTACCATCTACCCATCCTCGCATTCACAACTTTACAATATCTACCATCTACCCTCTACTCATCCTGGCATTCACAACTTTACAATATCTACCATCTACCCTCTACTCATCCTGGCATTCACAACTTTACAATATCTACCCTCTACCCATCCTTGCATTCACAACTTTACAATATCTACCATCTACCCATCCTTGCATTCACAACTTTACAATATCTACCATCTACCCATCCTTGCATTCAAAACTTTACAATATCTACCCTCTACCCTCTACCCATCCTGGCATTCACAACTTTACAATATCTACCATCTACCCTCTATCCATCCTGGCATTCACACCATTACAATATCTACCCTCTACTCATCCTGGCATTCACAACTTTACAATATCTACCATCTACCCATCCTGGCATTCACAACTTTACAATATCTACCATCTACCCTCTACCCATCCTGGCATTCACAACTTTACAATATCTACCATCTACCCTCTACCCATCCTTGCTTTCACAACATTACAATATCTACTTTCTACCCATCCTTGCATTCACAACTTTACAATATCTACCATCTACCCTCTACTCATCCTGGCATTCACAGCTTTACAATATCTACCCTCTACCCATCCTTGCATTCACAGCTTTACAATATCTACCCTCTACCCATCATTGCATTCACACCTTTACAATATCTACCCTCTACCCATTCTGGCATTCCAGCTTTACAATATCTACCCTCCACCCATCCTGGCATTCACAGCTTTACAATATCTACCATCTACCCATTATTGCATTCACACCTTTACAATATCTACCCTCTGCCCTCTACCCATCCTGGCATTCACAACTTTACAATATCTACCCTCCACCCATCCTGGCATTCACAGCTTTACAGTATCTACCCTCTACCCATCCTTGCATTCACACCTTTACAATATCTACCATCTACCCTCTACCCATCCTGGCATTCACAACTTTACAATATCTACCATCTACCATCTACCCATCCTTGCATTCACACCTTTACAATATCTACCATCTACCCTCTACCCATCCTGGCATTCACAACTTTCTACTTCTCTGACATTCTGTCAACCTTTATTGCCAAAAGTTTCTCTCTCTCTCTCTCTCTGAACCTTAAGTGCCCAGGGCACATGGGGTTTCCGCAAAGGTTTTCCACAAATGCCTGTCCTTTGCCTTTTTTTCTGCTCTTGCCCAGGTGAGCCCTCTATTGCTCAACATCCTTCCTGTTGTTCTTCTCCATGTCTCTTTTGGTCTACCCTTACTTCTGTTCCCCTGTGGTGTCCATCTTAGTGCTATTTTTGGAACATCATTTTTCTGGACTGACCTTCAATCTCATCACTTTCAAAATCACTCTCTTCTGAATGACAAACAATTTGATGAATAATATTTTTTTTCCTCTCTAAATGTTTGTAGTTTAATTTGCTGTGTTCTCATGAAATGTATAAAAGTGATTCTGTCTTGTGAAATATATCTGCAATGTTAGGCAACTCATGACATGTTCAGTGATGAGGCAAGATCAGATGCTACATATTTTCTAAAAGACCTGCTACTCACTTCCTCTGCTGTGCTAGCCTGGGCTCTTCTCTTGGTGGGGTGAACTCCTTTGGCCGACCTGATGAACCAGGAGACTTCAGCTTTGCCCCTTCAGCTTCCATCTGTCTCCACCTGTTCACTAAATTCTTGGCTGCCCCTCTCTCTGGAAGCTCCTCCTCATATCTGGGTGGTTCGTCCCCTCTAACCACATCATCCCGTCTAACTGGCTCATTCTCTATGACACCAGACTCAGCTGGTCTGTTATAATCAGCGTAAAACTGCTTGGGCTGATTTTCATACACTCCTGAATCCCTTGGGGGAGGCGTGAACTCTTTTTGTGCTCTTGTACCACTAGGCTGGGACCCCTTGTTCTCAAATTCCATCTGACGGAAACGCTGAGCCATGTTCCTGGCCATCCCAACTTCAGGAAGGGTTTCCTCCTGCTGGTCGGCAGAGTGAATGATATCAGGTTTATATTCTGGCCTGTTCTCTGCCACCGCCGCCTGGTGGAACCTGTCATCTTCTCTTGGAGGTGTGAACTCCTTTCTTCTGCCTGGTGACTGGGGTGGAGACTTCATGCTGGACTCTAACTCTCTGAACTTTGCAGCAACATTTCTGGCAAAGCCCCTCTCTGGTATGTAATCTTCTGGCTGTTGGAAACACAAACACAGACAAGTATTTACTAAATGTGGATGTTACATTAGATAAACAAAATGGTTTCACAAGAAAAGTCATGAATCAGAGATAATAAAGAATAACAACAGATGGTACAAAGGAGAGCTAATATTAGCAATAACAAAAATAAACAGATTCACACCCCCCCCCCCCACCAAAAGGAAAAAGAAATATGGGTTTTATAGAAAGTTTCAGCATTTTCCATGCTTCATTAGAAAAGTGAATGAAGAACTGCTGTAAACAATAGAAAAACTAATAAAAAGCACACACACAAAAATGACACACAATTCTCTAGATGTGTCTTAAGGTAACAGAAATGAAAGAACTTAAATAAAAATACAAAAGTAGAGAAATGTGATCAAAATATTTGCACAAGCCTGATTAAGTGACTCGGTCAAAGAAAGACCTGAAATCTGACTTTGACTTCACAGAATTGGAGAAATGATCACACACTTCTATTAGTTTCACACCAAAAGCATAAATAAAATATACACTTATTTCTAGATACAATTTAGTGTAAAGTGACATATATTCAACTGTATACAAAAAAACAACTAGTGTAAAGTGACATATGTTCAACTGCATTCACAACTTTACAATATCTACCATCTACCATCTACCCATCCTTGCATTCACACCTTTACAATATCTACCATCTACCCTCTACCCATCCTGGCATTCACAACTTTCTACTTCTCTGACATTCTGTCAACCTTTATTGCCAAAAGTTTCTCTCTCTCTCTCTCTCTGAACCTTAAGTGCCCAGGGCACATGGGGTTTCCGCAAAGGTTTTCCACAAATGCCTGTCCTTTGCCTTTTTTTCTGCTCTTGCCCAGGTGAGCCCTCTATTGCTCAACATCCTTCCTGTTGTTCTTCTCCATGTCTCTTTTGGTCTACCCTTACTTCTGTTCCCCTGTGGTGTCCATCTTAGTGCTATTTTTGGAACATCATTTTTCTGGACTGACCTTCAATCTCATCACTTTCAAAATCACTCTCTTCTGAATGACAAACAATTTGATGAATAATATTTTTTTTCCTCTCTAAATGTTTGTAGTTTAATTTGCTGTGTTCTCATGAAATGTATAAAAGTGATTCTGTCTTGTGAAATATATCTGCAATGTTAGGCAACTCATGACATGTTCAGTGATGAGGCAAGATCAGATGCTACATATTTTCTAAAAGACCTGCTACTCACTTCCTCTGCTGTGCTAGCCTGGGCTCTTCTCTTGGTGGGGTGAACTCCTTTGGCCGACCTGATGAACCAGGAGACTTCAGCTTTGCCCCTTCAGCTTCCATCTGTCTCCACCTGTTCACTAAATTCTTGGCTGCCCCTCTCTCTGGAAGCTCCTCCTCATATCTGGGTGGTTCGTCCCCTCTAACCACATCATCCCGTCTAACTGGCTCATTCTCTATGACACCAGACTCAGCTGGTCTGTTATAATCAGCGTAAAACTGCTTGGGCTGATTTTCATACACTCCTGAATCCCTTGGGGGAGGCGTGAACTCTTTTTGTGCTCTTGTACCACTAGGCTGGGACCCCTTGTTCTCAAATTCCATCTGACGGAAACGCTGAGCCATGTTCCTGGCCATCCCAACTTCAGGAAGGGTTTCCTCCTGCTGGTCGGCAGAGTGAATGATATCAGGTTTATATTCTGGCCTGTTCTCTGCCACCGCCGCCTGGTGGAACCTGTCATCTTCTCTTGGAGGTGTGAACTCCTTTCTTCTGCCTGGTGACTGGGGTGGAGACTTCATGCTGGACTCTAACTCTCTGAACTTTGCAGCAACATTTCTGGCAAAGCCCCTCTCTGGTATGTAATCTTCTGGCTGTTGGAAACACAAACACAGACAAGTATTTACTAAATGTGGATGTTACATTAGATAAACAAAATGGTTTCACAAGAAAAGTCATGAATCAGAGATAATAAAGAATAACAACAGATGGTACAAAGGAGAGCTAATATTAGCAATAACAAAAATAAACAGATTCACACCCCCCCCCCCCACCAAAAGGAAAAAGAAATATGGGTTTTATAGAAAGTTTCAGCATTTTCCATGCTTCATTAGAAAAGTGAATGAAGAACTGCTGTAAACAATAGAAAAACTAATAAAAAGCACACACACAAAAATGACACACAATTCTCTAGATGTGTCTTAAGGTAACAGAAATGAAAGAACTTAAATAAAAATACAAAAGTAGAGAAATGTGATCAAAATATTTGCACAAGCCTGATTAAGTGACTCGGTCAAAGAAAGACCTGAAATCTGACTTTGACTTCACAGAATTGGAGAAATGATCACACACTTCTATTAGTTTCACACCAAAAGCATAAATAAAATATACACTTATTTCTAGATACAATTTAGTGTAAAGTGACATATATTCAACTGTATACAAAAAAACAACTAGTGTAAAGTGACATATGTTCAACTGCATACACAAATATAAATGACAATTTAGTGTAAACTGACATACATTCAACTGCACACACAAATATAAATAACAATTCAGTGTAAAGTGACATATGTTCAACTGTATATACAAAAACAACTGAGTGTAATGTGACATACGTTCAACTGCATACACAAATATAAATAACAATTGAGTGTAAAGTGACATATGTCACAAATATAAAAGAAGCAGTCACTACAGCTGGTAAACACCTCAAAATAAAACATGTTCACTTTCACAAGACATCAACAAAGAGAAAGAAATGAGAAAAGACACCTTGTTTACTGAATCTAGTAAATAAAACTTCTTTTTAGTGCACATGATACTAGCTCCTCTCATTTTAACAACATGCATTTGTACGTATGAGAAAAGTCAAGGGAAAACAAATGGGGAAAAAATCATATGGAGACCAAATGTATTAAAATAATCACTGATTTATTTTAAAAAACAATTAAAGACAGACTACATAACAGAGCCTACAGTACCAAAGCTATGGCTATTATAAATGTTCAATATTTAAAAAAAAAATTCTACTATTATGTAACAACAGTTGCAAAATATGTGTATAAGATTCTCAGAAACCATTCACTTCATGAGCTTTCATTTCCAAAGAAGGATATTTCCAAAAACCAAAGGAGTTGTTCTATTTGAGGTTTGGAATGTTCTGGTAACTGACCTTATCAATATCTCATAGTAGTTTGTAACAAAAGATTCATACTGGCATACTCTCAGATAAAACATACTAGCTCACTGATCTCAGCCTCAAGAGGGGTATGGTTGTGAGAACACAGACTGCTAACTGCTGCTAACATGGGACATGTTCATGTGTACACAGTATTTTTTAGGAAGATTGTAACCAACAGCAACACAATTTGTTGAGATGGAATTGGCCTTTGTTCTATTGTACGACTCCCCTGTGTTCTAGTGTATGACTCCCCTGTGTTCTAGTGTATGACTTCCCTGTGTTGTAGTGTATGACTTTCCTGTGTTCTAGTGTATAACTCCCCTGTGTTCTAGTGTATGACTTCCCTGTGTTCTAGTGTATGACTTTCCTGTGTCGTAGTGTATGACTTCCCTGTGTTCTAGTGTATGACTTTCCTGTGTTGTAGTGTATGACTTTTCTGTGTTCTAGTGTATGACTTTCCTGTGTTGTAGTGTATGACTTCCCTGTGTTCTAGTGTATGACTTTCCTGTGTTGTAGTGTATGACTTTTCTGTGTTCTAGTGTATGACTTTCCTGTGTTGTAGTGTATGACTTCCCTGTGTTCTAGTGTATGACTTTCCTGTGTTGTAGTGTATGACTTTTCTGTGTTCTAGTGTATGACTTCCCTGTGTTGTAGTGTATGACTTCCCTGTGTTGTAGTGTACAACTCTCTTGTGTTCTAGTTGTTTTCTAGTTCTCTGTGGTGTTTTGGTGTATGGCTTTTCTGGCGTTCTGGTGTTTGACTGGCTAATAAAACAGGACTTGAAATTAACAAGGAAAAAAGAAAAATAATGAAACCTCATTAATCTCGAAGGAAAAATATACAGAAAAGCTGTTGAAGAAGTAAACCAATTTGCATACCTCAGCACTACTTAGACCAGGATGGTGATACCAAAAACGAAGTTAGAATTGCAAAAGAAGCACTGACCTTCAAGAATCTTGAGAACATATGGCATTCAAAAGTTATAAGCACAAAAATCAAGCTAAGGTTACTCAATTCAAATGTAATAGCCACCCTCATTTATGCAGGCAAAAGCTGGAAAACAACTGAAGAAACAGACTCTTTTGAAAACAAATACCTAAGGAAAATACTCAGTATAAAGTGGAACGAATTCAAGAACAATGCAGAGATAAGACAAATGAGCAAACAACAACAATCTTCTCATGGGTGATCAGAAAAAGAAGATGGACATAGTCATGTGAAGAGAAGAAACAATCAGAGAATCCCAAAACAAGTTATCAAGTGAAACACAACTGGCCACAGAAAAAGACGTCAACCATGTGAAACTCTAAAGAGAACAATGTTAAGAGAGGCCAGTTTAGTGGAAATAACATCCCTTGATGAGGCTATACTATGCTGCTAGGAGTATTATGAAAAGTGAGAATAGCTTCTGACTATGATTTGTCTGTTCTAATAAAGGTCTCAATGTTCTCCAGCACAGATGCTAGAAGCACTATGAGAGGTGAGAACAGCTGCTGGCCAACTTTGGTTTCTCACTCTCATAACTCTCTCACTGCTCCCCAGCACAGGCGAAAAAAGAAGGAAAGCATGACAAAATGTCACCAATATTTTTCAAGAATCCTATGTAACAAAAATCCTTCCGGTTAACCATTTAAGAAAACCAGTGTGAAACAGAATAATAAAAATGTCAATATGAAACCATGCATTTTGTATAACGAGTGCCAATTCTTTCAACAAAAACACAAAACTAACCGCATGGTGAAGCATTATAAGATTAAATATGAGCTTTAAATCTTGCCTTTGTTTTGCATTTTCAAACTGCTGGCACTCAGTTCAGGGATACAACACATTAATTCTTATCTTTTATAATTGATGATCAAGCATATGAAGAAACAAAAACATTGCTGGAAAGCTATACATGTTAAAACTTAAAAAAAACAAGTCCAACAAACAGTAGTGAGATATTTTTCTAAGATATGAAACAAACAAAGTTTCATAGCTTGACGGATTAAGAAAGTAAATAAAATCATATAATTTGAACTGGCTAAGATCCCATGGATGGTTGTTTAAGACAGATTATTGTGTTTCTACAGTCTGGTCAGGAGGCACATCAAATGATGGTATGGTTACTAAGAAGCTTCTCTCCTGGATCCACTCCCTGAATTAAGGAATATAACCTTAAAACACACCACGTCTGATTTGATGCCTGCATTTCCAGATCAGCTGCTGAGAATCGAGTTTGTAGCTACAAGATGACCAGCAACCAATCAAAAAGCAGAGAGTTAAAGATCGTGCCAATAAAATCAATCTTATATTCCACACCATGAGCTATTTTTATCCTGTACTTTTGGAGCCATGTTTCTCTCTCTCTCTCTCTTATTATTTATTTAAAATTGACCACAGAAAGGCTCCAGTCAATTTACATCCAGAAAACAAGCTCTGAATAACTGAATCAAACAGAAAATGAGCATGGAAGTAAAGAAGACTCACTGCAGTTTATTTCAAAAACACAGTGGTAATGTTACCACTTAGAACAATTACAAAGTTACCAATCAGTTGTATGTCACACAATAACAAAGATATTAACTGGTTGTGTGTCAATCATTAAAATTTATATTAACTAGCTGTATGTTGATCAATAACAAAGATATTAAGTGGCTGACACTAGTTATATCCCATTACATATGTAAATCAATAAGCCATATCAAGATTCTGTCCCCTCAACACATACTGATATACGTGGAAGAAGACAAGACAAGACAAGATACCAGCTCATGACACCATACAAGTGACTCTGCATTACTAATTAGCAGAGATTTCCAGCAGCACACATCTGCAAATTCTGCATAGTTTCTAGCTGCATATGAATATTGTTTGTACCTGGAAATATCATCTGACACTGGCAAAAGAAAAGTCAAAACAAAAGAAAGTTATTTAGAAAACTGAATGTGGAGACCATGCCAAGTCAAGGCTTTGCTGTATCTATTCACAGATCTGACACAGAAAACTGAATGTTAAGAGAGGCCAGTTTAGTGGAAATAACATCCCTTGATGAGGCTATACTATGCTGCTAGGAGTATTATGAAAAGTGAGAATAGCTTCTGACTATGATTTGTCTGTTCTAATAAAGGTCTCAATGTTCTCCAGCACAGATGCTAGAAGCACTATGAGAGGTGAGAACAGCTGCTGGCCAACTTTGGTTTCTCACTCTCATAACTCTCTCACTGCTCCCCAGCACAGGCGAAAAAAGAAGGAAAGCATGACAAAATGTCACCAATATTTTTCAAGAATCCTATGTAACAAAAATCCTTCCGGTTAACCATTTAAGAAAACCAGTGTGAAACAGAATAATAAAAATGTCAATATGAAACCATGCATTTTGTATAACGAGTGCCAATTCTTTCAACAAAAACACAAAACTAACCGCATGGTGAAGCATTATAAGATTAAATATGAGCTTTAAATCTTGCCTTTGTTTTGCATTTTCAAACTGCTGGCACTCAGTTCAGGGATACAACACATTAATTCTTATCTTTTATAATTGATGATCAAGCATATGAAGAAACAAAAACATTGCTGGAAAGCTATACATGTTAAAACTTAAAAAAAACAAGTCCAACAAACAGTAGTGAGATATTTTTCTAAGATATGAAACAAACAAAGTTTCATAGCTTGACGGATTAAGAAAGTAAATAAAATCATATAATTTGAACTGGCTAAGATCCCATGGATGGTTGTTTAAGACAGATTATTGTGTTTCTACAGTCTGGTCAGGAGGCACATCAAATGATGGTATGGTTACTAAGAAGCTTCTCTCCTGGATCCACTCCCTGAATTAAGGAATATAACCTTAAAACACACCACGTCTGATTTGATGCCTGCATTTCCAGATCAGCTGCTGAGAATCGAGTTTGTAGCTACAAGATGACCAGCAACCAATCAAAAAGCAGAGAGTTAAAGATCGTGCCAATAAAATCAATCTTATATTCCACACCATGAGCTATTTTTATCCTGTACTTTTGGAGCCATGTTTCTCTCTCTCTCTCTCTTATTATTTATTTAAAATTGACCACAGAAAGGCTCCAGTCAATTTACATCCAGAAAACAAGCTCTGAATAACTGAATCAAACAGAAAATGAGCATGGAAGTAAAGAAGACTCACTGCAGTTTATTTCAAAAACACAGTGGTAATGTTACCACTTAGAACAATTACAAAGTTACCAATCAGTTGTATGTCACACAATAACAAAGATATTAACTGGTTGTGTGTCAATCATTAAAATTTATATTAACTAGCTGTATGTTGATCAATAACAAAGATATTAAGTGGCTGACACTAGTTTATATCCCATTACATATGTAAATCAATAAGCCATATCAAGATTCTGTCCCCTCAACACATACTGATATACGTGGAAGAAGACAAGACAAGACAAGATACCAGCTCATGACACCATACAAGTGACTCTGCATTACTAATTAGCAGAGATTTCCAGCAGCACACATCTGCAAATTCTGCATAGTTTCTAGCTGCATATGAATATTGTTTGTACCTGGAAATATCATCTGACACTGGCAAAAGAAAAGTCAAAACAAAAGAAAGTTATTTAGAAAACTGAATGTGGAGACCATGCCAAGTCAAGGCTTTGCTGTATCTATTCACAGATCTGACACAGAAAACTGAATGTGAAGACCATGCCAAGTCAAGGCTTTGATCTATCTATTCACAGAACTGACACAGAAAACTGAATGTGGAGACCATGCCAAGTCAAGGCTTTGCTGTATCTATTCACAGATCTGACACAGAAAACTGAATGTGAAGACCATGCCAAGTCAAGGCTTTGATCTATCTATTCACAGAACTGACACAGAAAACTGAATGTGAAGGCCAAGGCAAGGCTTTGATCTATCTATTCACAGATCTGACACAGAAAACTGAATGTGAAGGCCAAGGCAAGGCTTTGATCTATCTATTCACAGATCTGACACAGAAAACTGAATGTGATGCCCGTGCCATGTCAAGGCTTTGCTGTATATGTTCACTGAATTAACACATTTACTTACTGACAATCTTGGAAATAAAACATTAACTGCTAGCAGTTGATCAGCTACATTTCAGCTGGCAAACACATCACAAATATGACTGTAGGGAAACAAAACTCAAGCAGAGTTCTGTAGTGAATTTGTCAAAAACCATAAGAAAGGGGGAAAAAAAGGCAGGACAGCATGTGTGCAAAACCCTTGTGGAAGCTCCATGTGCCTTGGGCACTTTAGATTCTGAGAGAGAGAGAGACAGAGAGAGAGAGATAATGACATTCTACAAGAGATTTGTTAAAAAACAACAACATTCTATGACACATATATATCAAAATGGCAAAACATTCTACAATGGTTTTTTTATGTCAACACAGAGCCACAAATATTGACAAGATTTTCCTTCCTTCAAAATAGCAACATGGAATGTTAGAACTTTATTCCAGGCTGGAAAATTAGAAAATGTAAAGATGGAAATGGAAAGGATGAAGATCAACATATTAGGAATGAGTGATGTTAGATGGACAGGTGCAGGGAAGATAAACTCAGATAAATATACAATAATATATTCAGGAAGTGAGAAACATGAACGAGGAGTAGGAATTATATTTGATGAACAAACGGCAAGGACAATTGTAGGATATTTGAACATCTCGGACCGAGTCCTGCTAGCCCAGCTGAAAGGACAACCAATAAACATAAATATTATACAAGTGTACGCTCCAACATCTGAAAGCTCTGAAGAAGATTTACAGCTATTTTACAATGACATAGAGACAGCACTAAAACACACAAAGTCACATGAAGTTACCATAGTCATGGGAGATTTTAATGCCAAAGTTGGTAAGGGAAGAACTTCAGACATCGTTGGTGACTATGGACTGGGGGAGAGGAATGACAGAGGTTATAAATTAATTGAATGGGCAAGAATACACAGCATGGTTGTAGGAAACACCTGGTTTAAACAACATCCTCGAAGACTGGCAACGTGGTGCGGTCCAGACAAAAAGACTTTTAATCAGATAGACTACATATTAATCAACAAACGATTCCGCAATGCATTACTGACAACAAAAACCATGCCAGGAGCTGACTGCAATAGTGACCATGATCCACTCTGTGGAAAAGTTAGAATAAAACTAAAGAAAGCAGGCAGAAAAGTGAGAAACATCAAACTGAATACAGAACTTCTTAAAAATGACCAAGAACTGAGAGAACAATACAAAGTTATTATAACAAATAGATACAATGCAATAGCAAAGATAAATAGTATAGATGAACAATGGGAAATGTTAAGAGATTCTATCCACCAAACTGTTAAGGAGATAATACCACCAAAAAAAGAAGCTACTAAAAATAAATGGATGACAGACGACATCTTAGGACTGATGGACAAGAGGAGGAGGAGTAAAAATAACGAGAAAAAATATAACAAGATAAATAAAGAAATAAGACGCAAATGCAGAGAAGCAAAAGAAGTGTGGTTAAATGAGCAGTGCAGACAGATAGAGGACTCTCATATTAAAGACAGCAAAAACATGCACAAACGAATTAATGAACTCACAGGCAGGAAAACAAAATATACCACAGGATGCCTGAAATCGAAAGAGGGTAAAATGTTAATGGGAAAAGAAGACATTGTGGACAGGTGGACAGAGTATATCGGTGAGCTATATGGAGGAGAAAGACCAGAATTAACACCAGATACTGAAAACTGTGAGGGACCACCAATACTTGAAGATGAAATCATAGATGCCATCAAACACATGAAGAAAGGAAAAGCGACTGGGCCTGATAATATAACAATAGAAGAAATAGAGGCACTAGAGGAGACAGGAATAAAAATAATAACCAAGTTACTGAATGACATTTACAACAGTGGTTATATTCCCAGTGACCTGATTAAATCCACGTTTATAGCACTACCAAAGAAACCAGGTGCAAAGGAATGTGACGACCACCGGACTATCAGCCTCTCATGTCACATAACGAAGCTGCTTCTGAGAATAATTATGAGAAGAACAAGGAAAAAGATAAAAATGGAAATAGCAGATGAACAGTTTGGATTTGTTGAAGGAAAGGGAACACACAATGCCATTTATGCTTTACGAACACTAACAGAAAGAGCTTTAGAAGTACAGAAAGATCTCTACTTATGCTTCATTGATTACACCAAGGCATTTGACAAGGTGAAACATAATGAAATTATTAAAATGCTTGAAGACATCAATATAGACGGCAAAGACCTGAGGATTGTAAAACATCTATACTGGCAGCAAGAAGCAGCAGTTGGAGTTGAAAATAGAATTGGAAAATATCAACCTATAAAACAAGGGGTGCGACAAGGATGTGTACTATCTCCAGACCTTTTTTCTCTGTATAGCGAGAATATTCTAAGAACAATCATCACAGAACCAGGCATAACAATTGTAGGATATTTGAACATCTCGGACCGAGTCCTGCTAGCCCAGCTGAAAGGACAACCAATAAACATAAATATTATACAAGTGTACGCTCCAACATCTGAAAGCTCTGAAGAAGATTTACAGCTATTTTACAATGACATAGAGACAGCACTAAAACACACAAAGTCACATGAAGTTACCATAGTCATGGGAGATTTTAATGCCAAAGTTGGTAAGGGAAGAACTTCAGACATCGTTGGTGACTATGGACTGGGGGAGAGGAATGACAGAGGTTATAAATTAATTGAATGGGCAAGAATACACAGCATGGTTGTAGGAAACACCTGGTTTAAACAACATCCTCGAAGACTGGCAACGTGGTGCGGTCCAGACAAAAAGACTTTTAATCAGATAGACTACATATTAATCAACAAACGATTCCGCAATGCATTACTGACAACAAAAACCATGCCAGGAGCTGACTGCAATAGTGACCATGATCCACTCTGTGGAAAAGTTAGAATAAAACTAAAGAAAGCAGGCAGAAAAGTGAGAAACATCAAACTGAATACAGAACTTCTTAAAAATGACCAAGAACTGAGAGAACAATACAAAGTTATTATAACAAATAGATACAATGCAATAGCAAAGATAAATAGTATAGATGAACAATGGGAAATGTTAAGAGATTCTATCCACCAAACTGTTAAGGAGATAATACCACCAAAAAAAGAAGCTACTAAAAATAAATGGATGACAGACGACATCTTAGGACTGATGGACAAGAGGAGGAGGAGTAAAAATAACGAGAAAAAATATAACAAGATAAATAAAGAAATAAGACGCAAATGCAGAGAAGCAAAAGAAGTGTGGTTAAATGAGCAGTGCAGACAGATAGAGGACTCTCATATTAAAGACAGCAAAAACATGCACAAACGAATTAATGAACTCACAGGCAGGAAAACAAAATATACCACAGGATGCCTGAAATCGAAAGAGGGTAAAATGTTAATGGGAAAAGAAGACATTGTGGACAGGTGGACAGAGTATATCGGTGAGCTATATGGAGGAGAAAGACCAGAATTAACACCAGATACTGAAAACTGTGAGGGACCACCAATACTTGAAGATGAAATCATAGATGCCATCAAACACATGAAGAAAGGAAAAGCGACTGGGCCTGATAATATAACAATAGAAGAAATAGAGGCACTAGAGGAGACAGGAATAAAAATAATAACCAAGTTACTGAATGACATTTACAACAGTGGTTATATTCCCAGTGACCTGATTAAATCCACGTTTATAGCACTACCAAAGAAACCAGGTGCAAAGGAATGTGACGACCACCGGACTATCAGCCTCTCATGTCACATAACGAAGCTGCTTCTGAGAATAATTATGAGAAGAACAAGGAAAAAGATAAAAATGGAAATAGCAGATGAACAGTTTGGATTTGTTGAAGGAAAGGGAACACACAATGCCATTTATGCTTTACGAACACTAACAGAAAGAGCTTTAGAAGTACAGAAAGATCTCTACTTATGCTTCATTGATTACACCAAGGCATTTGACAAGGTGAAACATAATGAAATTATTAAAATGCTTGAAGACATCAATATAGACGGCAAAGACCTGAGGATTGTAAAACATCTATACTGGCAGCAAGAAGCAGCAGTTGGAGTTGAAAATAGAATTGGAAAATATCAACCTATAAAACAAGGGGTGCGACAAGGATGTGTACTATCTCCAGACCTTTTTTCTCTGTATAGCGAGAATATTCTAAGAACAATCATCACAGAACCAGGCATAAAAATTGGAGGATACAATATTAACAACCTTCGGTATGCTGACGACACAGTACTAATAGCGGAGAACCAACAAGACCTGCAAAATCTCTTGGATAAAGTCGCCAAAGAAAGTGAACAGAAAGGCCTTACTTTGAACATCAAAAAGACAGAGACTATGGTTATATCTAAGAAACAGAATCCACCAGCATGCAGTATTAAATTAAACGGAACTGTTCTAAAGCAGGTGCAGAAATTCAAATACCTTGGAGCAGTAATAACTTCAGATGGGAAATGCAGAACAGAAATTAGGAACAGAATAGGTCAAGCAAAGACTGCATTTCAGAGAATGAGAAACATATTGACCAACACATCCTTATCAATGAATGTTAGAAAACGAGTACTAAAATGCTATATTGAACCTATCTTGTTATATGGAAGTGAATCATGGACAATAGGCAAGTCTGCACAAAAATCATTGGAAGCAGCAGAAATGTGGTTTATTAGAAGAATGTTGCGAATCCCCTGGACAGCAAAAATAACTAATGAAGAATGTAGGAGAAGAGCTGGAGAGACAAAAAACCTTGTCAAAAAGATAAGAGAGAGACAATGTACTTTCATAGGACATGCAATGAGAAGAGGGGGCATTGAAAATATTATAACAACAGGAAAAATAGAAGGAGGAAGATCAAGAGGAAGACCAAGAGAAATGATACTGGACAGTCTGACGGGATGGTGTGAGAGGAGATCACCAACTGAGCTGATGGCATGCATGAAGGATCGCGTACTCTGGAGAAGCATAATAGCCAACGCCAGTCGGCACGGCACATGATGATGATGATGATTTCCTTCCCACTCCAGACTCCCACTCTGCTTCTTCTTGTATATTCTGTTCAAATGTAAGGTTAAAAAACAAAATAAAAAGCCACTCATTTCTTTACTCACCACAGAATCTGAGGTGACCACATCAGCACTTCTCTGTGGCTGATTCTCAAAGACTCCAGCATCCACCTTGGCTACGTAATCACTGGTGTGCTGACTCCGAGGTTCACTAACATATTCTGCTTGTGCTGAATATTCCGTGGCGACGGTCTCCTTTTTGCTTCTGCTGCCACCAGAGGACAAGGACTTATTTTCGGCACTGAACTGAAGGAATTTGCTGGCCAGGTTTCTAGCCATGCCCTTTTCTGGCAACTGATCCTGCACCTCTTCTCCTGACCTGACCACATCCGGGTTGACCACAGGTTCACTCTCAAACACGCCAGACTCTGCCTTGCCCTCATAAATCTCCACGTGACCTCTGGGTTCAGAGACGTACTCCCCTGGGCCAGAACGGTCAGGTGACACTTCTCTGTGTGTGGACGATATGGAGGATCTCTTCTGAAGCTCTCTGAATTTAGCGGCCGTGTTTCTGGCAAACCCCGATTCATAAGTAGCTTCCTCAGTAACAGAGCTGGCAGTTACCACACCTGGGATGACCACCGGCTGGCTCTCAAACACCCCCGACTCAGCTCTGCCTTCGTATCTCTCAATGTGACTCCTTGGTTCAGAAACGTATTCGCCGCCCGCACCAAAATCAGACGGAGAAATCTCGTGCTTGCTCCAGGTGGTGGACTCTTGCTGAGCAGACATGAACTTTGCACGCATGCTCTGGGCAGTGCCCCTGGCTGGCAGGTCCGCAGTCTTGTCTGAGTCAGCCTCTCTATAAACATCATCTCGTTTGGCTGGCTGGTTCTCGTACACACCTTCCTCTTCCTCCTGGTTCTGCCACTGCTGATAGCTCTGAGGTTGGCTCTCATAGACTCCTGCCTCTGTGGCATGCACCTCTTTCTGACTTTCAAAATGTTTCCGTGGTGCAGGTGTAGGCTCAGACTTGTTATAGGTCACTTCATACACGCTCACCTGAAAAAAATAAAACCAACAAGAAGTGGATGTGGCTCTGATGTTTCAATCTGCAACATAAAAGATATTATTTCATGCAGGATACAGAATAGTAACAACATTAAGAACACAGAAAAATATAAACATTTTCAAAAATAAAATATAATCACACAATGAAAATTCTCCTCAGAGAGATGATAAACATGTCTGACATGAGATTCCTCAAATCATGGAAGTCTACTGTTGCAAAATTTTAGCTGGCCTTGAATGATTCACTCTTTATTTCATGATGGTCCTGGAGATATGGTACATGCAGATATAATCTGGAAACAGATACTAGCTAACTATGACTCAATCAACAGAACAGACCCTTCTGGAAGCAAATTCTTGCTAACCATGACTCAATCAACAGAACAGACCCATCAATGAAATAAGCTCATGTAACATTCCCAGGTGACATGTATTTTCAAAATGTCCAAGATATACTGTGTTTTTTTTTTTCAACACTTCTTTACAAGAAAAGAAAAGAAAACAAATTCTACACACGACATTACTCACATGCCCTTGACCTCCAGAGTGTCTGCTCAGGTCAACGTTCTGACGATTCTTCTCTTCCTCCCTAAAATAATCAACATATTTCTCAGCACACACTCTCACAGTTTTAGCAAAATAACAGACATTTAACAATCAGCAACCACATCAAATAAAGCTTGTTTATTTACTGTTTTACTCAACACTGCTGCAGCTCACACATGGATACACTGACCAATAAGATTTGCTTGGACACTAATATTTTTTTGACTCTGTCAAACTATTTGCTTTCACAACATTCTTTAAATAAGCAACTCCATCCTTGTCCAAGATGTTCTGTTACATGTTTCTTCTCCAGGAAACTCAACAGCTTCTTCTCTCACTGTTATGACAGCCACTGTTCACACTCTTTAGTCCATGAACTTTCATGTACACCTGCTTTATGTCCGTCAGGTTTTTTCTCTTTATACTCATTCCGTAACATGAAACAATATGGCAAAGATATATGAATTCTTCATTCAGTAACATGAAACAATAAGGCAAGGATATATGAATTCTTCATTCAGTAACATGAAACAATAAGGCAAGGATATACGAATTCTTCATTCAGTAACATGAAACAATAAGACAAAGATATATGAATTCTTCATTCAGTAACATGAAACAATAAGACAAAGATATATGAATTCTTCATTCAGTATCATGAAACAATAAGACAAGGATATATGAATTCTTTCAACACAAAATTTAGTCCATCAATCAGTGTCAGTACTACAAATACTGTATGTAATGAATATATAAAACACAGATCACAAACTGCAGCAAGATGCTTTGGAAATGTTGTAAACATCATCTCTGAGGTACAACAGGAAATAGATGTCAGAGATTATCTGGACGTGATTACCTGTGCTAACCATACAGAGAATAAAAACAGAGAGACTGAAAACTGAGAAAATAAAAAAAAAGAGACTGAAAACTGAGAAAATAAAAAAAAAGAGACTGAAAACTGAGAAAAAAAAAAAACCAACAAGAAGTGGATGTGGCTCTGATGTTTCAATCTGCAACATAAAAGATATTATTTCATGCAGGATACAGAATAGTAACAACATTAAGAACACAGAAAAATATAAACATTTTCAAAAATAAAATATAATCACACAATGAAAATTCTCCTCAGAGAGATGATAAACATGTCTGACATGAGATTCCTCAAATCATGGAAGTCTACTGTTGCAAAATTTTAGCTGGCCTTGAATGATTCACTCTTTATTTCATGATGGTCCTGGAGATATGGTACATGCAGATATAATCTGGAAACAGATACTAGCTAACTATGACTCAATCAACAGAACAGACCCTTCTGGAAGCAAATTCTTGCTAACCATGACTCAATCAACAGAACAGACCCATCAATGAAATAAGCTCATGTAACATTCCCAGGTGACATGTATTTTCAAAATGTCCAAGATATACTGTGTTTTTTTTTTTCAACACTTCTTTACAAGAAAAGAAAAGAAAACAAATTCTACACACGACATTACTCACATGCCCTTGACCTCCAGAGTGTCTGCTCAGGTCAACGTTCTGACGATTCTTCTCTTCCTCCCTAAAATAATCAACATATTTCTCAGCACACACTCTCACAGTTTTAGCAAAATAACAGACATTTAACAATCAGCAACCACATCAAATAAAGCTTGTTTATTTACTGTTTTACTCAACACTGCTGCAGCTCACACATGGATACACTGACCAATAAGATTTGCTTGGACACTAATATTTTTTTGACTCTGTCAAACTATTTGCTTTCACAACATTCTTTAAATAAGCAACTCCATCCTTGTCCAAGATGTTCTGTTACATGTTTCTTCTCCAGGAAACTCAACAGCTTCTTCTCTCACTGTTATGACAGCCACTGTTCACACTCTTTAGTCCATGAACTTTCATGTACACCTGCTTTATGTCCGTCAGGTTTTTTCTCTTTATACTCATTCCGTAACATGAAACAATATGGCAAAGATATATGAATTCTTCATTCAGTAACATGAAACAATAAGGCAAGGATATATGAATTCTTCATTCAGTAACATGAAACAATAAGGCAAGGATATACGAATTCTTCATTCAGTAACATGAAACAATAAGACAAAGATATATGAATTCTTCATTCAGTAACATGAAACAATAAGACAAAGATATATGAATTCTTCATTCAGTATCATGAAACAATAAGACAAGGATATATGAATTCTTTCAACACAAAATTTAGTCCATCAATCAGTGTCAGTACTACAAATACTGTATGTAATGAATATATAAAACACAGATCACAAACTGCAGCAAGATGCTTTGGAAATGTTGTAAACATCATCTCTGAGGTACAACAGGAAATAGATGTCAGAGATTATCTGGACGTGATTACCTGTGCTAACCATACAGAGAATAAAAACAGAGAGACTGAAAACTGAGAAAATAAAAAAAAAAGAGACTGAAAACTGAGAAAATAAAAAAAAAAGAGACTGAAAACTGAGAAAATAAAAAAAAAAGAGACTGAAAACTGAGAAAATGAAAACAGAGAGACTGAAAACTGAGAAAATGAAAACAGAGAGACTGAAAACAAAATGACTAGATCATGTGAACAGAGTTCAGTCAAATAAATTATGCCTGGCTTTTAACACAAACAAACAAACAAACAAACAAACAAACAAACGATAACCATGAGCAAGATCATGGACCAGTGGAGGAAAGCCTCCCCTCATAAATGCTAAGATAACAAAAGATCTGAACCCAAGCTACAAAGCCAGCCAGACACGAGAAGCTTCAATTAAAATTTGCTGAAAGAAAATGCTACAAATGAAAAGTGTGGCCTAGGTGCTGAATAGCACCATCATTAATTTTCTAATGTGCTAGACTAGATCTATGGTTCTTAACTTGGGATCCAAGGACTCCAAGGTATCCAAGGACGGATTGGCTAGAAAAAAAATCTTAGCATCATCTAGTTCTATTTATTGTTATATTTCTAATAAAAGATCCACAGCATTTCTCCATCTAGAATGGGGGTCCATAGTCAGAAAAATATTAAGAACCCTGGACAAGATATTCAAAATGTTCTCAGATATACACATAATACAAAATCTGGCATTCATGAATAAAGTTGTTCCTAGTTTTCTTTAAATAGTCTAATTATTTGGACTAGATATGTTCTAATGTTCTTACCATTGTTTATTTGAGAAGTCCACTGATGACTGTGTTTGCTCTACATCAGGACCTGGGATATACAAAGATAACATTTAGCCAAGTCATTATTCAATGCTTAGTGGTTAACAAAAAAAAAAAAGTCTAAGAACTAGAACACAATTTCTGTGGCAATACTTTGTACCAATGAAGGAGCGAATGAGGATCAAAACTGAAGACAGAAGGTGGGCAGATAAAGACTGGACCTTGCAACATAAATATGGTTTGTTATTGCAGTCAATGATTATAGCAATCAAAGCACTGCTAGAACCAGCCATGAGAGAAGCCACTTGTTCAAATGCTGCTCAACATCTTCCACAAAAGTCCGACATCTACCAGATCAAAACTGACAATATTATGAAAGAAAATAAGACTTGAGAAATGAATATGAAAGAAAATGAATACAGAACAAAGTAGAAGTATACGGAAAAGAGAAACGTTGGAAAATGCCATAAACAGCAGCACAAGTACACACTGCTGGTCACTAAAGAAGAAAACCTCATTTCACTGTAGCCTTGACTTGGCCTGACCTCTCTTGTACAGCCAGTTTTTTTTCCCTCCCCTATATTGCACACCCAAAAACTCCGGCGTCTAGCAAGACAAACAAAACTCAGTTTTCATGCGTACTCTCTGTATAAACTGAACTTAATCATCAAATGGAAGCTCTCCCTATGTCTCCGTCCCCATTTTCTCTCTGTCTTTCTCTCTCTTTCTTCCTTTGGCTCTATCAGTCTCTCCATCTCTCTTTGAATCTCCCTAACTTCCTCCTCTTCTGTCTCTCTCTCTCTCTCTCTCAAGTGAGGTCTCGGAAACAGTTTCTTCTTGTATCTTCATGAACCTACACACCCGTCTCCGCCTCTGTCTCTCCCCCTCACGCCCCCACTGCTAACAGCTGGCAACCGCAGGCAGAGCAACAAATCCAAGTTCTCCTAGACTGTCTATCTATCTATATATAATATCTGATGAGTATCCCTGGCTGCAGGTACATGACCCACTTACCTGAACGCCTGGTTTCTATGCGTGTGATCCTGGATACTGTACGGCCTCCGTCTATCACCTCCTCTTCCTGAAACGATTCATAGGAAGACCGTTTAGCATTCATGGGCGGCTCCACATGAGAAACTGGGGCCTTGTAACGTGAGGCCAGCAAATTGAAATAATCACTGCCAGGGGCGGATCTAGCACTGCGGGGCATTATGACCGTTCAGCTCCAGTTATAGAAGTGACAGGTTTGTGATTTGCACAAAAAATTAGACAGCCAAGGTAAACAAGCGAAATATGCAGTTATTGCTGAAGACACTGATAACTAGAATTAACAAATTCTACAAGTGACGAAATGTGAAGAATAGTTCTGCCTTTACACGAAAATGTTCTGTTTACCGTTCTTTTTGGTTAACAAGGGCAAGATGGCGGACAATTTCCTCTTGAGTTTGAATGTTGAAGTAAATTACTGCAGATATATCTGTTTATTTATATATCACTAACTACACCTACACTAGAGATAGACATGATACCACTAACTCCACCTACACTAGAGACAGACATGATACCACTAACTTCACCTACACTAGAGACAGACATGATACCACTAACTGCACCTACACTAGATACAGACATGATACCACTAACTTCACCTACACTGGATACAGACATGATACCACTAACTGCACCTACACTAGAGACAGACATGATACCACTAACTCCATCTACACTAGAGAAAGACATGATACCACTAACTCCACCTACACTAGAGAAAGACATGATACCACTAACTGCACCTACACTAGAGAAAGACATGATACCACTAACTCCACCTACACTAGAGAAAGACATGATACCACTAACTCCACCTACACTAGAGACGGACATGATACCAGTAACTGCACCTACACTAGAGACACATGATACCACTAACTGCACCTACACTAGAGACACATGATACCACTAACGCCACCTACACTAGAGACACATGATACCACTAACGCCACCTACACTAGAGACACATGATACCACTAACTGCACCTACACTAGAGACAGACATGATACCACTAACTCCACCTATACTAGAGACAGACATGATACCACTAACTTCACCTACACTAGAGACAGATATGATACCACTAACTTCACCTACACTAGAGACAGACATGATACCACTAACTGCACCTACACGTGAGACAGACATGATACCACTAACTCCATCTACACTAGAGACGGACATGATACCATTAACTCCATCTACACTAGAGACGGACACGATACTACTAACTCCACCTACACTAGAGACAGACATGATACCACTAACTCCACCTACACTAGAGACGGACATGATACCACTAACTCCATCTACACGTAAGACAGACATGATACCACTAACTGCACCTACACGTGAGACAGACATGATACCACTAACTGCACCTACACGTGAGACAGACATGATACCACTAACTCCACCTATACGTGAGACAGACATGATACCACTAACTCCACCTATACATGAGACAGACATGATACCACTAACTCCACCTATACATGAGACAGATATGATACCACTAACTCCACCTATACATGAGACAGACATGATACCACTAACTCCACCTATACATGAGACAGACATGATACCACTAACTCCAGCTATACGTGGGACAGACATGATACCACTAACTCCAGCTATACGTGAGATAGACATGATATAACTAACTCCACCTATACATGAGACAGACATGATACCACTAACTCCACCTATAAATGAGACAGACATGATACCACTAACTCCAGCTATACGTGGGACAGACATGATACCACTAACTCCACCTATACGTGAGATAGACATGATACCACTAACTCCACCTGCACCAGAGACGGACATGATACCACTAACTCCATCCACACTAGAGATACATGATACCACTAACTCCATCTACACGTGAGACAGACATGATACCACTAACTCCACCTGCACCAGAGACGGACATGATACCACTTACTAAACCTGCACCAGAGACACATGATACCACTAACTCCACCTGCACCAGAGACGGACATGATACCACTAACTCCACCCACACTAGAGACACATGATACCATTAACTCCACATACACTAGAGACAGACATGATACCACTAACTCCACCTACACGTGAGACAGACATGATACCACTAACTGCACCTACACTAGAGACTCATGATACCACTAACTGCACCTACACTAGAGACAGACATGATACCACTAACTCCACCTACACCAGAGACAGACATGATACCACTAACTTCACCTACACCAGAGACAGACATGATACCACTAACTGCACCTACACGTGAGACAGACATGATACCACTAACTGCACCTACACTAGAGAGAGACTCATGATACCACTAACTGCACCTACACTAGAGACACATGATACCACTAACTTCACCTACACTAGAGACAGACATGATACCACTAACTCCACCTACACCAGAGACAGACATGATACCACTAACTAACTGCACCTACAACAGAGACAGACATGATACCACTAACTGCACCTATACTAGAGACGGACATGATACCACTAACTTCACCTACACTAGAGACAGACATGATACCACTAACTGCACCTATACTAGAGACGGACATGATACCACTAACTCCACCTACACTACAGACACATGATACCACTAACTGCACCTACACTAGAGACAGACATGATACCACTAACTCCACCTATACTAGAGACAGACATGATACCACTAACTGCACCTACACTAGAGAAAGACATGATACCACTAACTTCACCTACACTAGAGACAGACATGATACCACTAACTGCACCCACACTAGAGACAGACATGATACCACTAACTTCACCTACACTAGAGACAGACATGATACCACTAACTCCACCTACACTAGAGACAGACATGATACCACTAACTCCACCTACACTAGAGACAGACATGATACCACTAACTGCACCTACACTAGAGACAGACATGATACCACTAACTGCACCTACACTAGAGACAGACATGATACCACTAACTCCACCTACACTAGAGACAGACATGATACCACTAACTTCACCTACACTAGAGACAGACATGATACCACTAACTTCACCTACACTAGAGACAGACATGATACCACTAACTGCACCTACACGTGAGACAGACATGATACCACTAACTCCACCTGCACCAGAGACGGACATGATACCACTAACTCCATCTACACTAGAGACGGACATGATACCACTAACTCCACCTACACTAGAGACAGACATGATACCAGTAACTCCACCTACACGTGAGACAGACATGATACCACTAACTGCACCTACACGTGAGACAGACATGATACCAGTAACTCCACCTACACTTGAGACAGACATGATACCACTAACTGCACCTACACTAGAGACTCATGATACCACTAACTGCACCTACACTAGAGACACATGATACCACTAACTGCACCTACACTAGAGACTCATGATACCACTAACTGCACCTACACTAGAGACAGACATGATACCACTAACTGCACCTACACTAGAGACACATGATACCACTAACTGCACCTACACTAGAGACAGACATGATACCACTAACTCCACCTACATCAGAGACAGACATGATACCACTAACTCCACCTATACATGAGACAGACATGATAGCACTAACTCCACCTACACGTGAGACAGACATGATACCACTAACTCCACCTACATCAGAGACAGACATGATACCACTAACTCCACCTATACATGAGACAGACATGATACCACTAACTGCACCTACACGTGAGACAGACATGATACCACTAACTCCACCTGCACCAGAGACGGACATGATACCACTAACTCCATCTACACTAGAGACGGACATGATACCATTAACTCCATCTACACTAGAGACGGACACGATACTACTAACTCCACCTACACTAGAGACAGACATGATACCACTAACTCCACCTACACTAGAGACGGACATGATACCACTAACTCCATCTACACGTGAGACAGACATGATACCACTAACTGCACCTACACGTGAGACAGACATGATACCACTAACTGCACCTACACGTGAGACAGACATGATACCACTAACTCCACCTATACGTGAGACAGACATGATACCACTAACTCCACCTATACATGAGACAGACATGATACCACTAACTCCACCTATACATGAGACAGACATGATACCACTAACTGCACCTACACGTGAGACAGACATGATACCACTAACTCCACCTATACGTGAGACAGACATGATACCACTAACTCCACCTATACATGAGACAGACATGATACCACTAACTCCACCTATACATGAGACAGACATGATACCACTAACTCCACCTATACATGAGACAGACATGATACCACTAACTCCACCTATACATGAGACAGACATGATACCACTAACTCCAGCTATACGTGGGACAGACATGATACCACTAACTCCAGCTATACGTGAGATAGACATGATATAACTAACTCCACCTATACATGAGACAGACATGATACCACTAACTCCACCTATACATGAGACAGACATGATAGCACTAACTCCACCTACACGTGAGACAGACATGATACCACTAACTCCACCTACATCAGAGACAGACATGATACCACTAACTCCACCTATACATGAGACAGACATGATAGCACTAACTCCACCTACACGTGAGACAGACATGATACCACTAACTCCACCTACATCAGAGACAGACATGATACCACTAACTTCACCTATACATGAGACAGACATGATACCACTAACTCCACCTACACGTGAGACAGACATGATAGCACTATCGACAATGAAAGGAATGTGTGACGATGGACTGCTCAGAGAATAACAAAGGAAACCTTACCGCGAGCAGCTGTGACGTGGACTCCGCTAGGTAAAGAAACATGAGACGAGCCAAAGGGAGACGTAGAGTAGAGGAAATGCTGGTAAACAAACAATTGACACGGACACAACAAAAAGCTAGCGCTGGACCGACAAAAGTGAAAATCTCTTGCTACCAGCAGCTCCATGTCTTGGGCACCAAAGGTAGAGGTGTGTGTGTGTGTGTGAGTGTGTGTGTGTGTGTGTGTGTGTGTGACAGAGAAAGAGAGAGAGAGAGAGAGAAAGAGACATTGAGACTGAAAGAGAGAGAAAGAGAGAATGAAACTGAAAGAGATAATGAGAGAGATTATATAAAAAAAACCTGTAATAAAGAAATGTTACTATATGTTTACTACGATATTATAACATGACAAAGTGCCGGGTCTACATGTTATAAAAGGAACACTATCTACAAGATAATGATCACGTTGCTTCCATTTATTTGGTTGTCTTTGGCGAAAAGAGCGTGGCTCTGTCCCACGCTTCCGAAACAGGCAGGGATATGGCGCTAACGACCATGTTTTCGTTGACCTGCTCCTTAAACTTAAAAACCATATTTCCTGCGCCAGCTTTAAGAGAAGTCATGTAGCCATACAGAAACAGCTGAGTGGACTAGAGTCGCCTTGGTCCACAGCAGACCCTCCAAGCGCTGGCATGACACACTACTGCGCTATCTCTTGAGTACATGATATTTTCTGCTTGATGGCTTTTCCTACATTAATTACTGATATCATTTACCGTCGCTCCTGATCGTAGCATGATGGGGCCTGGAAGAAAGACCTGGGGCCTGGAAGAAAGACCTGGGGCCTGGAAGAAAGACCTGGGGCCTGGAAGAAAGACCTGGGGCCTGGAAGAAAGACCAATCTTTCATGATCTGCTCATTACTGGCGGGACGTGGCGGTAAAGAGGTACAGGTAAACATGAACAGAGGAGCGCTGTGTAGTGAGTAAACGGGCAGGACTTGTATAAGCTGGTCAGATGAAACATCTGCGTGATAAGAGAAACACAATGCCACACTGAGGATTCGTCTCTTATTTATGAAACTGATCTTGTCTTATAACCTGTTCTCACTCCATTAACCGACAGCGACGGGCGCTTATACCCAGCTCCACCCTGCAGGCCTGGCGTTTCCCGTCTTGGGATGTTGCTTTCCTCTTGTCAGGTACCCACTTTCACAGCTGCCTCGACTGGATGGAGCCGGTATCACTAATAAAAAAAAAAAACCTTTGGGACCAATGGAAAGGTCACTCTCCCTGGACGATAATGACGTGGCGATGAGACGACATTACAAGATGGAAAAGATTTCCACGTCGACCACGTGAAGCTCTAGAGAGGCCAGTTTAGTGGGCATAAAATCCTTTGATGAGGTTGATAAGTTCGCCGAAAACAGGAAAACTTGGCGAGCCCTATGTGACGTTTAACAGCACGAGAAGGATGTAAGATGTACGTTACGCGATGGACAAAAGGCTGGGGGTTCACAGCATCCAACTTTCACTGTACATATAAAATATGATGATGATGACGATGTACGTGTTCGACACCGATAAAGAATTGTGTGGGTTTTTTTTAGCACGGTAAGTGTATATCTGATCTTCACAGATGTCTAAAAGATGTTTCACATTCCAAGACAGACATGATACCACTAACTCCACCTATACATGAGACAGACATGATACCACTAACTCCATCTACACGTGAGACAGACATGATACCACTAACTCCACCTACATCAGAGACAGACATGATACCACTAACTTCACCTATACATGAGACAGACATGATACCACTAACTCCACCTACACGTGAGACAGACATGATAGCACTATCGACAATGAAAGGAATGTGTGACGATGGACTGCTCAGAGAATAACAAAGGAAACCTTACCGCGAGCAGCTGTGACGTGGACTCCGCTAGGTAAAGAAACATGAGACGAGCCAAAGGGAGACGTAGAGTAGAGGAAATGCTGGTAAACAAACAATTGACACGGACACAACAAAAAGCTAGCGCTGGACCGACAAAAGTGAAAATCTCTTGCTACCAGCAGCTCCATGTCTTGGGCACCAAAGGTAGAGGTGTGTGTGTGTGTGTGAGTGTGTGTGTGTGTGTGTGTGTGTGACAGAGAAAGAGAGAGAGAGAGAGAAAGAGACATTGAGACTGAAAGAGAGAGAAAGAGAGAATGAAACTGAAAGAGATAATGAGAGAGATTATATAAAAAAAACCTGTAATAAAGAAATGTTACTATATGTTTACTACGATATTATAACATGACAAAGTGCCGGGTCTACATGTTATAAAAGGAACACTATCTACAAGATAATGATCACGTTGCTTCCATTTATTTGGTTGTCTTTGGCGAAAAGAGCGTGGCTCTGTCCCACGCTTCCGAAACAGGCAGGGATATGGCGCTAACGACCATGTTTTCGTTGACCTGCTCCTTAAACTTAAAAACCATATTTCCTGCGCCAGCTTTAAGAGAAGTCATGTAGCCATACAGAAACAGCTGAGTGGACTAGAGTCGCCTTGGTCCACAGCAGACCCTCCAAGCGCTGGCATGACACACTACTGCGCTATCTCTTGAGTACATGATATTTTCTGCTTGATGGCTTTTCCTACATTAATTACTGATATCATTTACCGTCGCTCCTGATCGTAGCATGATGGGGCCTGGAAGAAAGACCTGGGGCCTGGAAGAAAGACCTGGGGCCTGGAAGAAAGACCTGGGGCCTGGAAGAAAGACCTGGGGCCTGGAAGAAAGACCAATCTTTCATGATCTGCTCATTACTGGCGGGACGTGGCGGTAAAGAGGTACAGGTAAACATGAACAGAGGAGCGCTGTGTAGTGAGTAAACGGGCAGGACTTGTATAAGCTGGTCAGATGAAACATCTGCGTGATAAGAGAAACACAATGCCACACTGAGGATTCGTCTCTTATTTATGAAACTGATCTTGTCTTATAACCTGTTCTCACTCCATTAACCGACAGCGACGGGCGCTTATACCCAGCTCCACCCTGCAGGCCTGGCGTTTCCCGTCTTGGGATGTTGCTTTCCTCTTGTCAGGTACCCACTTTCACAGCTGCCTCGACTGGATGGAGCCGGTATCACTAATAAAAAAAAAAAACCTTTGGGACCAATGGAAAGGTCACTCTCCCTGGACGATAATGACGTGGCGATGAGACGACATTACAAGATGGAAAAGATTTCCACGTCGACCACGTGAAGCTCTAGAGAGGCCAGTTTAGTGGGCATAAAATCCTTTGATGAGGTTGATAAGTTCGCCGAAAACAGGAAAACTTGGCGAGCCCTATGTGACGTTTAACAGCACGAGAAGGATGTAAGATGTACGTTACGCGATGGACAAAAGGCTGGGGGTTCACAGCATCCAACTTTCACTGTACATATAAAATATGATGATGATGACGATGTACGTGTTCGACACCGATAAAGAATTGTGTGGGTTTTTTTTAGCACGGTAAGTGTATATCTGATCTTCACAGATGTCTAAAAGATGTTTCACATTCCAAGACACGCTACTGAAAACGCGCGTGTGAATCGCTTACGTTAGCCCGGCTGTGTCATAGCCACACTCACCCATGCAAGCACGCCAGCCTCCCCAAGCCGTGCCAAGATACGCCGTTTATGGTGTGTCTGGCACGCCTATGACATGCGCTACACACATACTGTACTGGGTCTAATAATAACAATGCTGAAAGGTGTTTATCTATCACAGGTAACAAGGAAAGCCAGGTGAAAACAAAAACCAACATTATATCATGACTCAAACAAGTGATATGTCACCGGGGTGTAACTGTTAGTCAGGCTAATAAAGGAACACTTTCATTTTCTTTGTCTATTATTGCATGACTTGAGCAGACAAACTACTGCTATCTGTGTGCAGATAGGGGCCAGACTTCACTATCAACAAAGTTTCTGTCCTTCAGTTACCAGAAACCTGTTGTGGCCAATGTGTGATATACATTTGAATCTCCAGTACTAATACAAAAGCACTGAAAAATGTAGGTTTTGGCACAGATTCTACTTACAGAACTGTACAAACAATTGACACGGACACAACAAAAAGCTAGCGCTGGACCGACAAAAGTGAAAATCTCTTGCTACCAGCAGCTCCATGTCTTGGGCACCAAAGGTAGAGGTGTGTGTGTGTGTGTGAGTGTGTGTGTGTGTGTGTGTGTGTGACAGAGAAAGAGAGAGAGAGAGAGAGAAAGAGACATTGAGACTGAAAGAGAGAGAAAGAGAGAATGAAACTGAAAGAGATAATGAGAGAGATTATATAAAAAAAACCTGTAATAAAGAAATGTTACTATATGTTTACTACGATATTATAACATGACAAAGTGCCGGGTCTACATGTTATAAAAGGAACACTATCTACAAGATAATGATCACGTTGCTTCCATTTATTTGGTTGTCTTTGGCGAAAAGAGCGTGGCTCTGTCCCACGCTTCCGAAACAGGCAGGGATATGGCGCTAACGACCATGTTTTCGTTGACCTGCTCCTTAAACTTAAAAACCATATTTCCTGCGCCAGCTTTAAGAGAAGTCATGTAGCCATACAGAAACAGCTGAGTGGACTAGAGTCGCCTTGGTCCACAGCAGACCCTCCAAGCGCTGGCATGACACACTACTGCGCTATCTCTTGAGTACATGATATTTTCTGCTTGATGGCTTTTCCTACATTAATTACTGATATCATTTACCGTCGCTCCTGATCGTAGCATGATGGGGCCTGGAAGAAAGACCTGGGGCCTGGAAGAAAGACCTGGGGCCTGGAAGAAAGACCTGGGGCCTGGAAGAAAGACCTGGGGCCTGGAAGAAAGACCAATCTTTCATGATCTGCTCATTACTGGCGGGACGTGGCGGTAAAGAGGTACAGGTAAACATGAACAGAGGAGCGCTGTGTAGTGAGTAAACGGGCAGGACTTGTATAAGCTGGTCAGATGAAACATCTGCGTGATAAGAGAAACACAATGCCACACTGAGGATTCGTCTCTTATTTATGAAACTGATCTTGTCTTATAACCTGTTCTCACTCCATTAACCGACAGCGACGGGCGCTTATACCCAGCTCCACCCTGCAGGCCTGGCGTTTCCCGTCTTGGGATGTTGCTTTCCTCTTGTCAGGTACCCACTTTCACAGCTGCCTCGACTGGATGGAGCCGGTATCACTAATAAAAAAAAAAAACCTTTGGGACCAATGGAAAGGTCACTCTCCCTGGACGATAATGACGTGGCGATGAGACGACATTACAAGATGGAAAAGATTTCCACGTCGACCACGTGAAGCTCTAGAGAGGCCAGTTTAGTGGGCATAAAATCCTTTGATGAGGTTGATAAGTTCGCCGAAAACAGGAAAACTTGGCGAGCCCTATGTGACGTTTAACAGCACGAGAAGGATGTAAGATGTACGTTACGCGATGGACAAAAGGCTGGGGGTTCACAGCATCCAACTTTCACTGTACATATAAAATATGATGATGATGACGATGTACGTGTTCGACACCGATAAAGAATTGTGTGGGTTTTTTTTAGCACGGTAAGTGTATATCTGATCTTCACAGATGTCTAAAAGATGTTTCACATTCCAAGACACGCTACTGAAAACGCGCGTGTGAATCGCTTACGTTAGCCCGGCTGTGTCATAGCCACACTCACCCATGCAAGCACGCCAGCCTCCCCAAGCCGTGCCAAGATACGCCGTTTATGGTGTGTCTGGCACGCCTATGACATGCGCTACACACATACTGTACTGGGTCTAATAATAACAATGCTGAAAGGTGTTTATCTATCACAGGTAACAAGGAAAGCCAGGTGAAAACAAAAACCAACATTATATCATGACTCAAACAAGTGATATGTCACCGGGGTGTAACTGTTAGTCAGGCTAATAAAGGAACACTTTCATTTTCTTTGTCTATTATTGCATGACTTGAGCAGACAAACTACTGCTATCTGTGTGCAGATAGGGGCCAGACTTCACTATCAACAAAGTTTCTGTCCTTCAGTTACCAGAAACCTGTTGTGGCCAATGTGTGATATACATTTGAATCTCCAGTACTAATACAAAAGCACTGAAAAATGTAGGTTTTGGCACAGATTCTACTTACAGAACTGTACAAACACAGGCAAACTGACAGCAACTCAGCACAAACTCAGAGCCGCAGACAGCGAAGAGAAGCAAACATCGAGACGGCTGTTACACGCAAAAAGAGGGTTAAAGATTGAGTGAAATCGCACAGGTAAGCCAAGCGCGCGCTGCAGTCAGAATCCTGGATGCCTCGTCAGAAAACCTTATCACAACACACAGGTGAGCAAGTGTGAGCGCTTAGGTAGGGGTGGGAGGATTAAGACTGGCCAGTGAGCTAAATATGTGTATATGTTTGTTTTACAGATAAAAAGGAATGTCACAGCTTGACTAAATGTAAACTGAAAGAAAAAAGTTATGTGGATGAGACACGGTCGTTACATACGATCAGAGATATACAAACACTGAGGGATAGAGTGAGAGAAAAGAATGAGCTCATATTAATCTACGGAGTGCAATACATACACAGTAGCCTGCCTCACCACCACATGCCAGTGATCATCACTAAACAGTTAGAAAAAGTACACAGACGATCCAGTGTATACACACAATAACTAGTGTATGAGTATATAATATACACAGAGCCACTGCACTAAAGCTGTAATACCAAAATGTATAAATTAGGAAAAAAGTAGGAACATCTTTAGTACTTAACAATTTAACAACGTCACAACTGTGTGCTCTCTTTAAATAATAAAGCTGTTCCTACTTTTTTCCTAGTTTATACAGTGTATACACAATGCAGTTATCTGTACTGGTGAACTGACAGCCCCAGATGTCCAGCACATGTTTCATAACAGACACGTTGTAACACCTTTTTTGCCCAGTGAAACTGTGCTCACTTCCAAAAAAAGGAATGAAAGAAGATGTAATATATTTAAGGACTGATAAATCAAACGTGAATGTGGAGTTGACAAGATAACAGAAATGTGCAATAATACCTAGGAACTATGACATATACCTCAAGAAATGAAACCCTGATAGTCGGTGGAGTTGACAAGATAACAGAAATGTGCAATAATACCTAGGAACTATGACATATACCTCAAGAAATGAAACCCTGATAGTCGGTGGAGTTGACAAGATAACAGAAATGTGCAATAACACACAGGAACTATGACATATACCTCAAGAAATGAAACCCTGATAGTCGGTGGAGTTGACAAGATAACAGAAATGTGCAATAACACACAGGAACTATGACATATACCTCAAGAAATGAAACCCTGATAGTCGGTGGAGTTGACAAGATAACAGAAATGTGCAATAACACACAGAAACTATGACATATACCTCAAGAAATGAAACCCTGATAGTCGGTGGCACTACCCACGAAAGCAAAAGCCACAGACTTCTCTGATTTTAGAAGTATAAGTCTGATGAGCCATGTGATTAAAACTCTCCTCAAAATCATCCTCGAAAGAAAAAAAAATGATAAAAAAGTCAGTGAAAAACAATTTGCTTTCATGTAGATTAGTGGAACAAGAGAGGCATAGAAGTACATGGAAGTCCAGAAAGATGTTTTATGTTAAGTCTGTTTGATAATTTCTACTAAAGAATTTGACAGAGTGAAGCATGGCAAGCTAATAAAATGTCTTGAAGAAATCAGTCTTGATGGGAAAGACATCCCAATTATAACAAATCTCCACTGAGAACAGGAAGCATCGGTAAGATGCAGAATGAAGGTATCCACAATGAGAGGATATGTTCTATCTCCATGTCTGTTCAACCTATACACAAAGGACATCTTCTGACACTCAGATGAACAGCCAGGACCGAACACAGGGAGAAGAATCATCAACAGTCCACGCTAGGCAGATGATGCAGTCCTTCTAACACAGCCTACGCCTAGAGAAATTAATAGATATGATAAACGAAACGAGCCAGGAAAAGGGACTAAAACCAACAAGACCAAAGTAATGATGTTAAGCAGGAAAGACCAAAAAGTCACAGATGGTTATAACCATAAACAAGGAGAAACTGGAACAAATGACAAACTACAGCTACCTGGGGCATATGCTAACCGAGGATGAGAGATGTGAGACGGACATAAGGAAAAGAACAGAAATGGCAAAATGCACAATCAACTTCTTGAAGTCAGTGCTGTTTATCCAGAAATCTGCCCATAAAAACAAATTAAGATTTGTAAAATGCTATATCTAGTCTGTTTTACTGTACGGAGCAGAAACGTGGACTCTAAGCCAAAAGCTGGAGAGAAGGATAAATGCAGCAGAAATGTGGTTCCACAGAAAACCTGGCCATACCAGTACATCACGGAGAATGAAGAGAAGAAATGCACGTTATAGAACAGCTCAAAGTCCAGTGTGAACTTCTCAAAGAAATAAGGACCCAGAAAACAAAGCACTTTGGCCATATCAAAAGACACAACTATTTACTGAAGACCATACTAGAAGGAAAGATGGAAGGAAAAAGAGCAAGAGGTAGAGAGAGATGTAGATGGGAAGATAACATACAAGGACACAGCTTGGCTGAGTACATCATCAAGGTGAGGGAGCCAGTGAATTGGAGATTCTTTACCTCCAACCTCCCTTCTGAAGACGGCACTTGATAAAGGTTGATGATGATGATGATTGTGATGATGATGAAAAACGTGAAATAAATGAAATGAAGACAGACAGACAGATAGCGAGAGCGAAAGAAAGAGAAAAATAGAGTGTGAGGGAGAAGAAGAGGGTTAGAGAGAAAGAAGGGGATAGTAAGAAGGAGAGAGAGAGAGAGAGTGACGGAGAGTGAGAGAGGAGGGTGAGTGTGAGATAGTGAGAGAGAAGGGTAGGGTGAGAGCGAGAGAGAAGGGGAGAGTAAGAAAGATAATGAGAGAAGTGGAAGGTGAGAGAGGAGAGAGCAAGAGATTAGAGAGGGAAGGGAAGAGTGAGAGAGAATGAGATAAAGGACAAGAGAAAGTAAAAGCGAGAGAGAGAGAGAGAGAGAGGAAAGAAGTGGGTGGAAGAAAAAAAAAGTCACCAACAATAACTAAAACGAAGAAAACAAAAGTAAGGAAACTAAGAAAGACAGAGAAGCCATAGTTTTTATTTACAAAAAATAAAGGACAGAAATCATATGGAGAGATCTCAGTTTTTCACAATAAATACGGGACAGAAATCACACGGAATTCTACTGAAAAAAAAGAAGCAAAGGCAAAAAGAAGTGCAAAAAAAAAGGGGAGGAGCCAGGAGAAGAAAGAGAGTATGGTGTAAATGATAGAATGTCCACAGAGAGAGAGAGAGAGCAACTCTGGATCTTCTCACTAGAACAGCAGATTTCTCACGTTCATAAACTTTTCACACACGCTAAAGACAGTGCTATACCGCTTAGGAAAAAAAAGTCAACCCTGTTCCAAATTTGATCTATTCCACGTCCATTCTTGGTACATCATTTTTTCAGCTTTCTGAATGATTGCGGCTGGCTGCTCCAGACAAGATCTGTCTCTCTTCCTGTGTGTTCTCCTGCCAACTGTCCACTCCCAGGGCTGAGTAGATCTTCTTCCAAGGTTGTCATGCCACCGCTGCCTCGGCCTGCCTTTTGGTCTGTCTACGTTTATCACTCCTGTATAAGCCTCTTTTTGTCTGTCTATTCTCGTCCAAAATCTCAAAGTGTCCAAGGCATCTCAAACTGTTGTTTTCCATAACGACAGCTTAAGTGGAGACTGGAGTAGCGCGAATATTTCTTTGTTATTTCTTATTTTCCATTCTTGTGATACAGAATCTCTAACTGCTCTAAATATTCTTATGAAGATTCTGTGTTCAAAGATCTGTAGCTGGGCTCCTCCTTGTTCTGCAGTGCTCCGTGTTTCTGATTCATACAAGACAACGGGTCTAATCTGTGACTTGTATAATCTGGTGTTGTGGGACATGCTTTTTGACCGCATCAAGTGTCTAAGGGTAAAATATGTGTTAACTTGGTACTTGGACACACAAAATATAGTGCTGCCTAACACAGAAAGCAGAGTTAGTTTTATTCTTTGCCGTAAGCACTGTCTGCAAGTAGAGACAAAAATAACTTCGATATATGTTGGTTTGCTAAGGAAAAAAAGAAAACTTTAGAAACTTGGCTCGGAGCCTGCCAGAAACTTGGCCACCCTGACCTGTAATCTTGTTGGAAATTTCCAGAACCTGGGAATCGGCACGTCAACATTTTAACTATTAAATGTACGTCGAAGTGTAGAGATCCTAGAAAGATTTCACTACCATAAGGATCACAGTAAGCTAGGAACATCAGCCTAAAGCGCTAGAGCATCTTATTTGCCCGTGTGCCCACTTTCTGGCCTGAGTCTCCTCACTAGCAAGAAAACAAAACCTGGATAATGATCAGATTTTCTTCAATGCAGGCAGTAAATAGATGTGCTGGCCCGTGAAGCATGTGAGAGTCCATGGACTCCAGGCTGAAAACCATTTCCCCACTGCTAGCAGCATCAGGAAGATATGGCTCTGGCTTTCTCTGTTCGCTTTAATGCTGTCATCTTAGCAATGACCGTTTAATATGCAGCCACAATAATTCGTACAAATAACTCGTACGCTATACAAAGAATAGGCAAAGAGAGACACACGCAAATCGTAGCTAGAAACCAGCTCTCATAAAACGACACACCACATTAAAACTCCAGATCTTGAAAATAAGCACAACATTCACGAATCTCAGCGTATATCCAGGTGATAAAATTTCACTTGCGCCTCCGACAATTAGCAAAACTACATATTAAATAAAACACAATTTCAAAGTTGGGAAAGAGGTAAAACAGGGCTGAGTATATTCACCACAGCAACAGCAATAACGTATCCAGCACTCGGCGGAGGTGAGGAAACCTCTTGTCTACCTGTTGTTGCCGGTTAAATCCCTGCAGAAAGCCGTCCACCTGGCAAGAACCCAATAACCGCCCCACATGCCTATTTGATGCTCGACGAATCCTGGCTGTTGATTTAGTGCCTCCAGCTCTCTTTTCACTTAATATCACTGGCGTCTCTGCCTTGAGAAGGGGTGAGAAGTTTCTGGTGTAATCATGAAGCACAAACACAAATATCGAGGAATCCCTCAACAAACAGGTGTAGAGAAACATTTCTGTTTCAAGTCTCAAGCAGAAGCAGTATGTCCATGTACAGATTCGCAATGTCATGTCAAAGATTCGCACTGCCACAGACAGATTCGTTGAGTCAGGCAAAGAAACAACTTGATTCTATGTTCTCAAACATTAACCCGACTCTAGGGGTAAAATAATAACTCCACTATAGAGGTCACATAATTTGATTCTATGTTCCCAAACACTAACCCTATCTAGGGGTAAGACTCCGCTATAGGGGTTATACATATAACTTGATTATATATATATATATATATATATAAACATTAATCCGATTCTAGGGATACAATAATAACTCCACTATGGAGGTCAGACAAATAAGCCGATTCCCTAGACTAGACAAATAACCTGACTAAATCTAAACTTATTTATTTCTTACAAATATTCCTGCACTATTGTAGAAATGTATAAACGTAATATACGTTAGTAATAAAGTGTTAGTTACCATTTCAGTTTCACTTAAAACCGAATCGGGCTGAAATAAGTATTAACTTTGTGTTAATGTTGGTAAATCTGGAAATTATTCAAGTGTTAGAAATGTTGAACAGCAACCTGGCGTGCGCTATCAACAGTAGTTTCTCACCTGTGTCGACTGTTGTAGTTATAGCAATTAATCCTCAACTTCACAGTTAATATCCCATCTCCCTGCTCCCCCCCCCCCCACCACACCCCCCGAAATAATGCCATAGCCACTGACTTCGTGATGGAAGTCGGACATTTAAAATTGAGACGAATCAAAACACGCACTTTCACCTATGATACCAAAATACATGTTAGCTAAAAACTACACCCACATCAAGGACAGATATAAAGAATACCTAAATCTCTGACAGTAGCAGACTTATCTGTCTACTGGGGAATATTAAGTCAGGTATATTATACACATTGTACTAGGGAATATAGGGTCAGGTATATTATACACATCCAGCTGTAGAAATAGGTGCCTGACTTCTTCCGGAGTTGGGGAAGGTAAGGTGACCAGGCTGATACTGACCATATCACCCTCTTGTGTGTTGACAGGTCAAGGAAAATATAGACACTAACATCATACCCCTATGTGCCTCTAAGGCATGACAGGATTACTTTTACCTTTTTTATTATATTATACACACGGTGCTGGGGAATATTAGGTCAGGTATATCCCTATGTGCCTCTAAGGCATGACAGGGTTACCTTTACTTTTTTTTTTTTTACTATATTTGTATTATACACATGGTATTGGGGAGTATTAGGTCAGGTATATTTGTATTATACACATGGTATTGGGGAGTATTAGGTCAGGTATGTTTGTATTATACACATGGTATTGGGGAGTATTAGGTCAGGTATATTTGTATTATACACATGGTATTGGGGAGTATTAGGTCAGGTATGTTTGTATTATACACATGGTACTGGTGAGTATTAGGTCAGGTATGTTTGTATTATACACATGGTACTGGTGAGTATTAGGTCAGGTATGTTTGTATTATACACATGGTACTGGTGAGTATTAGGTCAGGTATGTTTGTATTATACACATGGTACTGGTGAGTATTAGGTCAGGTATGTTTGTATTATACACATGGTATTGGGGAGTATTAGGTCAGGTATGTTTGTATTATACACATGGTATTGGGGAGTATTAGGTCAGGTATGTTTGTATTATACACATGGTACTGGTGAGTATTAGGTCAGGTATGTTTGTATTATACACACGGTACTGGGGAATATTAGGTCAGGTATATTATACATACGGTACTGGGGAATATTAGGTCAGGTATATTATACACACGGTACTGGGGAATAATCCTGACGGTGTTACCAAGGAAAACTCCTGCATCAAACTAAAAAGAAAAATAAAAGTACGAACATGGAATGTGAGAAGTATGTACGAGGGAAAATATCAAATAATAATGGAAAGAACGGGGATACACATTTTGGGAATCTGCGAACATCAATGGAAAGGATCAAGACACTTCAAGAGTGAGAATGATGGTATCTTTATATACTCTGGTGGAGAATTAGGAGGAAAGAAAGGAGTGGCTTTTTACTTGGACAAATTAGCATCAAAAGCATTACTAGGTTACTAGGTAAGTGATAGAATCCTCATTATCAGACTTAAGAGCACTCCTAGAAATGTAGCAATCATCTAAGTATATGCACCTACATCAGCAGCAGAAGAAGAGGAAGTAGAAGACTTTTATAACACACTGCAAACGACGATAGACCAGGTACACAAAAATGATATTGTATTAATAATGGGCGATTTTAATGCAAAGACTGGTACAGAACGAGCAAAAGATGAAGGATAAGTTTTGGGGAAATTTAGCATAGGGCATAGAAATGAGGCAGGTGACAATCTAATGGCGTTTTGCATGGAAAATGAGTTAACGGTCGTTAACACACTTTTTAGACAACATTCAAGAAGACTTTACACATGGACATCACCTGATGGGAAAACCAAGAATCAAATACGTAGATTACATTTTAGTACAAAGAAGGTAGAGATCATGTATAACATCAGTAAAATTCTACTAGGTGCTGATTGTGACACGGACCATGAATTATTAATAGCAGATATGAAGATAAAGATAAAAAAGACAGTTACGGGATCAAGACCACTGCACTTTGATCTTACAAAAATACCAGAACAATACAGTATAGAGGTGAAGAACCGTTTCGAAATCCTGATGGCTGTACAGGAGGATATGACACCAGATGAACTGACTACGCAGGCCAGAGATATCTTAGTAACAACAGCTAAAGACATGGTTCCAGTAAAGAAAACACAAAAGAATGGATGGATTACTAGAACTGATAAAACAACGTAGAGAAATGAAGACGCAACGGAAAGTGACAAACAACAACAAAGAGGAATATAAATCTTTAACAAAAGAAGGAATATTATAGAGGAATGTATGAAACAAACCGACTGTGAAAGCAGAAATCAACAGTGTGAATTATTATTGGAGGAGAAAAAACCCGAACCGACAATCGAAGAAGTTTTATGGGCAATAAAGAATCTGAAAAATGGTAAATCACCAGGATGTGATAACAGCTGAACTTATTAAAACAGGAGGAAAGGAATGTGCAACAATCTATCATGCACTATGTAAAAAGATATAGCATTCAGGTATCTGGCAAAAGAATGGAAAAGAACTGTATTCATACCACTGCCAAAAAAGGGTAACTCGAAATTATGCACAAACTACAGAACTGTTGACCTTATTAGTCATGCCAGTAAAATTATGTTAAAATCATAATGGGTAGACTTCGTAAGAAAATAAAAGAAGTCAATACGGTCCAAGCTGATTTCAGGCAAGGAAGATGATCAAGAGATCGTATATTCAATATAAGATTAATAACAGAGAACTGCAGAGAGTTTAATGTGAATCTATATTTAGCCTTTATAGACTACTCAAAGGTAGTTGATTGTGTACAACACCAGAAACTTTGGGAAATAATGGAAAAAATAGAATTTCCAACACATCTGATACAACTAATATCACTGCTGTATCCAGACCAACAGGCAACATTAAGAACAAAAATGGTGAAACAGCAACTTGGTTTGACATAAAACAAGGGGTCCGTTAGGGGTGCATACTGTCTTGTACACTAAAAATATAATAAGGAATGTTAGAGAAGATGTAGACAAAGAATATTACGATGCCATAACAATTGGAGGTTATGAAATACCAGAGACCAGATATGCTGATGACACAGTATTACTGTCCATAACACAAAAAGGAATGGAAAAACTAATTATGTCAGTCCGTAAGAACAGCGAAGAGCAAAACCTCTATCTTAATGCGAAGAAAACTAAATTGATGACAACTGACAAAACAAACAAGGCAGCTGATATATATCAATGAAGAAAAACTGGAAGAAGTGGAGAGTTTTTTAATATCTTGGATCACTGCTAACTAATAATGGAGATACAATGAGGGAAATTAAAAGGAGGACATCTATCGCTCTTCAGAAAGTAAAACAACTAAAGAATCTGTAGAGAGGAACAGAAATAACTACAAAAATAAGATTTTTAAGGGCATGCATCTTTCCCATCGCAACATATGCCTGAGACCTGGACACTTAACAAAACAGCTGAGAAACACATAAATGCCTTTGAATGTAAATGCTACAGAAGAGTTCTTCAAATATCATGGACACACAAAAAAGAACAAATAATATCCATACTACAAGAACTTAATATTGAAGAAGGCTAGCTAGTAAAGAGGATTAAAGAGACAAAACTTAAATATTTTGAACACATTAAACATCATGAAATCTAGAGAAAACCGTTTTGAAAGGGTGCATAATGGGGAAAAAGAAAGAGAGGAAGACCAAGGCGAAGATGGCTGCAAGACATAGTTGATAATCTGCAAATGGATGCATCAGCAGCAGGCCATCTTGCTCACAACCGAGAGGCCTACAAGAGTGCTGTTAGGGAGGCAAAGTTCCGCAAGGGACATGCAAATGAACGAATGATATTATACACAAGGTACTGGGGAATATTAGGTCAGGTAGATTATATACAAGGTACTGGGGAATATTAGGTCAGGTAGATTATACACAAGGTACAGGAGAATATTAGGTCAGGTAGTTTACATACAAGGTACAGGGGAATATTAGGTCAGGTAGTTTATATACAAGGTACTGGGGAATATTAGGTCAGGTAGATTATATACAAGGTACTGGGGAATATTAGGTCAGGTAGATTATATACAAGGTACTGGGGAATATTAGGTCAGGTAGATTATATACAAAGACGCTGGCGATAGTTGGGACATGTGCTCCGGATCACTGATGACTCACTACCAAAAACAGCACTAAGATGGACACCACAGGGGAACAAAAGTAAAGGTAGACCAAAGGAGACACGGAGAAGAACAACAGAGAGGAGAAATAGAGGGATCACTTGGGCAAGAGCGGAAAGAAAGGCAATGGGCAGGCGTTTGTGCAAAAGCTCTGAGGAAGTCCCATGTGGCTTGCGGTCTTACGGTTCTCATATATATATATATATATATATATATATATATATATTATACACATGATACTGGGGAATATTAGGTCAGTCAGGTATATAAATAACAAGGTCAGTAATGAGGTACATCAACGATCAAGACAAAGTCAGGCACATTACTAACTTATATAACAATTAGGCACATCAGTAGCCTATATAGCAGTTAGGCATATCAATGATCAAGACAGAAGTCAGGTAATCAGTAACCTATATAACAATTAGGCACATTAAGACGGCAGCGAGGCACATCAGTAACCTATATAGCAGGGAGGTACACCAATGATCAAGACAGCAACCAGGCACAACAGTCATGCACAAAGTCAGCAATCTAATTCAGGTTATCAGTATTCAAAAGACAACTAAGTAAAACCAAGTCAGGGAAGCATAAAGGAAAGCAACAACCAGGGGATGTAAACGGGTATCTGAGTATCCAGAATAAAAGCAAGCATATTATTTAGGAAAACGCTCGGCAAGCCATTCTCTAACCTTCTGTCTGTCTTCTGGTTCGAGACTTCGACTTGGGGCGTTGCTCCTGTCCTCGCGTGGTCTTAATGTGTCATTCTCGTCAGCTGTGTCACTGTCTAGGCTGCCACTTGGCTCATGTATCTCAGCGCTAACGGGCGAGTCTCGGCCAATACTTCTGCTCGGGGGTCGACTTCTCTCTTCTCTTGGCTTCAGACGATCAAAGAGTCGGTCTAACCTGCTATCAACTCCCACAGTGTCAGACTCTTCACTCCCCAGGTCATCCACTTCATGACTATAATATTCTGTCCTTTGTTGTCCTTGTTGAACTCTGCGGACCTCTTCATACGCTGTGTCCCTGCGATCAGCCACAGTAATTCTTTCTTTCTCAACGTTTCCGGTGCTAACTACAAGCTTGGGACACTGCTCAGTCCGTCTTGCATTCAACGAGTCTTCCTGTAACCTGATTGCTGACCGGTACAGAGAATCCACCGTTTGCACGGAAGGTGACAGTGAGCTTCTTTCTTCTTGAGCTTCCTCTTCTCTACGAGTAGAGTTTTCTAGCCGAGTGTCTTCTTCTTCTGCTGGTATTTTATCTCCAGCACGGACCTGTTTGTGATTTTAACAAAGTTTTTGAGACCAGGAAACTATCACCTGCCCCCCAAACACTGGAATTGTGAAATCTATGTTAGCATCATATGTAAGTCAAGCAGATAAAGCTGGAGAAAATCACGGGAATATAAAGAGGTTTTCACAAGATCACCATTAGCACGATCTATTCAACATTCTAACAATGCAGCTGAGACAATATACACTCTGTGTTAGGCTGGACTCACTGATATAATGAATGGTAGATAAGCTTTAAGACTGATAACAATGACAAATACAGGATGATTCAAAATTAGTGTCTGAGGTTTCCGTGGTGTATAATTTTAAAACTGGAAACAACAAAATAAAACTGTTTATGGAATAAGAAAGTGTAACTCGGAAAATTTTAGCCAGCAACGCTATCATCACCGCGACCACACTGGGGAGAACACATGACGTCATATCTCAAAATGGAGACTGTTCAAGAGAACGCAACGCGTATGTTTTCCAAAGTCCGTTATCAAAACGCAGCGTCCTAACAGATGTTGGTCAAAGCACTTTCAGGAGACTGTTAGCATTCTGCACCGAAAAGGAGCAGGGAGACCAAGCACTTGGCAGGAATATGCTGATGGAATCCAGAAAGCCCATCAACTAGAGGAGGTTGTTAGGAGAGTTAATCACAACCAACTTCACCACTACGTCTACAAAGTGTAGATTTTAAAGCCAGATGTTAAACCTCGCCCTTTCCAATTTGTCAAAGACATTTTGTCAAACACCCAAGCTGATGAAAATTACCTTCGGAGACAGACATTCTGTGATGAAGCAACGTTCCGACAGGGTAAATCATCCGAATATGAGCAGAATATGAGGCTCAGACAACCCTCACCTATACACGCGCAGAGAGCAATTGAAAGAGACAGTGCGTGTTATGTTCAAAGCTTCTGGAGACTTTGTTTCTTCATGAAACAATTAACAACATCGATGACCTTGACCTACTTGCACCCGCTACAGTTGTATCTGTTACCTGAGTTAGAAGATCACCAACCAAATGTGGTGTTCCAACTTGTACTTGTACGAACTCCCTGTAACTGCGAGCTGTTGTTCTTTGCAGCCGATGCTGTAGAGATGTTGAGCCACAGCATCATATTGGCGTGGGAGCAGGTTATGGCGGCTATTTTTTCAGTCCCGGAGTACAGCTAAAAAGCAGGGGGTGTGCAATGCTTCTTTAGCAGACTCCACCACCATGAGGACTATGGCGATCCCTGTCCCGCTAGCCAGACTAGGCCTGTTACTGGGGGTACTACGCTGTTTCAACAAGGCGGCGTACCCCCACACTGGGCTTGTATGTCCGGGAATATCTTATTATACATTTCCTGGGCGTTGGGTGGGCGTGATGAACAAACTGCCCTCCGCGCTCGCCAGATATTACGTCACAAGCTTTATCCCTGTGAGGATACGTTAAGGACATTGTTTACAAGACCTCGTGTGACCTCCCTCGATGAACTGAAGCTCAGAATTGTTGCTGCGATGGAAAGTTACATGACAATGCTGGAGAACACTTGGAGGGAGACTGAATACCGCTTAATACCTTAAATGCCAAGAGAACTGAAACTTTTAGTATTCCGCAGTACTTGTTCTTTAGTTAGACTTTCATATTCCGTGAGAAGCTTTACTTTGTTGCTTTCTGTTAGAAAATTATAGACCACAGTAAAACCGACAATAGTTTTGCATCACATGTACAAGGTCCGACAATTAAGTAATGAGACCAATTACATAAAAAAATAAAATAAACAACAGCTGAAGATATAACCTGTATTTTATTCACAGTAAGCCCCTTGTGCACTGATACAGCGAGTGGCACGATCTAACAAACACTGCAAAGAACCTCTTCTTCTGTTGGTATGGCCCTTAAACACAATGTTACGGCCCTTTGGATGTCATCAATATGGTCAAAGAAGCTTCCTTTCAATGGTAACTTGAACTTTGGGAACAGAAAATAATGGCAGGGAGACAAAGCTGGGGACTAGGGTGGATGGTTGAGAACATGCGCTTATTTTTGGGCCAAATATTTCTGTACAACCACCCACCGGTGAGCCGATGTATTACGAGGGGTGACTGGTAAGTTCTCGGCATAAGGTACAAATACTTGAAACACACAGTTGATATTAGGTGCATTTGTAGATAGGTTAATGTAAGATTAAACACCAAGTTTCAAGAAATTAACTGCAACCAATTTTTTTTACAGCCTACTGAAGTGGTAATGGGTGGCTGAAATTGAAAAAATGGATTAAATTTCTCATCGAGCAGTCATTAGCTACCTCTGCATCAAGGACTTATCATCGAAGGAGATCCATGAGGATATGGTGGAGACTCTAGGGGAGAGTGCCCCTTCTTACAGCACAGTGAAGAAATGGGCAGCTCAATTCAAACATGGAAGGAAAGTCTGGAAGATGATCTCCGTCCAGGAAGACCAAGAACGGTAATCACCTATGAAACCACTGGCAGAATCCATGACATGATAATGGAGGATCGACGACTAACTGAGCGGTACATTGCTACTGAGTTGGGCATCTCCCAGGAACGTGTTCGTGTCATTATTCACAATGATCTTCAAACGACAAAGGTCTCTGCTCGATGGGTCCCGAAACTTCTTGGAACTGATCACAAACGACAGCGTCTCAACATATCAAGAGACAATCTTGTCCATTTTTCTGCAGATCCTGACAAGTTTCTTCAGCAATTTGTGACTATGGATGAGACTTGGGTTCATCATTTTCAACCAGAAACCAAAGAACAGTCAAAGCAGTGGAAACATCATGGATCCACACCTCCAAAGAAAGCAAGGGTGGTTGTGTCTGCAGGCAAAGTGATGACTTCCATCTTTTTGGATTCAGAAGGTGTGCTATAGGTAGACTATCTATTCAGAAGGTGTGCTATTTGTAGACTATTTTCAAAAGGGCAGAACGGTCACCGGGGCCTATTACACTAATCTTGTGAAGCAACTGCAGGGTCAAACTGAAGGAAAAGCGTCGAGGCAAATTGACGAGAGGAGTCATCTTTCAGCAAGACAATGCTCCACTTCACAATTCGGCGGTGGCAACGGCTGCCATTCATGAATGCGGCTTCCAGCTTCTTGAACATCTTTCTTATTCCCCAGATCTGGCCCCTTCGAAGTATTATCTGTTTACTAAACTCAAAAAGGAGCTCAGTTGTCGCAAATTTGCTTCAGATGATGACGTCATTCATGCTGTAGACCACTTTCTACTGGCACAAGATGCTGACTTTTACAAAGAAGGGATCAGTATGCTCCAGGATCGCTGGACTAAGCACATAAACTTGCAAGGGGACTATGTTGAGAAATAATCCGAAAAAGGTGTCCACAAATAATCCGTTGTATCTTATGCCGAGAACTTATCACTCACCCCCCGTATCATGAAGAAGGAAAAAAAACTGCTAGATGTTGAATACTCGGGTCGGACTCGGAGAATCCTTTTCAATAGGCGTTTCAAAATACTTAAATAAACTTTGGAAGTGACGTTCTGTTCCTCTGGAATAAATTCGTTGTGAATAACTCCTTTGCTGTCGTAGAAACACGCCAACATTGTCTTCACTTTCGACTTTTGAAAACGAATTTTTTTTTTCCTTTTGGTGATGATGGTGACTTCCACTGAGCACTTTGGCGTTTAGTTGTGGGATCATAGCGGAAAATCCATGTTTCATACTGTGTTTTGATGATGTCTTTTGCGTACTCAACACGCTGGTGTTTTTGGTCATCAGACAACGAACGTAGTAGAAACCGGCAAGCAACTTTTTTCTTGCCCAAATCTTCCACTAAAATTTTACGAATGGTCTCTCGATTAACACCACATTTGTCTGCCATCATCCTAACAGTCAAGCAACAATCTTCATGTATCCGTTCTCTGACTTTTGCAATGAGTTCCTCATTACGAACAGAAATTGGGCGACACATCTACACCACGTAGATGTAGCAATTTACGAAACTTAATTAAGATCAATGTCGGACTGATGTATCGTTTATAAAATCAACATATAATATTTACTCTACATATATATTTGTGCCACTTTTACTGCACTGGTGATATACTGTAGAGCTTTGTTATATCATTTCTTCTGCGTGGATTGACATTAGTGATTTTGTTGAGCACTTCTGTTGTCGGATTGTATTTCTAAAGTAAGACACACGTTAGAGAGTTTCTCTCTTCAGTCAAGAGGACTGAGAAGGACTGGCAAAAAACTGTGTTACATGGATACCAACGTAGGCATTTGATGACAGAATACATAAATACATAAAGACTGACCTTACAACACAAAGTTACTGAGCGTTAGATATTGCTGTATTATTTATGTACTTCCCAGGTTCCGACTGGTTTGATCACACAGAGAACAATGACACCACTTAATGTATCAAGTAAACATGATACTAATTACTGGAAGTTAATATAATGACACCACCTACTGTAGGTTTGATACTAATTACTGTAAGTTAACATAATGACACTATCTACTGTAGCAAGTTAACATTATGACACTACCTACTGTAGCAAGTTAACATTATGACACCACCTACTGTAAGTTAATATATCAACAAGACCTACTGTAAGTTAACATAAAGGCACCACCTACTGTCAGTCAACATAATGATAACACCTACTGTAAGTCAACATAATGATAACACCTATTGTATATCAACATAATGACATCACCTACTGTAAGTTAACACTATGACAACACCTACTGTAAGTTAACATTATGACAATACCTGCTGTAGGTTAACATTATGACACCACCTACTGCAGCAAGTTAACATAATGGGACCACCTACTGCAAGTTAACATAACGACAACACCTACTGTAAATTAACATAATGACACCACCTACTGTAAGTTAACATAATGACAACACAAACTGTAAGCCAACATAATGACACCCACCTACTGTAAGAACAATATATCCATACTACAAAAACGTAATACTGAAGAAGGCTGGCTAGTAAAGAGGATTAAAGAGAAAAAACTTAAACACTTTGGACACATTAAATGTCATGATAATCTAGATAAGACCGTCTTGGAAGGGTACATAATGGGAAAAAGAAGGAGAAGAAGACAAAGGCAAAGATGGCTGCGTTGATAATCTGCAAATGAATGCATCAGCAGCAGGGAATCTTGAGAGGCCTACAGGAGTGCTGTTAGGGAGGCAAAGTTCCGCAAAGGACCTGCAAATGACTGACTGACTGACCTACTGTAAGATAACACTATGACAACACCAACTTTAAGTTAACATAATGACACTCACCTACTGTAAGTTAACATAATGATACCACCTACTGTAAGTTAGCATAATGATACTCGCCTATTGCAAGTTAACATAGTGATAAAACTTACTGTAAGGTAACATACATGAAATAATGAATCAATGTGAACTACGTTTACCTCCTCAACAACATGAACGTGCCCAGAATAATCGTCATCGTCACCGTCGTCACTTTCCTGCTGGGGTTGTGACTCCTCCAAGTCGTCGTCGTGCTGTTCCACCCACTGTGTGGCAGCGCCGTTCAACACACGAGGCGCGTACTCCACGGTCAGCACCTCATGCTCCACCACTTCTTCCTGCTGCGCCTCAGAGTCGCCATGGCTGTCGTCGAAATCGTTATTGGAGTGGCTGCTGTGACGATCATCGTCGTCTTCCTCTTCTTGCTCGTTGGTTCCTGATAGCAAGTCAGCCTCCTCTGCTGCCTCGTTTGTGGTGTAATCAGTCTCGAGGTCGTACAGAGGATTGCTAGGAGAAGACTTCACCTTGCTTTCTGAGCTGAATTTATAAATGGTGCTGGACGACTCGTTCGTGTCCCCGTCGGTGGAGAATTCGTACAGAAGGTTGGGGGAGGCCAAGTCGTAGAGCGGGTTGGAAGACTGGTCTTCTTTGCTCATGTTGTAGAATGGGTTGGTAGAGGGTGAACTTGTGTTGGAACTACCAGGATTCTCACCGTTCTTGATCTGGAAAACATGAAACAACAAATACATGACATCACTGTGCCACAACAAGAGCTGCCGGATTATATATAAGTTTGACAGGGAGAGAGAGAGAGAGAGAGAGAGAGAGAGAGAGAGAGAGAGAGAGAGAGAATGATCAAGCAGATACAGAAAATATCAGAGAAACAACAATAAGCAGGCACAGAAAACTGAACAGCAGCTTACAAAGCTGAACACAGACATTCTCTGCACAACTGGTAAGAATAAAACTGTAGGTAAAGAAGGAGCCCTAAATCTTTTACACAACCTTGACGTGAGCTCAAAAACCATTAAAAATCTGTCCTGAACACAGCGCATTCTTCTCCAACCAGAGAATGATTATTTAATCTTGTCTCTTTCAGCCTTCTAAATTATAAGATTACTGTCAAGTTCTAGCATTAACTTGTCCTTAACGTTCCCCAATAAGATTACACAGACTTGACATCTCATGTCTAGGGTACAATGGTCTCACACATTTAACTCGGCACATACAAACCACACGAAGAGTGTGAATTTCGTGTGGCATTAATGACTGAGATATGATCCACATAATAACTAGAGAGAATACGTTCTTTAAACGAAACGTCTTTCTCAGTGTATCTAAAACTTGAAGCCTGCGCTATGTGCTGCCGTCGACGAGATACTATTTCATCTCTTACAGAGAGTGCTTACAGCAGCTACTGGGATACAAAGAGAGCACACACAAGAATCATGGTTCCTAACAACACGTGGGTCATGTCCAGACTTATACTGTCAGCCAGGATCGGTAACCTAGCACCCTCATGCTCAGAGCACATGGAGAGATGGGGCAGTGGATAGCCATACCTTCTAAATAACCGCGGTCCTATCTGACGCCGTTGTCCCATTACATAACAAGTGCGACACACAAGAAACGGACTAGCGCCACTGCGGACGCTATGAGAATGTGCATGTACCGGTGAAGTATGCACAATTTAGTGTGAGCTTTGATGTACGTAAAGTCTGAATGTGTCATACACACGTAGGTAAAATCCTTCGTGCGAGTGCCGCGTGTCACAACAGGAAGACACAGAGCAAAGAGTGAACGTTAAGTTCTGCATCAAACTGGGAAAAAAACATCACGGAGGCGTTCCAAATGTTTACAAGCGTGGACGGTGTTGAAGCCATGTCGCTTACTCGTGTTTTCCAACGGTTTTCCCGGTTTTTTCGTGAAGGTAGGGAGGGCATTTCCGATGACACGAAGAGTGGTCGTCCGAAGACCGCCAAAAACACCAATATGATCGAAAAAGTACAATTTGTCGCCTCCAACCGACTAGTGAGATTGAAAATGATGGAAAAGGAGGTAGACGTTACCAGAGGACCATTCTGTAAAAAACCCGCGGAAAGGAAAGTTTGCTTGAAATTTAGTCCCGTACAACTCGACATCTGAACAAAAAGCGCATGGCGTGGAAACCTCTCGCGACTTCATTACAACGGCTAACAGTGACCCGAATTTCCTGGATTCTGTTGTGACGGGTGGTGACTCTTGGTGCTTTCAGTTCGTTTCCGAAACCAAAAGTTAAAGCATGGAATGACTCCCCACGACCAAAGAAAGTTTGCCTCCACAAATCAGAAATGACGACTCTGCTGATCACATTCTCTAACAGTGAAAGCACGATTCACAAGATGTCACGTGGCATCCTCTAGTGTGTCTTGGAGCGTTTACTGAAGCTGTGTGTGACCGAATTTGATAGCGTCTGGCGATTGCCAACTTTTGCACGATAATGATGTAGAGCATTCAACCCTCATCGTGATGTTTTTTTTGCCGCAACGATGGAACATCCCTCTTACTCGTCACATCTATCTCCTGCAGATGTTTCATGAGCTCTAGCCGGCCATCCAAGTGAAATGCTTTGATGACATTCAAGACATTCAACCACATGTAACCACCCAACTGAATGGCATTCCTTCTACAAAGTTTAAAAAGACATTCCGGGACTCGCATCGTCGCTGTGAATGCTGTCCTGCGGTGGGCGGAGATTACTTGGAAGGGCGGTAGAAGAAATATCTCCCGCGGGTATGCCACGTGCTTGTGATTTGACTAGTCCCGTTTCCTTTTTGTCGCATCTTGTACATGGCTTTAATACCTCACCAAGAAACGAAACAATGAAAGCAGCTACAAGTCTGACAATTTTCAAAGAAGAGTACAACTTCTTCACAATAGACATCTGTAGGCTCATCGACATAAATCTCAGGATCGTTTTATTCGATATATACTGATATGTGGCTATCGAACCTTTCCGACAACACAGTCATTGCCTCGACTTACGGTCGACCGAGTTACGGCCATTCGTACTTACAGTAGAGGTCATGCATGAAAATAAGGTCAAACGTGGCCGCCGAGACCGTGCACATTACGCTTATCGATTGCGGACCGTCACACAAAGCTACGCTGTAAAATCTAAGATATATTACAGTAGGGAATGAATATGTAGGAATGTGGATGTATATGTATGTATGTATATTGCTGTATGTCGCTGAAAAGTCATTACAGTACGATTCTTTACTGACACAAGAATAATTAGTGTATAAGTATGTACAACTAAGTATATAACTATACATGAAGCCACCGCAGTACTGGCGAAACTGATCTTAAATTAGGTGACCGCATGCAGAAACATCTGTATGACATCACTCAGCATAGTTCGAAACCAGTGCCTAATCATTTCAATGGTTCCAACTACAGAGGCAAATCTGATGTTTTGGTAACAGCCATCAAACAATGCCAGGCTGATGACAGAAGCCGCCTAGCGCTTGAAAACCGTCACATTAAGAGCATGGGACGCAGGAACCACATGGTTTGAACTCGCAATTCAGCTACACCTAACATTCCCCTCTTCCATAATCATATTTCCTCTGCACTAAGTTCCACTCCTTTCTCACTTGTAACACACAGTTCAGAACCTCCTTACAGCATCCGATTATAACCCATCTACCCCAACTACTATAGGGGTGCAGATGTCAGCAGTGATCACAACCTGTGCATAGGGAAAATAAAACTAAAATTGAAAAGTCAACACAAGAAATCAGTACACAGAAAGATAAACAGCCACAGCCTACAAGAAGAAAATACTAACATTAATTTCAATCAGGAACTTGCAAATCATTCCAAAACACCCAGTGAAGTTGAGGAGATAGGTATAGATGAGTTATGGAATTCTTACAGCACAGACATAATCACAGCAGCAAAAGTAAGCGCTGGACTGGAAAAACCAAATAGCAAAGCATGGATATCAGATAAAACATGGAAGTATATACATGAAAGACGAGCAGTCAAATTAGACATGTTGAATGCAAAAACAGATCATGAAAGAGATTTGGCAAAAGCAAAATACAAAGAAATAGACAAGAAAGTAAAAAGTTCAGCTAGAAGGGATAAAAGAGAATACATAGACAATATGGCGAAAGAGGCAGAGAAAGCAGCAAAAACAGGAGACAGCAAAACTTTATATAACATACAAAAGAGGCTAACAGGTACTATTACATCTAAAGAAAGACCAATACTTAGCAAAACTGGAACACTATTAACATCAAATAAAGACCAAAAGCAAAGATGGGCTGAACACTTCAAAGAAATACTCAATCGACCACACCCAAAAGAATTGTTAAACCTTGAAACTGACTTACCAGCCCCACAACTAAATGTCAACCTAGATGAAATTAAATTGCATGAAACTGAAACAGCAGTGAATTTAATGGCTATCAAACAAAGCTGCAGGTGAAGATGAAATAACAGCCAAAATGCTAAAAGCTATCAACAGTGACAACATGAGACAACTACAGAGAATGTTTCACAAGATTTGGAAAGAAGAAAAGGTCCCTTCTAATTGGAAGAAAGGAATCATTGTTAAAATACCAAAAAAGGGCAACCTTAGTGACTGTAACAACTGGAGAGGAGTAACCTTAATATCAATTGTGTCAAAAGTATTTTGCAAGATCATTTTGAACAGACTCAAAGATATAGTGGATACTGCAATGAGAGAAGAACAAGCAGGATTTCGAAAAGAGAGAAGCTGTCTCGACCAGATCTTTACTCTCAGAATAATACTTGAAGAACATATTGAAAAGCAGAAACCATTAATACTGAACTTCATAGATTTTAAAAAGGCATTTGATAGCATACACAGAGATTCATTATGGAGAATTTTATGCCTATATGGAATACCATCTAAAATTGTCAACATCATTAAGGACTTCTACAATGGATATGTTTGTGCAGTCAAGACAGAAGAAGGGATGAGTGAATGGTTCCAGATTGAAACAGGTGTTAAACAAGGATGTATACTGTCTCCTTTACTTTTTGGGATTACGATAGACTTCATAATGAAAAAATGCTGCACAGGTAACACAGGTATTGACTGGGTACATGGGACCCAACTAGAAGATCTTGATTTTGCTGATGACATAACTCTTATCAGTAATAATGTGAATTTCATGCAAGAAAAAACAGATAGCCTGTCTTCATTGGCTAGCAAAATAGGACTTGAAATTAACAAGGACAAAACAAAAATAATGAAAATTCCTCTCAATCAAAATGGAACAATACACATAGAAGGGACAGATATTGAAGAAGTCAATCAATTTGCATACCTTGGCAGCTACACAGACCAGGATGGTGACACTAGAAAGGAAGTTAGGATCAGAATTGCAAAAGCAGCATCAATCTTCAAGAATCTTGAGAACATATGGAATTCAAAAGTTATAAGCACAAAAACCAAGTTAAGACTATTCAATTCAAATGTAATATCCACCCTCATTTATGCATGCGAAAGCTGGAAAACAACTAAAGAAATAGACAAGAAATTAGACTCTTTTGAAAACAAATGCCTAAGGAAAATACTCGGCATCAAGTAGAATGAATTCAAGAACAATGCAGAGATAAGACAGATGACTGAACAACAACCAGTCTCACGGGTGATCAGGAAAAGGATATGGACATATGTTGGTCACTTGATGAGAAGAAATGATCAGAGAATCCCAAAACAAGCTATCAAGTGGAACACAACAGGCCGAAGAAAAAGAGGCAGACCGCGTGAAACTCTGAAGAGGACATTATTAAGACATAAAATCCTTTGATGAGGTTGAAAGACTCGCCGAAGAAAAATTGGCGAACTACTTTGCGAGCCCTATGTGACGTTTAACGGCACGGGAAGGATATAAGATATAAGACCCCAACTACAATAACCTATTCTAACTTCTCCCGGGTATAATACCACTGTATCACTCTCTCCCGTTTCCCTTCTCCCTCTCCCTCCCCATTTACGACCCACCTATCACATCACAAGTCTTCAATTAAACATTCTCTACACTCCACCATGCGCGCTTCTGAACACAGCCTCTTACAAGTCACAGCTTCTAACAAGTCATAGCTAAGTGCTCCATTCATTTTATTCTATTTTTTTACATAGCATACATGCCAACTTATATTTTATTCCCCCCCCCCCCTTTCTTTCTTCGTCCTGTGTTTCTGTTTGTTTGTATGATTAATGTTCACACAGAAGCGTCACAAGAGTGTGCTGGCTAAGTAAAAAGCTGTTCCTAGATTCTTTCCTAGTTTATAAATTGTGATTTTTGACTGAACGTCTTATAGTTCATAGGTTTAGTAGATAAATGTTTGTTAACAGACTTGCTCCTTCCAGATACTGTAGACTTTAAGAAAGTTCTCTCCCTTCTCGCCACGATGCATATGCTTAAATACAGCCACAGCGTCAGCTGTACAGCAACAATTAATCAACGAAGGCACCTAGGGGATCTAGTGTCAGTGTCCATGTACTCCCTGACCAGTCGGTACACTACAGTTTGATGTGGTCAGTATCACCATGTACTCCCTGACCAGTCGGTACACTACAGTTTGATGTGGTCAGTATCACCACGTACTCCTTGACCAGTCGGTACACTACAGTTTGATGTGGTCAGTATCACATCTGGTCGCCTCTTCTTCTCTAGCTCCAGAAGCCGGCTAACAATTTCTCAAACTGGGTGACCGAGGCCGGATTCAGATCGCCGACCTTTGCCATGACAGGCTACTGCTTCACCCATTTCGCCAGTCCGAAGCCCCTTGTGATTCATAGTTTGTGATGAGTCTCTACACAGTGACTGCGCTAATCTGTATTCTGTTAGTGATGGTAAACACGGCTGTAGCGCGATTAGTGGTGACATGTGCTTAGTGCACGTCCTCGCTCTATAACGGCCAACAAACGACCAAATCGACCTACGGCCTGATGGCCGGTCCTAAATGCGGTCTTAGGTCGGCTCATGACTGTAGTTAGAAAATGTGTGTACATAAAGCACACGGCAGAATTCATTTAAAAACGGCCCTAACTAAAACTCCAGCCCCATCATCTCCACTAAAATCAGAATCTGAACTTGAAGATCTCGTACGAGCGTTGATACATTTTTCCTGTCCTTTCCTCTCACAGAGACCAAGATGTTTCTGTATACTTACTGATACAAATCCCATATTTCACGTCACTGGTAAAGATGTGGTGAAGAGTCACAATACACTACTAAATGGTTGCTAACATCTCATTAACGCTCTTGAATGAAGAAGATCAGATCAGGGCATAGATGAAGGAAAATGATAACAGGACAATCCCTTCCTCCCTCTTCCCCCCCCCCCCCCCCCACATACACACACAAAAGACTGCACTGATTTATAGACACATTCTGACTGTGTCAGTGCATGCTATTCTAGCTTTGTTCACATAAAAGCCGAGCATATGATACAAACTTGCTTACAAGCGTGTTTGCTTTGCACTGAGTGCTACTGGCTGTTCTCAGCCTTACGACCTAGAAAACTTCTTACAACACCGCTAGCTATGTGGCCAAGCTAAACAAATCGATAGAGGTATTAACAATTTCTTCTAAAATGTATTCATTGTAGCCCCGATCACACGTACCAGCTGACGATACATTTTTGTGCGTTTCTTTGTGAGATTGATCGGGACCATGTGAGAGGAAAAGGTGAGTATATGAGATTGGGCGCAGTGGAGTTACATGTGTGCCACTAGTTGCTTGATGTTATCAATCAGTCATTTGATACTGTCAGTCAATCATTTGATGTAATCAATCATTCGTTTGATACTGTCAATCAGTCATTTGATGTTCTCAATAAGTCATCTGATGTTATCAATCAGTCGTTTGATGTTATCAATCAGACATTTGATGCTGTCACTCTACAATCATTACGAGATTAGGAAAAATCCTATTCTCACAGGACCTATTTATTACACGATATTCTATTTTCCTTACATGCACTGACAGTCGTGTTTAGAGTAATCCAGTGTGCCTCATTGTGTCTGCTTCTAAGAACAATTATACCCAACACTCATGAAAAGCATCCTTCTCGCAAACAATGACGAGGTCAACATAAACCCACAACTTTACTGTAACAAACTTTGCTGTCCACGCTGTGTTTTTGTTGCCGAGTCTCACATCATATTCTCAATGGATCATCAAACCCACTCCACAAAGTCTTACAGTGATCAGCGTCTGACAAGCCAGCGCTATCCTAAATTCAGTTCCCTGACAACATACGAGGGCTGATTGATAAGTTCTCGGCATAAGGTACAAATACTTGAAACACACAGTTGATATTAGGTGCATTTGTAGATCAGGTTATTGTAAGATTAAACACCAAGATTCAAGAAATAAGTGCAACCAATTTTTTTTTACAGACTACTGAAGTGGTAAGGGGTGGCAGAAATTGAAAAAATGGATAAAATTTCTCATCAAGCAGTCATTCACTATCTCTGCATCAAAGGCTTATCATCGAAGACGACGATCCTAGGGGAGAGTACCCCTTCTCAAAGCACAGTGAAGAAATGGGCAGCTCAATTCAAACATGGAAGAGAGAGTCTGGAAGATGATCTCCGTCCAGGAAGACCAAGAACGGCAACCACCGATGAAATCACTGGCAGAATCCATGACATGATAATGGAGGATCGACGACTAACTGAGCTGTACATTGCTACTGAGTTGGGCATCTCCCAGGAACGTGTTCGTGTCATTATTCACAATGATCTTCAAATGACAAAGGTCTCTGCTCGATGGGTCCCGAAACTTCTTGGAACTGATCACAAACGACAGCGTCTCAACATGTCAAGAAACAATCTTGGCCATTTTTCTGCAGATCCTGACAAGTTTCTTCAGCAATTTGTGACTATGGATGAGACTTGGGTTCATCATTTTCAACCAGAAACCAAAGAACAGTCAAAGCAGTGGAAACATCATGGATCCACACCTCCAAAGAAAGCAAGGGTGGTTGTGTATGCAGGCAAAGTGATGGCTTCCATCTTTTGGAATCAGAAGGTGTGCTATTGGTAGACTATTTTCAAAAGGGCAGAACGGTCACCGGGGTCTATTATGCTAATTTTGTGAAGCAACTGCAGGTCAAATTGAAGTAAAAGCATCAAGGGAAACTGACGAGAGGAGTCATCTTTCAGCAAGACAATGCTCCACTTCACAATTCGGCGGTGGCAACGGCTGCCATTCATGAATGCGGCTTCCAGCTTCTTGAACATCTTTCTTATTCCCCAGATTTGGCCCCTTCGAAGTATTATCTGTTTACTAAACTCAAAAAGGAGCTCAGTTGTCGCAAATTTGCTTCAGATGATGGCGTCATTCATGCTGTAGACCACTTTCTACTGGCACAAGATGCTGACTTTTACAAAGAAGGGATCCGTATGCTCCAGGATCGCTGGACTAAGTGCATAAACTTGCAAGGGGACTATGTTGAGAAATAACCAAAAAAAAAAAAGTTATCCACAAATAATCCGTTGTACCTTATGCCGGGAACTTATCAATCACCCTTCGTAAATACAAGATTTACCAAAACCCACGCCCTGACTTGTAATAAAGATGGTCACAAGTAAAACATCTTCAGGTTATTTTCAAACAAACAGAAAAATCTAATGATGGCAATGAGTTTTTACTCATGTGACGGTGCCTTTAACTCGGCTGATAGCTAGTATACTATGTCTTATGCTGTGTGTTTAGCAACAAAGTGACAGAACACATGGTTAGTGTATAAACACTGTTCTACATCACTTTACTGTCAGCAAATTCTCGATGTTTACTTTGTGCCAACATCTGTGTGATATTAGCAGGATCTGTCTCGATTAGTTAACACAAATTATTCGCCCTAAATGTTTCAGTGCATCTCCACATCTTAACTGCAACTTTTCATCAAAACATTTTGTTACAACACACAGAAGGACGGCAATATTGTAAAAGAGCATCTTCCTCAGCGAATACTTTCTGCGTGAAATAAAACCTGAAATTTTCCATACTAAGACATTACTTTCACAAACTGTTCTCCACTTCACAACACAAATGATACTTTCACAAACTGTTCTCCACTTCACAACACAAATGATACTTTCACAAACTGTTCTTCACTTCACAACACAAATGATACTTTCACAAACTGTTCTCCACTTCACAACACAAATGATACTTTCACAAACTGTTCTCCACTTCATAACACAAATGATACTTTCACAAACTGTTCCCCACTTCACAACACAAATGATACTTTCACAAACTGTTCTCCACTTCACAACACAAATGATACTTTCACAAACTGTTCTCCACTTCACAACACAAATGATACTTTCACAAACTGTTCTCCATTTCACAACACAAATGATACTTTCACAAACTGTTCTCCACTTCACAACACAAATGATACTTTCACAAACTGTTCTCCACTTCACAACACAAATGATACTTTCACAAACTGTTCTCCACTTCACAACACAAATGATACTTTCACAAACTGTTCTCCACTTCACAACACAAATGATACTTTCACAAACTGTTCTCCACTTCACAACACAAATGATACTTTCACAAACTGTTCTCCACTTCACAACACAAATGATATCAGTATAAATAACACATTATTACGAAGGCAGCATCTTACAAAGCAAACATCAAAATAAAATGCCTCAATTGCTAAAATGACAACGTTATAAAATACTGTTCTCCACTTTAGAAAACAAACATTATCAATACAAAGTCCACGTTCAAATCACGAAACATTTCAGTCCTGTTTGAGTTAGTTGTGTGTACAGAAAGCCACAATTTACCTTGCATGCACAAAAACCACGTCCAATGTACAGCTATCTGAACTGCACTGTTGTATGTTGTATGCATAAATGTCAACCTGTCCACACAAAGCTACATATCAAGATTCATGCTATCCCCCCTTTCCCCCCTACCCCCCTCCAAACAAGCCCGGCCCGAGGTGAAAACACAATGACGTTTACTTGTTTATCTCCCAATTCACACAAAGTTCCTTCTACCTGGTGCAGTAACGCCCACCTTGCTACAAATAAATAACTTCTGAACTTGATCCTTTTTTTTTAAATCCCGAGCCGGCCCACAAACAGTTTTAAGTGCAGTATACATTCACATACCAGAATATTAATGACGGTGACAATCTGCTGAGATGAGACAGCGCAGAGAGACAGTAGGGGTTTGGATACTGGTTTGAAACTGAAGCACAGTCTACAGCTGAAAAAAGCAGCAACGGTTCTGAAACTGATAAACGTGTTCTCTATCGGTTTACATAACTGAGCAGTCAACGATTCTCACACTGGCTAACATGCCCTCTGACATCTGATTTTCAAACTGTCTAACACATACTCTGTCGGCCTAGTTTTACACGCTCCGTCGGCCTAGTTTACCAACTATTCTCACACTGGCCAACACACGATCCGTCAGCCTAGTTTACGAACTATTCTCACACTGGCCAACACACGCTCCGTCAGCCTAGTTTACGAACTATTCTCACACTGGCCAACACATAGTCCGTCAGCCTAGTTTACCAACTATTCTCACACTGGCCAACACACGATCCGTCAGCCTAGTTTACCAACTATTCTCACACTGGCCAACACACGATCCGTCAGCCTAGTTTACCAACTATTCTCACACTGGCCAACACATAGTCCGTCAGCCTATTTACCAACTATTCTCACACTGGCCAACACACGATCCGTCAGCCTAGTTTACCAACTATTCTCACACTGGCCAACACACGATCCGTCAGCCTAGTTTACCAACTATTCTCACACTGGCCAACACATGCTCCGTCGGCCTAGTTTACGAATTATTCTCACACTGGCCAACACATGGTCCGTCGGCCTAGTTTACCAACTATTCTCACACTGGCCAACACATAGTCCGTCGGTCTAGTTTACCAACTATTCTCACACTGGCCAACACATAGTCCGTCGGTCTAGTTTACCAACTATTCTCACACTGGCCAACACATAGTCCGTCGGTCTAGTTTACCAACTATTCTCACACTGGCCAACGCATAGTCCGTCGGTCTAGTTTACCAACTATTCTCACACTGGCCAACACATAGTCCGTCGGTCTAGTTTACCAACTATTCTCACACTGGCCAACGCATAGTCCGTCGGTCTAGTTTACCAACTATTCTCACACTGGCCAACACATAGTCCGTCGGTCTAGTTTACCAACTATTCTCACACTGGCCAACGCATAGTCCGTCGGTCTAGTTTACCAACTATTCTCACACTGGCCAACACATAGTCCGTCGGTCTAGTTTACCAACTATTCTCACACTGGCCAACACATAGTCCGTCGGTCTTGTTTACCAACTATTCTCGGCCACCACGCTCCGTCGGCCTAGTTTACCAACTATTCTCACACTGACTTACACACGTTCCCTCGGCCTAGTTTATCAATCATACGAGCTGACGTGTTCTTTGTCAGACTAGCAGCATGATTTAGACTGTTGTGGCTTCTGTGAATCAAACGCTTTCATTACATTATCAGGCTGGTCAACAATGTACTGTTTTCTGCACCACGCAAGAACAGTTCTTTGTGTTTTTCCAGTGCCACACTGTTAAAAAAAGGAAAACCCACGATAGGCAGAAAGGTAGAATAAGGGATGAATATTTACTTATGACCCTTGAAAACGAGACAGTTTACCTCACTGCTTGTCAAGAGAATACATCACTGTTTGTCAAGAGAAGACATCACTGCTTGTCAAGAGAAGACATCATTGCTTGTCAAGAGAAGGCATTAGTACACGGTCTGGTCGAGTAAACCTCTCAACTTATTGTGTCAATCTCTCTTTGACGTTAACCTTCGCAACATTGTTATCAATAGCTGGTTTAGTGATAATGATTTATTAGAGCAGAAGCTACGATTAACATTGGTAAAGGAGGCAGCTAGGCTGATGGGATCTGGAGATGAAAAGACTGACGACGAAGAATACAATGTTTATATTAAATATTATTGATTAAAACTAGTTTCTTTTCTGTAGCCCCACAGCCACATCTCATATCTGTGTAGGGATATGACGAAGATGAATGTATACATGGTACCATCCTATACATGTTTTGTAATTGTTTCTTTCTCTCATCTGTGTAACAAATACATGTAGTCTATGTAGTCTGTGCATATCTAATCGCTATGTTAATCTTGGAAAGTGATTCTGAAACAGATGGATATGCTGGGCACCATTTCTCTCATGGTTCATTCTAACAGTTTTTGACAGACACGGTTGGTCACCAACATTACAAAATAACCATGTTTGTGTTTCAAAGTCCAGTTTGTTAGTGTTTGTTTCTTGTCTTTCAGTTCAGCCCTCATTCTCTTCTTGGATGGCACAGCAACAATGGTCAGATTCGTCCTCTATGTGGCCTACTCTTTAGCCAGTTCTTCCAGGTCCTTTTTTACGGTGAAATCCGTAACAGATCCTTGCAGGCATACAGTCTATACATAACGTGGCTGTGTTGTTCACATCCATGTGTCATATAACCGTGTTACTAGATATCACACACGACATAAATTAACTGACAGATATTTTAAGATCACGCGCGCGCACACACACACACACACCAGCATCGTACACTGGGCCCTTGCTCTATAAAGAACTGACAATACCGGTTTGCAGATTAGGGCTACAAATAAACTACAGTATCAAGCCCAGGCAAATATTACACGCTGAACGATTTTCAAACCCTGCTGTAATAGTCTCCGTCAGAGATAACACATTCACACTTGCCTTTCTCAACAGAGAATTGCCTGCCTCGGATTCGCACAAATCACGAGTATTGTGCTACAGAAGCAAGACTGCTATTCTGTTACTGAGAATTAAGATGGTTGAGACCTGTCGCTAGGAATGGATGAGCTTATTGCTACGCAAGTACTGGCTCTCTGGAAGGCAGGCTGGAGAAAGAAGGATACTTGTAAGGCACATATGAAAGATTTGTATGTTGGTCAACACAAGGACTGGGAAGACCTGGCAGCACGACCACGTCACAGAAAGTGCCTCTGCCTGGCTGTGCTGTGTCACTTGTACAGGAGATGAGGGCCAAATAATGAAGACAAAAAATTGCAAGCATAAAGTGACTGTACATAGTTTGTTGGAATAAATTAATCAAATATCGGCAGAGTCAACAATCAAAGAATCTGCACAATTAAAAATAAACTACTTGTCAACTTCCAGATACAGCTAACATCTACTTACTTCTATAGCGTCTTTCAACACGACAAAAGTCATTTTATTTTATTTTATAAACATTTGAAAACGAATTTGTCTGTTGGAGACAATAATCCTATCATGACTGGCTCTGAAGAAAAGCAAGCACAGCTCTAAGAGTTTTATTCATTTGCCAGCTCTGGGTCGCCACTGTTCATGGTCCGCCTCAATGATTAGAAACCATCAGTAGGAAGAAATATGACAAGAAAAGACAATCTAAACTCATATGTATGATATATAACAAATAAGAACAGAAATAAGGGGGCACTTATCTGTGACTTATCTGAGACTGTGCTATGGCATTCTGTGAATGTTCAAATTAAGATCCGTGGGGTGTTATATGTACCAGTCTGATTGGTGGGTGGTAGGAAGAGGGTGAAGAAAGAAGGCAGGAGAGAGAAGTACAATGTTGTCAAGCCGAGATAAAGGTGGCCAGAATAAATTAATGTACTTCTGGTAGATGGCTTTTTTAAAAAATACAGTGCGGTGAATGTTCTAGAATAGCAGTGTAGGTGAGAAGAAAAGTTGATAAGAACTTAGTAGAGAGGGACTGTTCAAAAATGAAAGGTTAAGTACAGCTGAATTTAGAATTCAAGTAAAGCAGTTTCAGGGCTCCATATTCCTGTAAGCGAAGCGCTAGGCGGGTTCTGCTACCAGCGTGACATTAATTAATGACTTTTATTTGTAAGTCTGATTTGCTTTTGCATTCTGAGAGATGTCATAAAAAAGTTTCTAAATGCCGTCACCTAATCCGAGTCCAATATAAATTATCCTACATTTTTTGCACACAATGGTACATATTACGTTGCAGGACTCGCCTGCGAATTTTTCATGAGCCGTGACCACATTTTACGATTTTGTTTCCAAAACTACAGAACAGGTGACACAACGAGGGCGCTTACACTTTCTCGTTGTAAACAGTCTCTTGTGACAACACAGCCTGGACAACGGAACAAAGATCAACATGCTCCTCTTTGGTGGCGAGATTGCACAAGTTCACATGTTTGATGCGCATCAGGGAGAGGAAGAGAAAAAGATGAAACAAGAGATATAGGGGGTCGGATTGTCTGTGATGCTTTTTCTTCCATTATGTTTTGGATATATCATACTTAGGCTAACTAAAGCAGAAACGAGCTCCAGACGTAAGAAAAGAAAATATACCGTGGCTATATTAAAGACAAAACACACCTGATACTGTGTGATGTGTCTATATCCCTCATAAAGGCTAGGGTCATGTTTCAGATTTCCTCTCACTGCATGGAAACTTATGTCCTAAGAGTGTTGGTACGGGCCGCGCTGTCGATCTACATCTCTCCTTTATTATGTTCTATTCTACAAAGCAAACACTGGTCACGTTGATATGTATCTTAGCAGGTAGGCAAACAGTACAACCTGACCCACGTGGTTGTAAAGTGACCCGCCGTATGTCTCTCTATGTAGGTCTAAGACGGTTCTCAAAGATTGATAACTAAAATCATCACGGTTCTCACACAGAATAACAGGTGTAAATCAAAATTAAAGGTCCTGATTTTCACAAGCAAACCAACGCCGGTCTTAGAACAACACAGACAGATGATGAAAGCTGTGAAAATCTTACTAGCTCTATCAGTGAACAGCTGGTCAGAAAAATCATTTCCAAATCTATATGCGTATAGCTCTATGTAAGCTCTATATTTGGGAGCAAAAATTCCCTCAAACTCTTTGTGACAAAGATATCAATAAGCAGATGCCCCAAATCCCTGGCGTTTATAGCACAGGCTAGATTTAAGAGTTCCATACATACGGCTAATATGGAGCATTGAGATTTATCACTGAGAATAAAAGTAGAGTACATATATGCTGAGTTAGTTCGGAGACTTGAGCACACAAAAATCAAATCACATACACAATACAAGGACTAAAGGTGGGGTACATTTATGCATACGGTCAGAATAGAGCATAAAGGTGGAATTATGTGTCTATACAAGGTTATTTGATAGCTCAGAGGTCGAGCTATAAACACAAGTGTAAGTCACACGGTGGTTGAAAGATCCAGCTTACAGCGCGGACAAATGCATCATAGGAAGCGTATTATGTGACACCGTAGTGGCGAAGATAGAGTAGTGAAGCTGAATGAGAATGATCAGAGACCCATACATGGGCAGCATTAGGCTTGGCGAACCACAGCTAACAAGAGTCTAATTCTATCAGAGACAGTCTGAGCAAATGAAGACGGATCTTACTGGAAAAGCGAACCTAAAAATACACCAAGCCGACGTCATGTGTGTCAGGCTGCACCGGCATGACGGCACCACAATATAACCACTGCCCACAACACCACAACACAACCACTGCCCACAACACAACCATTGCCCTTTTTCTGAGGGTGAACGATAGCTAAAGATGAAAGGAAAAAAAACCCCGACGTGATAAACAAGGAACTAAACATGCAACAACAGCCAGGTGTGTGTGTAGACGATATCCTTCACTGATCAAGTGTATGGCAAGAAGTGTATGGCAAGAAGTGTATGGCAAGAAGTGTATGGCAAGAAGTGTATGGCAAGAAGTGTATGGCAAGAAGTGTATGGCAAGAAGTGTATGGCAAGAAGTGTATGGCAAGAGAAACAAAAGGTACGTTTACGTTCTGCTGTGACTACAAAATCCGCTTAGAAGAAGGGCATCAAATATTTATGTGCAGGCAGCTGATGTTTGATCTCAATCTTGGCCAAACAACACAGTGTAGGACATTTTCTGGTAATAATGGCTCTAATCATCTTACATGTGTACAAGCTGTACAGCATTATTTATTTTGTATACTCTTTGGTGGCTAGTTCTGCCGACATAACAAGGCTAGTCTCTCTCTCACAGGAACAAGCTCGTCCAGCCAACAGCATCGCCATTCAGCCTCTCTTGTATGGACCTGAGATCTGGCCAGGTCCTTTGCCTGAGGGGGTTGTAAAGGTACATTTGTGAATCAGCATCAATGTACACGGTCAAGCCATAAGTGCTCTGCTGCCTAGTCACAAACTGCCGACTAGTGTCGCCATCAGCACCAACTCCCTAGCTAGTAGCCTCATTTTTCTGCCTTCCCAGGTCGATAACCTTGGTACCCAATTTTGTTCTTGAGGTTGGGTGAACCCCAAGAGTTTCCTGGAGTCGGCTGTGTTGTTGATATGTCTAAGAGACCTGTGTTACTGGGCCTTTTTGTCACAGGTACAGAGGTTCAGTTTCTGGTATAGATGGCGTCTCCGTCTATAATGAAGACTGAACAATATCTCAGCGACATTAACAACAAATCATATCTGTGTTGTAATATCTCAGCGACATTAACAACAAACCATATCTGTGTTGTAATATCTCAGCGACATTAACAACAAACCATATCTGTGTTGTAATATCTCAGCGACATTAACAACAAACCATATCTGTGTTGTAATATCTCAGCGACATTAACAACAAACCATATCTGTGTTGTAATATCTCAGCGGCATTAACAACAAACCATATCTGTGTTGTAATATCTCAGCGACATTAACAACAAACCATATCTGTGTTGTAATATCTCAGCGACATTAACAACAAACCATATCTGTGTTGTAATATCTCAGCGACATTAACAACAAACCATATCTGTGTTGTAATATCTCAGCGGCATTAACAACAAACCATATCTGTGTTGTAATATCCTTTGTGAATGACTAGCTATAGAAGAGTTCTCCAAATATCGTGGACACAAAAAAGAACAAATATATCTATACTACAAGAGCTTAATATTGAAGAAGGCTGGCTAGTAAAGAGGATTAAAGAGAGAAAACTTAAATATTTTGGCCACATTAAACGTCATGATAATTTAGAGAAGACCGTATTGGAAGGATACATAATGGGAAAAAGAAAAAGAGGAAGACCGAAACGAAGATGGCTGCAAGACATCGTTGATGATCTGGAAATGGATGCAGCAGCAGCAGGCCATCTTGCTCACAACCGAGAGGCCTACAGGAGTGCTGTTTGGGAGGCGAAGTTCCGCAAGGGACATGCAAAGGAATGAATGAATGAATGACTAGCCCGTCTTCAAGGTCGGTGCTCATTCTCAGTCAAAAGACACTTACCCATCTTTGAGGCTGGTGTTCATTTCCCAATCAAAAGACATTTGCCAGTTTTTGAGGCTGGTGCTCATTTCCCAATCAAAAGACATTTGCCAGTTTTTGAGGCTGGTGTTCATTTCCCAATCAAAAGACATTTGCCAGTTTTTGAGGCTGGTGCTCATTTCCCAATCAAAAGACATTTGCCAGTTTTTGAGGCTGGTGCTCATTTCCCAATCAAAAGACATTTGCCAGTTTTTGAGGCTGGTGCTCATTTCCCAATCAAAACATTTGCCAGTTTTTGAGGCTGGTGCTCATTTCCCAATCAAAAGACATTTGCCAGTTTTTGAGGCTGGTGCTCATTTCCCAATCAAAAGACATTTGCCAGTTTTTGAGGCTGGTGCTCATTTCCCAATCAAAAGACATTTGCCAGTTTTTGAGGCTGGTGCTCATTTCCCAATCAAAAGACATTTGCCAGTTTTTGAGGCTGGTGCTCATTTCCCAATCAAAAGACATTTACCCGCCTTTGAGGCTGGTGCTAATTTTCCAAGAAAAAGACATTTACCCACCTTTGAGGCTGGTGCTCATTTCCCAAGAAAAAGAAATTTACCCGCCTTTGAGGCTGGTGCTCATTTCCCAATCAAAAGACATTTACCCGCCTTTGAGGCTGGTGCTCATTTCCCAAGAAAAAGAAATTTACCCGACTTAGAGGTTGGCGCTCATTTCCAAGAAAAAGAAATTTACCCGCCTTAGAGGCTGGTGCTCATTTCCCAAGAAAAAGAAATTTACCCGCCTTAGAGGCTGGTGCTCATTTCCCAAGAAAAAGAAATTTACCCGACTTAGAGGTTGGCGCTCATTTCCCAAGAAAAAGAAATTTACCCGCCTTAGAGGCTGGTGCTCATTTCCCAAGAAAAAGACATTTACCCGACTTAGAGGTTGGCGCTCATTTCCCAAGAAAAAGAAATTTACCCGCCTTTGAGGCTGGTGCTCATTTCCCAAGAAAAAGAAATTTACCCGCCTTAGAGGCTGGTGCTCATTTCCCAAGAAAAAGACATTTACCCGCCTTTGAGGCTGGTGCTCATTTCCCAAGAAAAAGACATTTACCCGCCTTAGAGGCTGGTGCTCATTTCCCAAGAAAAAGACATTTACCCGCCTTTGAGGCTGGTGCTCATTTCCCAAGAAAAAGAAATTTACCCGCCTTTGAGGCTGGTGCTCATTTCCCAATAAAAGACACTTCCCCATCTGTGATGTTGCTGCTCATTTCTCAATCGAAAGACAAGTTTTCTTACACACAGTCGCTCCCCCAGTAACCGGACACATATTCTGTACGATCTGCCTAAGACATTGCTCTGTAACTTCACCAGAATGTGAGGGGTATCACAGATCACAGGGCAGGGTGTTGTGCATTCAAGCAGCTCAGCTCTGTTTCGCACAAAACACTGCTTCAGGGGGAAAGACTATCAGGGAGAGCAGAAGCTGACAACCGTGTGCTAACCACTAAAGAAGAACTAATCATAGCAATTATTCAATGACTGAGAACTTAGGCGGATTAATTATGTAAATATATACATATATATGCATGAGATTTATGAAGGTCCTGTCATATAATATTCACGCTCATGAAAATAATCAGATTATTTAGGTAATGTTGTTACTATGTTATTCTTGGAACCTCCAGTTTGTCCTCCACCAGCAATGATGATGACGATGATGATGACGATATGATGAAAAATGATGCTAGCTGAATTTTGTGGGTTTTCTTCTGTGGTCAGGTATGAACGAGATAGTACAAGAAAAGCCTGGCTTCTGCCTAAGCTCCACTACTCGTTTATGACTAGCTTATTCATCAGCTGGTCATGAGACGAGGGCTGTTAGCCCGCAACAACTTTTACTCTGCCTTTTGACACTATTCTCCAACTCTGACTTCAAGTTTCTTTCCTCCATAAATGTAACATTCCTTCACATTCAAACTCAACTCCACAACTAAGACTTCACGTTCTCTCCTCCATAAATGTAACATTCCTTCACATTCAAACTCAACTCCGCAACTAAGACTTCACGTTCTCTCCTCCATAAATGAAACACTTTTATCGACTCAAATTCCACTCAAAATTGCCTCAGACTTCTATATTTTTCTACATCTGTTATTTCACCCAATACTTCCCACTCCACTCCACAAGGCCGACTCCACATCCCTTACAACACACCCTACTTCAGGGAGCGCTGCAAGGAAGGGTCAAGGTCTCTGCTGGCTTTCATGTGCCATCACAAAGGTCAGGGCTGACAGCTCGAGGAGGAACAAGAAGACGAAATATCGATCTCTAGTGGGGGAACTCATGAAAACACTTCGCTACTGCCCAGCAAATATCTATGAAAATATGTTTCTTTTTTGCTTAGCTTAAATGTGAAAATATGCCTTTCCTTGCCTAGCGATAACTGTGAAAACATCTCTTTCTCTTCCTAGCAATAACTATGAAAACCAACCTTTCTCTATCTAGAAATAAGTGTGAAGAAATGCCACTCTGACTGAAAACACGCATTTCTCTGCCTAGCAATAGCTGTTAAAACATGCATTTCTCTGCCTAGCAACAGCTGTTAAAACATGCATTTCTCTGCCTAGCAATAGCTGTTAAAACATGCATTTCTCTGCCTAGCAACAGCTTGTTAAAACATGCATTTCTCTGCCTAGCAATAGCTGTTAAAACATGCCTATCTCTGCCTAGCAACAGCTGTTAAAACATGCATTTCTCTGCCTTGCAACAGCTGTTAAAACATGCATTTCTCTGCCTAGCAACAGCTGTTAAAACATGCATTTCTCTGCCTTGCAACAGCTGTTAAAACATGCATTTCTCTGTCTAGCAATAACCGTGAAAACATGTTTTTATCTGCCTAGCAGTAACCATGAAAACATACTTTTCTCTGCCTAACATAACTATGAAAACCAGTTTTTCTCTACCTAGTAATAACCGTGAAAACATGTTTTTATCTGCCTAGCAGTAACCATGAAACCATACTTTTCCCTGCCTAACATAACTATGAAAACCAGTTTTTCTCTACCTAGTAATAAAAACACCCCACCCTCTGCGCAGCAATAAGTGTAAAATCTGCCCAGCAATAAATGTGAAAACACTTCTCTTTCTAACCAGGAAAACTTGTGAAAACACACAGCTGCCTGCCTATTCAGCAACACCACCATGATCAGCCAGAACGCTGTTCTCAAGGCGTGCTCTTCTCATGGTACACGTGACATTCAAACACTGAAAACAAGACACAAGAACAAGACACGGTCTGCACATTAATGCTGATGGAAGATGTAGGTAAAATCACCCAAGAGATGAACCACATGAAGGTGTAGTACGACAAACTATTAAGTGTCAGGCTACTACTTCTTGCCAATGCACTTGACTTTATTCTCTCTTACCACAGTCTAGCTCCAATTCTGAGCGGGCATGTCAAGAGAAGAAAGGACATAGAGAATATGACAATCAGTGAAAATAATGTGACCATCTGTCCCATATTATACGGGATTTGTCCTGGGAATCATATTACTTTAATCTAGACGCTTAAATGTGTCCTAATTTAAAACGCTTGTCCTATACTGTCCTGTATAAGTTATCTCTGACCGTCGCATGTTCGGAAACACCCAGAAAATGTATTTATCTTCGTGGAAATGTTAGTATATCAAAGAAACTTCGCGTTGTAGAGAAGTACAAGTAGGTTTGACTGGCACATTCGTATGTAAAGTTGTAAACTTAGCCTACTAATTAAAATTTGTGTACTGTTACGGCATTTATATAAATGTACAAAGTTTATCAGTAACATAGAATTCACTGGAAGCTGGTGGATAAAGTTAATCTTGACCAAGTGGACTGTGGCCTCATCAACATGACAGAAAGCACGCCCAAGACACTACAAGCTTACCTCGTCATCGGGAGACAGATCTAACAGAAGGCCAAAGTTTTCTCCATGGCTTGTCTGGACTGAGGACTGCGATGGCCTAAAAGGGTCAAAGTCATCACCGATATCATCGAATGAAGTAGTTTTCGTGGTTGTAGTGGTGGTGGTTGTTGTTATGGTTGTACCATTCCCAAAATCTCCCAGAAGATCATCGAACTCGGATGCCGACATAATGATGAGAGGAACCGACGTAGCGTTTCTCTACAGATCCACTCTACATAAACCTGTATAAGATAAACCACAGAAACATTCTATATTATCATAACAGTAGCCGCCATATACGACTGACTCATAAACAACACTCGGATAGAGGAGATATAGTGGCATTACTGTTCCGTATTAAACAATATAGAAGTTTAACATTTCCTGATAGAATTAATTTTTAAGAGAATTTTAATGCCAAAATCAATTTTAAAAAAAACGTCAAAGTTATCATCTGAAAATCTAATTAAAGCAAAGAAAAACAGAATGGAGACGTAAGAACGGTTTGACCTGTGTCTAGACTTAAATTATTGCCGGACACGGTGGAGTCCAACTCTGACACGGCAGATCCACTGAACGTAACAGTCTCCAGCGTTAGCCATCAGGGGGCAGAAGCATCACACAAACGACCAACATCAACAGATAAGAGAGCTGCCACAGAAGTCCAGTTCACTGTGCTGAAAACTGAAACAAGGAAGACCTTGATCTTTCCCAGTGTGTTTTATGATGTCAAGCAGAGAACCTGACCCAGTTTGTGACACGCTAGACGGAGACGGCTGTTTGTACTCACGCTGTAGCAGTGTTTGTATTGATCACTGCCTCCAGCTCGACAAGGGTGACGTGAGGGGCGTGGCTAGCAGGAACGTCAGGGAAGAGATGTTGAAGGAAAGAAAGCTCCAAACAGGCACAGAAGGGAGGGAATGTAATGAAACAATTCAAGTGTGTCCATTATTTAAATATCTGAAAGAACGAACTAAGGAAATCTTCAATGGAAGAATAACACAGACCTGTCTGACAGGGAATCAAATCAAGGCTAGAAGTGCCCCTAAGATGACGTTATAAACTAGCTAACTCTTGGACTGGGGACACCACACCGGAGATTCTGGGGCTATTTATAGAACAAACGCAGAAGGAACTAGACCTATTTTGCTGGTCCATAGAAACAAATCACAGTGAATCATATGCAGTTCTACACAAGTATAAGCTCTGTATCACACGAAGATACTGCTAGGCATCCAGTAATTGCAAACACAGAAACTATTTCTTCTCTTATATCTTATATCCTTCCCGTGCCGTTAAACGTCACATATGGCTCGCAAAGTAGTTCGCCAATTTTTCCTGTCTTCGGCGAGTCTTTCAACCTCATCAAAGGATTTTATGCCTGTTAACTTGGCCTCTTATTAAACTATTTCTAGGGGCTATCAAAGCTGCCAAGAAACACTGAAATGGTACGTCAAAACGGAACATGAATCTAAGAAAGAGAGGAAAAAAGAAAAAAAAATTCACATAATTTTATTGAATCCAACTCCTTACTTTTGAAATCAGTCAGTCAGTCATTTGCATGTCCTTTGTGGAACTTTGCCTCCCTAACAGTTCTCCTGTAAGCCTCTCGGTTGTAAGCAAGATGGCCTGCTGCTGATGCATCCATTTGCAGATCACCAACGATACCTTAATCTTCGCCTTAGTCTTCCTCTCTTTCTTTCTCCCATTATACACCCTTCCAAGACGGTCTTCTCTAGATTATCATGACGTTTAATGTGTCCAAAATATTTAAGTTTTCTCTCTTTAATCCTCTTTATTAGCCAGCCTTCTTCAATATTAAGTTCTTGTAGTATAGATATATTTGTTCTTTTCTGTGTCCATGATATTTGAAGAACTCTTCTGTAGCATTTACATTCAAAGGCATTTATGTGTTTCTCAGCTATTTTGTTAAGTGTCCAGGTCTCACGGTCATATGTTACAATGGCAAAGATGCATGCCCTTAAAAATCTTATTTTTGTAGTTCTGTTTGTTCCTCTCCACAGATTCTTTAGTTGTTTTACTTTCTGAAGAGCGATAGACGTCCTCCTTTTAATTTCCCTCGTTGTGTCTCCATTATTAGTTAGTAATACATGGAAATAAAATCAGTTAAAGCACAGAAAGAAAAGTCAAAATTATAAAGAGAAGAAATCAATATAATAAATAAAAAGTCAAAATGGTTAAGAGAAAAGATAAAAAAGTAAAAAAGATAAGAGAAAAAGTCAAAATAATAAAGAGAAAAAGTCCACAAAGCAAAAAAGTAAAAAAGATAAAGAGAAAAAGTAAAAAAAAAAGATTAAGGGAAAAGATAAAAAAAAGATAAAGAAAAGAAGTCAAAAAGATAAATAGTCAAAGTAATAAAGAGAAAAAAAGCACAAAAAATGAAAAAGTCAAAATAATAATGAGGAAAAAGTCAAAATAATGAAGAGAAAAAGTCAAAATGATAAAGAGAAAAGTCAAAATAATGAAGAGAAAAAGTCAAAATGATAAAGAGAAAAGTCAAAATGAAAAAGTCAAAATGGTCGGGAGAGGAAAAAAAAACGACAGAAATGAACCTTGAAATCCAGTACAAGGTACAACCCCACAGAAAACGAGTACCTAGCACAAATCACTAGGCCGCGACGTATTTTAAAAGTATATCCATATACGGGTAATTTTTGCTGAGGACCAATCATCTCAGGACATATTATGTCTCTGACTCATATAACTGTTGTCTGAAAACAAACACCGGTACACACTGAATATATTCTGACTGAGTCGACACTGTACAACCCACAACCCCGTCCGCGTCTACATCCTGAGCTGGATGTCAGCGTCAGCGATGAGTCACAGATGTCATCACTGACAAGCCTGCAACTAGACTTTCTTAAGAAAACCGGCCGGGACAGGCGTGGGGGGGGGGGGGGTAGGGTGGAGGGGGCGGTATGGAAGGAAGGCGTGACTTAGAATGAAATCAATGACCGTAAAACTCGAAGAACAGAACTCAAGTTCTATTTTCTGTACTTGTGTTTTCTCTGTTATGTCACCTTACGTTACATAAGCCCCCCCCCTCTCCTTTTCCTCTCCTCATATAATGTTGTAGGTGTATGCTTCAAAACTACACATATGTAAAATGTTGAGCCAAATGTTAACTGTAAATTTTCTTGCACATAAAACAACCAACACGCATACCTTTATTCCGAAGACCAAATTTGAAACGATTAGTTGCCCAGAAGCAACAGGCAACTTTTCTCCTGATCTAGGCAATTTGAGTTCTACAGCTTATATTATGTGTATATAAGATTATATATCAGGAAAATCGTCTTTTTTGTCTGGTCCGTCCCTAACACAACAATACAAAGACAAGATAAAGAACCATTGTATTTTATCACAAATAATCTATGGCTTGCTTTCAAATGAATCACAAAGATTTTAAAAAAAACAACAGAAATGGCAAATCCAGAGACATATAACGGATAATCCAAGAACTGGAACTATGTTTGTTGTATGCGCTCCCCGTGTGTGTATGTCTGTGAGAAGCGCTCAGTGTGGTAAGCTTTATTTCTACCAGTGACTGCGCCCACAGAAAACCCATCCTGGGATTCCAGTTGGGCGACAAATTCACTAGTTTAGTCAAACAAGGAAGGCCATGGAACTACACCAGCGGTTTTCAAGCTGTGTTAGGCGTGGCGCACTGATACTCTTTCAGCGACACACTTTTGAAAATGAACGCTTAAGTCTTCAGAGAACAAACATAGCTGAAGTAGAAGGATAGTAAATCTACAAGGACGGCCTAACCGGAACAGGTCAAGACATATCCAACATGATGCTGGCTAACTGGCTAGCATGGCATATTCAACAGTCTCCAGGTGGCCAGGCAGCCTGCCCATTAGCTTGTTTCTTGCATTCACTTCAGGAAAATGTAAACACACCTCTGTTAATCCAAAAGAAATGATGTGCATGAGAAACAAGTTTCTTGTTAAAACATCTGAAACTTTCCATTGTTAGGCTAACTGTAATGAGAAAGACTGAACACTGACCCGAAGACACAAAGCATTGATCGGATAACTTACCTGTCGTGCTAAAACACCCACCAAGGTGACCACGTTTACAATACCCACAAGTGTAATCAGAAAAGACTGCAGGTTTGTTATGAATAATTTCCGCACACTGCGCTGCATGTAGAAGGTTCTGTCAGCGCCGACTGTCCGCCAGAAGCGGTTGCAATGTTAGGCTCAATTTAAAAAAAGCAGCCACAGTGAAGGACGAAAATAACATGTGTCAGGTGAAACCTGAGTTGGTGGAGTGAACGTTTCAAGATCCGGTCATGCGTGCTTTCACTGTAAGTTTCAGTGCTACCAACAGAATTCATTTTGATACGAGAAGTCTAAATGTGGCACAAAATAAACAGGACGGATTGAAAGCAACCAGGATAGATAGAAGTGAGACGATGGGAGCAGGCCATAGAGTAGCAACAGCGTGGGAAACGATAACAAAGCAGGACTGATATATAGCGACGAAGCGAAACAAAACTGAGGTCAGTTTCTAAAGCAAGAATAACTAATAAAGTGATGCCAGCAGAAGACAACGAAACACGAGAAGAGATGGCAATCATACACAGGTCAGTGATAAAATGTGACGAGTAAAAGGCAACAACCCAGGTGTATGTGGTAAAATCAGGCGTGGAGATGGAGTGGGGATCAGTGGTAAAATCAGGCGTGGAGATGGCTATTGAGTAGAGATCAGTGGTAAAATCAGGCGTGGAGATGGAGTGGGGATCAGTGGTAAAATCAGGCGTGGAGATGGCTATTGAGTAGAGATCAGTGGTAAAATCAGGCGTGGAGATGGAGTGGGGATCAGTGGTAAAATCAGGCGTGGAGATGGCTATTGAGTAGAGATCAGTGGTAAAATCAGGCGTGGAGATGGCTATTGAGTAGAGATCAGTGGTAAAATCAGGCGTGGAGATGGAGTGGGGATCAGTGGTAAAATCAGGCGTGGAGATGGCTATTGAGTAGAGATCAGTGGTAAAATCAGGCGTGGAGATGGAGTGGGGATCAGTGGTAAAATCAGGCGTGGAGATGGCTATTCAATAGGGATCAGTGGTAAAATCAGGCGTGGAGATGGCTATTGAGTAGAGATCAGTGGTAAAATCAGGCGCGGAGATGCAAATAAGCAGAGGTCACTGGTAAAACCAGGAGATGCAAGTAAGTAGAGGTCACCGGTAAAACCAGGCATAGAGATGCAAATAAGTAGAGGTCGGTGGTAAAACCAGGCATAGAGATGCAAATAAGTAGAGGTCAGTGGTAAAACCAGACCTAGATATGCAAATAAGTAGAGGTCAGTGGTAAAACCAGGCCTAGAGATGCAAATAAGCAGAGGTCAGTGGTAAAACCAGGAGATGCAAATAAGTAGAGGTCAGTGGTAAAACCAGACCTAGATATGCAAATAAGTAGAGGTCAGTGATAAAGACTAGTGAGAGGACAGGGAAAAAAAAGGAGCAAAGTTCAGTGGTAAAGAGTAATGAGGCGATGCCAACAAAAGGTGAGCTTACTGATAAAAAGTAGTAAGGTGGTGGTAACAAAGCAAAACTCAAAGAACAACAGAAAAGTCTTCAAGGACAGTGCAAATTTTAATATGGGGAAATTACAGAAATTGGAATAGCGAAGCATGACATTTTTATTTCACGTGGTTTGTCAAGCCTTTATTTTGCACTTTCTTTTCATGACAGTATTTCTGCATATTACAGCACTTGCAGTTTAATGTTTTATAAACCTCTTACCGGTTTTATTAATTTATTCAGCCCTGTACTAAATATACGTATACCTCTTGCTTTTTGTTCATCATGCCAATACTACTGAAGCGCAAATCTCATATATCTATACCACTGATACACCTATTTCATTGTTTTATTCATGAATAGACCACTGGTACATCTATTACACTGTTTTATTCATGAACAGACCTATACACTACTGGTACCCTTCATTCATTTGCATGTCCCTTGTGGAACTTTGCCTCCCTAATAGCACTCCTGTAGGCCTCTCGGTTGTGAGCAAGATGGCCTGCTGCTGATGCATCCATGTGCAGATCATCAACGACGTCTTGCAGACATCTTCGCTTTGGTCTTCCTCTCTTTCTTTTTCCCATTATGCACTCTTCCAAGACGGTCTTCTCTAGATTATCATGACGTTTAATGTGTCCAAAATATTTAAGTTTTCTCTCTTTAATCCTCTTTACTAGCCAGCCTTCTTCAATATTAAGTTCTTGTAGTATGGATATATTTGTTATTTTTTGTGTCCATGGTATATGAAGAACACTTCTGTAGCATTTACATTCAAAGGCATTTATGTGTTTCTCAGCTGTTTTGTTAAGTGTCCAGGTCTCACAGGTATACCCGTATTTCAGTATTTTCTAAACTAGTGGTATTCCTGCTTGGATGCTTCGTAAATAACGGAACGTAGGTTAGAACAACTTATGAATCAACACCCTGAACTGCAGGAGGCAGCCAGCATGTGAGGCGTAACGAAACGTAGATCAGAAACTTCTAGCCAACAAGTTGGAGGAGTGTCCACGTCTTGACAAAAATGTCTTCACAAGGGCATTCGCTGACAAACGTACCTTTCATACGGTGACTGGCTACCCGAGTTTACGGGGCACTATGGTAAGAAAAATAAGTCAGTTTAGTCTTGCTAACACCGCATACATGTCTTTCGTGCTGTATTAACTTTACAACTATAAGACTTCAATGAAACGGTATAAAAATGAATCAAACTGAGGGAAAAAACGTTTAAAGGAAAAAAAAGAGGTTATTCATAAACTAAATGTTCAGAAGTTTGCAAACAGCAGTTTTTTTATTTATTCTTGAACCCTAGGTCTCATTAAAAATTGATCTCACTCATTCATGCTCGGCTGAGAACACTAAAAAGAAACAGAACCCCCACATTCATCTGGACGAAGGTTTAACATTCCAAACTAATCAAGTTAAGAAGACAGGGGAGGTACAGCTGTCGGCTGATCTATGCCATTCTCTTCAGGTAAGCCTACTTATAAATGAGGTACTGAAATGATCTTGAAAGGCTACCGTTAGTCTTTCATCGTTTTCTCTCTCTGCGGAATCTGTTTCGTCACACTGCCTCACAGGATAAATAACCAGTCACTGAGTACTCGCCAATCTGTGTCACTGCTTTAACTGAATCCATTATTCTTCTTACAATTCATGTTTTGCAAGCAAATCCTAGGCATATATACTGTTAAAAAAAACAAACCCAAAACTACTGTAGTAGTAATAGACACTAAATTTCAAACTTGTATAAACATTTTATTTTACAGAATTAATCTTTCAATCTTGGCATGAAGAAACTTTAAGACTTTAACAAAGAAATCTTATCTTATACCTTATATCCTTCCCGTGCCGTTAAACGGCAAGGTAGTTTGCCAATTTTTCCTGTCTTCGGCGAGCTTTTCAAGCTCATCAAGTGATTTTATGCCTATTAATTTGGCCTCTCTTAACAATGTCCTCTTCAGTTTCACGCGGTCTGCCTCTCTCTCTCTCTCTCTCTCTCTCTCTCTCTCTTAACCAATGAAATGATGTTCATTAAATTTGGTTTGGACTTTCTTTGCGACTGAGGCCTCCGTTTCATTAAGGTGTATGGCCTCCTCTGGCCTGTATCTGAGAAAGACATTTCCTTGACATAGATCCGATTAGCCGTTGGATCTGTTGTGAGATGGCTGCCCACTCTTCCCGCAGTGCAAGAGACAACTGTCGGAGATTGGTTGGCGCCACGTCTCGCTGGCGGACTTGTCTGTTGAGTTCATATAATAAGTGTTCTACTAGGTTCATGTCTGATGACACAGATGGTCACGAAATGGTCTGGACGCTGTTGTCAGAGAGGAATGGGTGGTGAGTTGTGCCACATCGAGCGTTATCCTGCCGAAAAATCGACCCTGGTGCAGCCAGAAGTGGAAGGACGTGAGGACGAAGAATTTCAGCGACGTATCGGTGGGCATTCAGACGTCCTTCGTTTTGCAACATGTCACTCCTTCCCATGAAGATGATCGTCCCCCAGTAAACCCCACTACAATATAGAGAAGCGTTATCCTTGCAGTTGTAGGCGTAGCGCTCATGGACTCTGTGGATTCGTGTCGCTGGAGCAGAAAGAATGATTCATCATTAAACCAAACCCTTCTCCAATCATTCGCAACGGTCCATTGACGATGCTGGTTCGCCCACTGCAGTCGGTTCCGGCGATGCCGGTTGGTAAGAACAGGACCTCTGTAAGACCTTCTAGCACAAAGACCAGCGTCGTGCAGCCGGTTCCTGACCGTTTGATTCAACGAGCTGCTGTCATTGACTGGACTTCTGAGGACACAGATGCAATATCGATTCCTGAGGTGACGCAGCCGTATGAAGCGGTCTTCAGCAGCAGTTGTGACTATGGGTCTTCCGCTCCGCGGCCGGTCTGCAACTGAGCCAGTTTCTTGAAATCGTCTTCAAAGGCGAATAATAGTGCTAACCACATTAAACTGTCTAGCCACCACACTTTGTGACTGTCCAGTCTGTAAACGTCCAATGATGATGAGTCGTTCTGTAGTGAGATGAGCCATACTTGGGCATTGATTTTTCAAATGAATTGATTCGAGGAGCGTCAATCTTTTATAGGCATTCAATAACATATCCAGTGAGTTTTTGTGTTCAGTAAGTTTCACGGGATTCTCGTGAACCTGTCATGAGTTATTGTTAAAAATGCTGTTTTGGCTAGTATCGCTTTTCTGTGCTCATGAATCATCTGCTGAGTACAGTTCAGGTCAGCACGTGAAGCTGATATCCAAGTGAACGTTTCAGGCAATTTGCCCTCGTCTGATCAGCAAACTTCAGTTTAAATCGCAACATCGTATTTGTTACGTTTCTTTTTTTTTTTAAAACAATATATATATAGTTGTTAAATAAACATTATGTCCGTGTATGGGTGAGTATTTACCCCCCCCCCCCTCTCTCTCTCTCTCTTTCTCTCTCTCTCACAGTGTTTCATTCTGTTTATAGAGAAAAAGGTGTAAGCTGTGTTCCAACTCTCGCAGAAAGAGCATTTTGTTAGGGCTCTTGAGCAGCTCCATAATAGAAACAAAGAGGGAAACGAGTTGTTCTGGTAAGTGGAGCGTTGTACTGTTAGCAGGACGCCACTGGTATTGTCATTTCTGTTCTCTTGGTCACTTCTAGTAAATGAAATAAACGGAGAAGACGTTAGCTCTGTGTTTGCTGCTCTCATCTCCTGACACGTTAAACTCCTTTTTTTTTACACGGACTTTATGAACGATGTTAAAACACAGCCAGTGTGTTGACTGGGATGTGGAACCCAGTAAGAAAGCACGAATGCTACGAGTATATCTCAGAACTGAACTCCTCGACACAGTCTATTACAACGTGAAGCACACGAAGCCGGCCCGCAAGAAAGCGTCAGGCTGATGCCAGACGTGGCAAGGAGCGCTGGGATGAGGCCACGGTAAGCTTGACGGATACACATAACCAAAGACATGGCGCTAAAGTCTGTCAGTTCCTTCGTTAACAAGCTCCACTATGTCCCTGTCAGTGTTCTACAACAGGTCACTGAAGACGCTCATTGGGACGAAGAAATGTAAAGAAGCGTAAAGAAATGTATTGAGTGAAGAAAGATAAAAACTCCACAGACCAAATTTTGGACCAGTCTTCTTCTTAATTGGACAGACTTAACGATGAAAATGAAGGTAACCAGCAACAAACAGAAAACAATAAACAACTCCGTACAAAATTTGTTACCTGTGATCGCCTGCTCCTGCTGCTGATATTTTGCCTCTGTCTGAAGATGACCACAGCTGGAGCGGTGACTAAGCACTCTCTGTACGTCCGTACCGTTAAACGTCACATAGGGCTCGCAAGGTAGTTCGCCAATTTTCCCTGTTTTCGGAGTCTTTCAACCTCATCAAGGGATTTTATGCCTATTATTTTGGCCTCTCTTAACAATGTCCTCTTTAGAGTTTCACGTGGTCTGCCTCTTTTTCTTCGGCCTGTTGTGTTCCACTTGATAGGTTGTTTTGTGATTCTCTGTTTCTTCTCATCACGTGACCAACATATGTCCATCTCTTTTTTTCTGATCACCCATAAGACTGGTTGTTGTCCAGTCATCTGTCTTACCTCTGCACTGTTCTTGAATTCGTTCCACTTGATGCCGAGTATTTTCCTTAGGCATTTACGTCGTAAACTGGTATCTAAACTGACATTAACTATTTAGGATAGATGGAAAGTTGCGAGAGGAACAGAAGAATGTCAGATGGGTCTGTATGTCCTGTTCAAGCCTTGATAATACATTTAGTGGAGTGGTTGTTTGTGTGTGCCTGGTATGCCTGTATCACTATAATCCTCTACCGCTAGCTATTTATTTCTCACCCTTTAAAAGCCAAATATGTAGCCACATGATATAGTTTTATGCTTTTCCATTCGTAAAACTTCATTCGCTATTTTTCCACCTCCGGTTCCTCAAGGCATTTTTCCACTGTGTCTATATTGTAAGATAGCATACAACTCCGTTTTCACCTCCAGTTCCCTCAAGGCATTTTCCCACTGTGTCTATATTGTAAGATAGCATACAACTCCGCCCTCAGCTGTCACAAACAAGCAACTACAAACAACTCTCACTGCTAGCTCTTCTTGGTGTATCACAAAGTACACACGAGCTTGCAGCTGTCAACTGATTCGCACGCAACTATCACTTAAGAATGTCTGTCTCACTTCGCTGTTCGAATGGCGTACAGGTAAGATGACACATAGGAGAACTGTGCATGACAGAGAAATCAGTGGTACAGAGTTTGGATGACAGCTGTGTAAAATAAACTGTGGGTGAGAAACCGATTCATGGAAAGCTTTTGAACTAGAAATCAATGAACGTGGCAACCCGATGAACGGCTACTGCTGTGAGTGGCAACCTGAAGAAGGCTAATGGTTTTGATTGGCAACCTGATGAACGACTACTGATCTGATGGCAACCTGATGTACAGCAGAGAGTACTCTTGAAAAGAAAAAAAAGACATATACGAGAATGACAGATATCAATCTGTCATTCTCGTATGTCATTTTTATTAAATGACATATACAATTTTTTTTTCAAACCGGACATATCGACAAACGAGAAAGAAAAAAATGTTCTAGTGGGAAAGGCACTGGAACAACAAGAACTAACTACAAGATAAGATACTATGTCACACCCTCCATCGGCACAATGTGTGGTGGAAAACTGCCTTCTAAAATTCTATCTGCACGGCTAGACATACTGGATTACACGGCACATATGTCTGTCAGCAGAGATGGAGAAAACAAGAGATTAGGTTGAACTCACATTAACATGGGAGTCACTGCAAATGTTCTAAACAAACAATTTTTTAAAAACTTAAATGACTGTGGATCTGCTCCTTTATTCTATTATCTTTGTGACTGAACTTTGCCCTACATAAGAAAGTATCCGATGGAACGAGGGTAGATTATTCTAAAATCTGTGAATCGTCCGACACGCAAGCTGTTCTGTATAATACACAGAATATATATGTGGGCACTTGTAATGATAATACACAGAATATACATATAGGAATATGAAATGATAATACACGGAATATACATGTGGGTACTTGTAGTAATAACACTTTTACTGAGAAAACAAATCAAGGTACAGTACTATGCACAGTGTCTGGGATAATCATAATTTGTGAGAAAACAAATCAGGCACAATATTCTGTACAACTATTCGCTTTTGCCTGGTATAGCATCTTGACACTTCTGAGACGTGCACGAAACAATTTTTTGTCAAATTTCATTGAAAAGATGAGACGAGGCTGTGCTTAAAAAGGTGAGATCCGGGAAGTTGAAGTGAAAATATGAATAAAGTAAAGAGACGAGCCAGTTTTGATGGAGTCGCCTGGATGAAAGTACAGCAGTTGACAGTGAACTGTCTGTGCACATGAGAATTGGTGTATATAGTGAGCTGCTACTGGAAACCTTGTGGAGATTCTGGTTGTAAAAGTGGGTATATTATTCACAAGTGTCGGGAGGGCGGAGAATAGCTACCTGCAATGTGGGGCACACATGTAAATACCAGTCCAGTAACACAGTAGTGTTGAGCAGGTGAATATGAAAAGTAAGGAAAGCAAGTGATATAGTTTAATAACACATCTTAAGTTAAGATGTCTATAGCAGACTGACAAATCTTACAAGACAAGGCGCTAGAGTTCCATTTAGTAACTGCCCAAGTGGACACATGTTTGGAGAAAACAGCTGATAGACAAAAATGTGGAAGAAAACAAATCTTGCAGTGCTTTCTTGTGAGCTGGTACTTTTATCATGCTGGGTCAAAGTAAAAAAAGTAAAAGTAAAGTAAAGGTAACCCTGTCATGCCTTAGAGGCACACAGGGATATGGTGTTAGTGCCCATATTTTCCTTGACCTGTCAGCACACTAGAGGGTGATATGGTCAGTATCACACCTGGCTGCCTTTTCCTTCTCTAACTCCATAAGAAGTCGGATACCCATTTCTACAGCTGGGTGACTGGGGTGCCGCCGGCCAGATTCGAACTCCCGACCTTCGCCATGAGAGACCAGTGCACTAACCACTTCGCCACTCAGACACCCAAAGTGCTCCTTGTAAATCTATACAACTATTCATTGAGTATAAATCTATACAATATTCACTGAGTGTAAATCTGTACAAGTATTCACTGAGTGTAAATCTGTACAAGTATTCACTGAGTGTAAATCTATACAACTGTTCACTGAGTGAAATCTGTACAACTATTCACTGAGTGTAAATCTGTACAACTATTCGCGGAGTGTAAATCTATAAACTATTCATTGAGTATAAATCTATACAATATTCACTGAGTGTAAATCTGTACAACTATTCACTGAATGTAAATCTATACAACTATTCATTGAGTATAAATCTATACAATATTCACTGAGTGTAAATCTGTACAACTATTCACTGAGTGTAAATCTATAAACTATTCACTGAGTGTAAATACGACAACTGAATATTTACAACTACATCCAACAAACTCTCTACAAAGTCTAGTGTAAATCTGTGCTAGCGTTTACGCTGACGAACTGACACGGTCTTGTGCAGATCAGTCACACGAGAATCAACACAACCACAGTTTAAGTTTACAGCAAGATGTCAGTGTGCCATGTAGCACTCATATATTTAACGCAACGGAATGTGTATTGATATGACAGGAAAACCCACCCACCACCCCTCAACCCCCCACACACACGAGTGTACGTGTACGTACGTTCAGCGCTGAGTGTTAATACCACTACGTGATCCATCCAGTGTACGGAGACCGTGTTCAGAAATCCGACCTTTTCAAATAGCGACATTTTATGTGCAGCACTGTAAAAACGACTTTAGCTCTTATCAAATACGATCTTTCTAGAAGGAAAATGAAACTAGAATAACGCTTTTAAATCTGTCAGAAGAAACACACCGGTTTCAGAGTCAGTCCAGAAGGAAGGCGTGTTTTCATACTCCAGAAAACCATGAATATACATTACATGAACTGAAAATTAACTTAGGTGGCTGAAACGACGAATGTACGAGGGTCATACCGAAAGTCGTCTGCAAAAAAAGTTTTAAAAATCAGAATTTATAGATAGAGAAAATATAAATGTATCACCTTAACTGAATCCTTGTCTTCACTTTTCAACATAATCTCCATTTCTCTGCACACATTTTCCCCATCGCTCTGCAAGTTTGAAAATACCCTCCCGGTAGATTTACGTTCCAGCTGACCGAAGGCACAGACGCACTGCTTTCTGGACGTTCTCTCCTGTGTCGTAGTGATGGCCTCGCATTTGTTCTTTCACAAAACCGAAAAGATAGTAATCACTGGGTGCCAGGTCGGGGCTATAGGCAAGGTGTGAAGAATTTCCCAACCTATTTTCTGAATTTCCTCAGTTGTCCGGCAAGCAGAGTTTTTCTCACAGCTTTGTGATCTTCAGTCAACAAACGTGAGACTCGGCGGGCACAAAACTTTTCTATAGCCTAGGGTTTCAATCATTTCTTGTACTGCATTGTGTCCTATTCCAAGATTTACATCGATTTACTGTGATACGTCTGTCTTGTTTAATGATGTCGTCAACCGTTTCCTCGTTGCGTTCAGTGGAGGCAGTTCGAGGGCGACCGCTGCGAGGCATATCTTGGATGCTCGTGTTTCCATCTGTGAAATGTTTCACCCACCTCCCAACACTGCTAGCACCCACACACACATCTCCATAAGCAAGTTGAACTCTTTGGTGAATTTCAGCGGCGGGGATTTCCACTTTAACGAGGAACTCAATAACAGCATGCTGACGAAACGAAACTTCAGCACCTGCCATTTTGTTTTTGCTCCGCATGGTCACGTGACACATGATGATGACGTCATGTGACCTCTACTTGAAGTGCAAAAGGATGCTGATTAAGGTGATACATTTATATTTTCTCAATTTATACATTCTTATTTTTTTTTAAATTGCTCACGACTTTCGGTATGACCCTCGTAACATAGTCAGCATAGCAAAGGTTTGGCAGTAAACATGCCTCTTTCTCTCTCTCTCTCTCTCTCTCTCTCTCTCTCTCTCTGACTGACACATGTCAATAGTCAAGATATTGAACGAAGACCCACTGATGCCTTCTTTGACCAGGGACCAAGAGTTTCTCCTATGAGTTCCGTCTAGATGCGCTCGTCAACGAGCAGGGGATGTAATTAAAATTTGGCTGCTGGAACTAGAGGCACCTAAGACTTAGTCGAGCAGCCCAGTTACACGTTTTTTACAGCCGGCATTCGGTGATACATCACCCAGAAAACTCAGGAACGCGAGCAGAATGAGGAAAACATCTCTCAGCCAAAATGTCAGCTTGTTATCCTCAAGCTGAGTTTAGTTCACTGGCTTATTACTTTGTTGGCATTCTTTACAAACAATGGAATAACCTACTACCTGTTTTGTCTGTTCGGACTAAATGTTAAATAAATCTTTATGACATGCAAGCTGAACAGTATGGTCTTACATTTATTACAAATCGCGAATGTGATAGACTTGATAGAGTGAAACATAACAACATTATATCAACCAAACATGAACGATAAATTAAATCATACATAAATAGTTCACTCATGATAAACAATACATTCAGTTATGGAAATTTTATGCATTTTTATGAACAATAATTCACCATGGAAATATGTTCTAATTCCCCAGTATTACATGAATTTCTTCAAAATTTCTTCTAAACGCTGACTTACTGCTTTATATGATATGTAGATTTAAAGAAAATGTACACGGTTGTCTAACAGTAAAATATTTATGATCATTCTTCAAATTTTTGTATTCAGCCGAAAGATATATTTTTCAGAAAGTAAAACAATTCTCAGTTCCCCCCCCCCCCCTTTTTTTCCAGAAAAGCAAAACTCGTGCCAATTTCATAAAAATAAAAGCATCGTATACGATCATTTCAACAACCTATATAAACATATAAGACGATTAATGCAAAAACTCGTACACGATTATGTCGACAACCTATATAAACATATACTACGAATAATGCAAAGATAATGCAAAAACTAAGGCCAGGATGGTAAGGGTGGCTTCCTGTCGCCCCCCCCCCCCCTCCACCTCTTTCTTCTAAATTTATCACTTCCTGCAAGATGAAGTCTAATCACAATGTAAATGTTCTTTTGTTTCGTGGTTTATACATCTCCTTAGAGTTTGCATTTGGATGTAAATTTAAACATGCCTATAGTTTACACTGTTTTACCAGTGACTACAACACTGGCAGAAAAAGACAAGTTTCGGTTGTTAGGTTAGCACAGGACGGACAGAGAGGAAGCGGCTTGTGAGTTTACATCGTGCACGTGAGAGTCCAACTAGAACACGAACATCAGCAAAACAGCCCTTGAAACTCCTTGCAATATCTAAGCAGCACACGAGAAACAAAGTCACAATTTATTGCTGCTTTATACCGACACATTTCAGACAAGGTTCAGAATATCAAACAAATACGACAGGACTATTTTTAAGAAATTTTAAAAAAGAGAGAGAGAGATATTAATCATCATCATGAGAAGGGTTAAGAAACGAAGATTTTTAAAATAATTTCTTTTTTCCAACTTTTTCTGTTCCCACCTGCGTGGTTTATTGAGCAAAACTTTGGAAACAATGACACAAGTTTAACAATAATTAGTGTATAACGTCATATAGGGCCCGCATGTGTAACACATCACACGTCTATTATTAAACATTCTCTACGCTTCACCATACGTATTTCTGTACATTTCTGAACGAGCTATTTTGAGCGTAACAGCGGACGCATTTCTGAACGAATGTCGGAAAAGCTCCATTTTCTTTCAACGCATTTCTGAACGAATGTCGGAAAAGCTCCATATTCTTTCAACGCATTTCTGAACGAATGTCGGAAAAGCTCCATATTCTTTCAACGCATTTCTGAACGAATGTCGGAAAAGCTCCATATTCTTTCAACGCATTTCTGAACGAATGTCGGAAAAGCTCCATATTCTTTCAACGCATTTCTGAACGAATGTCGGAAAAGCTCCATATTCTTTCAACGCATTTCTGAACGAATGTCGGAAAAGCTCCATATTCTTTCAACGCATTTCTGAACGAATGTCGGAAAAGTTCCATCTTCTTTCAACGCATTTCTGAACGAATGTCGGAAAAGCTCCATCTTCTTTCAACGCATTTCTGAACGAATGTCGGAAAAGCTCCATATTCTTTCAACGCATTTCTGAACGAATGTCGGAAAAGCTCCATATTCTTTCAACGCATTTCTGAACGAATGTCGGAAGAGCTCCATATTCTTTCAACGCATTTCTGAACGAATGTCGGAAGAGCTCCATATTCTTTCAACGCATTTCTGAACGAATGTCGGAAGAGCTCCATATTCTTTCAACGCATTTCTGAACGAATGTCGGAAAAGCTCCATATTCTTTCAAGCTAAGTGATCTATTCATTTTATTTATTTTTTTAACATAGGTTTCGTGTGAATCTATACTTTATCTCCTCTCCCTATTTCTCCGTCCTGTATGTTTTGTATGATCAAGGCTCACGCTGAAACGTCACAACTTTGTGCTCGTTAAGTAATAAAGCTATTCCTATTTTTTCCCCTAGTTTATACAAGTTTAACAATATTCTGTTGTTTTTTTTTCATAAGATAACTAAAGAAGGCAAGTTTGTGACTTACTTAGAAGGTCGACCGCGCCTGTCTCAGTCTGCAAGATCCACTTCAAGAATACTGTACTGCATGTTCACAGCAACGTGACTTCTGTGAGCCTAGCTTCTTTAGTGAAGTCATTACCCCATACAAGAATCGATGTCACCATGCTCTATGTATGTACGCTATACTAAGACGCCGAGAGAAACACTCAGGAACGACCTGTCAATAAGATATGTGTGCCAGTGAACAGACTAGGGCGTCGCCTAGCAATTTTTACAGGTAAGAAAAGAAAAGAAAAAAAAAAGCATCCTTATAAAACGTTCGTTGTGTCTCAAAGCGGCATTTTCATCTTTCCACTAACCACTTGTTTGTTTTTCTTAAATTTCTATGATAATGCGCACGCGCATGCAGTAAAAAAAAAAGAGTTGAGGTACACTATAAACATGCTGGCACCAAAATATTCTAACACTGAAGAAATTGTGGGGGGGGGGGGGTGAAAACAAACGTTAAGACAGAAAGAATGACGGTTGGGCGGACAGAAAACCAAACACAGATGTGTACCAGAAGTCTGACAAAAGAAGATATTTTTTAAAAAAAACGTCATGAGCAGTAGAAAGTTACGCCATGAATGGATATTGTTACATAAAAAATCCACACAGAAACAAATGCCAGCAGATAATAGTCCTGTCAGACTGGAGACCCCCCAGCCCTTTACTACACTACAAAGAAACTAGGCCCACTGCCATCTAAAAATACATTTGTCACATTCTGTATTATGGAAAGACTTGTCCACTGTCATTCTAATTCAAGGAATCTTCAACAAGCTGGCGTTTTCATGCTGAACTAAACCCTAATATGTTCACCTTCCGTCGTCACATAAGTGCTTCTGTGAACAATATGTCATCACATTAGGTACTTCTGTGAACAATACGTCATCACATTAGTTGCTTCTATGAACAATACGTCATCACATTAGGTGCTTCTGTGAACAATACATCATCACATTAGGTGCTTCTATGAACAATACATCATCACATTAGGTGCTTCTGTGAACAATACGTCATCACATTAGGTGCTTCTATGAACAATACATCATCACATTAGTTGCTTCTATGAACAATACATCATCACATTAGGTGCTTCTGTGAACAATACGTCATTACATTAGGTGCTTCTGTGAACAATACGTCATTACATTAGGTGCTTCTATGAACAATACGTTATCACATTAGGTGCTTCTGTGAACAATACGTCATCACATTAGGTGCTTCTGTGAACAATACGTCATCACATTAGGTGCTTCTGTGAACAATACGCCATCACATTAGGTGCTTTTGTGGACAGTACGTCATTACATTAGGTGCTTTTGTGGACAGTACGTCATTACATTAGGTGCTTCTGTGAACAGTACGTCATTACATTAGGTGCTTCTGCGAACAATATATCATCACATTAGGTACTTCTGTGAACAGTAAGTCATCACACTAGGTGCTTCTGTGAACAGTAAGTCATCACATTATTTTATGTGATCCTATGAACATTTCAAAAGAGCCGTGATATTTGCTAAACCTGGGTATCCTGGTATGTTCCTGGGATGAGCCTAGGACAATCAATACAAGGGTGTGTTGTCTCGCGTGCTGAACTGCAAACACCGAGATCCAACGAATACAAGAATTCACTCACGTCTGTTTTGTTACAGATTAGTGCTAGCTCAAAGCCAGATAGAGTCTATGGATGTGTGCGATCTCCTGGAGATTTTGGTCAAGTGTCACAACTGTTGAGTGTGATGATACTACAAGTAAACAATCTCTGAGTGTGATGATACTACAAGTAAACAATCTCCGAGTGTGATGATACTACAAGTAAACAACCTCTGAGTGTGATGATACTACAAGTAAACAATCTCCGAGTGTGATGATACTACAAGTAAACAACCTCTGAGTGTGATGATACTACAAGTAAACAACCTCTGAGTGTGATGATACTAAACAACCTCTGAGTGTGATGATACTACAAGTAAACAACCTCTGAGTGTGATGATACTAAACAACCTCTGAGTGTGATGATACTACAAGTAAACAACCTCTGAGTGTGATGATACTACAAGTAAACAATCTCTGAGTGTGATGATACTACACATAAGCAATCTCTGAGTGTGATGATAGTAAGTAACCTTTGAGTGTGATGATACTAAAAGTAAGTAACCTTTGAGTGTGATGATACTACAAGTAAGTAACCTCTGAGTTTGATGATACTACAAGTAAGCAACCTCTGAGAGTAATGATACTACAAGTAAGTAACATAGGAATGTGATATTATTACAAGTAAGCAACTGTTATCTGTGAGTCTACAGATTATTCTCACAATCATCATAAACTGGTAGTAGCTTGATGGTCTTGCTCAGTCGGATACACACAAACACTCTCTCTCTCTCTCTCTCTCTCTCTCTCTCTCTCTCTGAACCTTAAGTGCCCAGGGCACATGGGGCTTCCTCAAGGGTTTCCCACAAATGCTTGTTCTTTGTCTTTTTTCCGCTCTTGATCAGGTGAGCCCTCTATTGCTCAACATCCTCTCTGTTGTTCTTCTCCATGTCTCTTTTGGTCCACCCTTACTTCTATTCCCCTGCTGTGTCCATCTTAGTGATAATTTTGGTAGTGAGCTGTCAGTCATTTGGAGCACATGTCCCAACCATCGCCAGCGTCTTTCCTCAATAATTGCTGTCAGTGGCTTCATCTGCATTTCTGCCAACAAGATGTTATTTCTTATACTGTTTGGCCAAAATATATTTTTAATTCTTCGTAAACATTTAGTCTGGAAAAGAATTCAGCTTGTTTTCTATGGTTTTGGTGATTTTCCAGCATTCACTTCCATAGAGTAGTACACTTAGAACATTACTCTTAAATATCCTGATTTTCGTATTCATGCTTAGTTTTTATTAGATTTCCATATAATCTGCAGTATTTCAAAAGCCTGGTTTGCTCTAGTAAGTCTGCTGTTGATGTCCTCTGTGCTGTCTCCATTTTCTACTACTCTAATGCCAAGATATACAAATTCGTTGACCTCCTCCACTAGCTTGTTATCTACTCTGAGGACATTTCTGTTGTTCACATTTTGCTTCATTAACTTTGTCTTTCCTGTGTTGATCTTTAATCCTATGTCGTTTGCATTCTGAGTTAGCTTGTTTATTTTATCTTGCAAATCTTTGTGGCTGGTTGATAGTAGACAAATATCGTCCGCAAAGTTAAGGTCCTCCTGCACTGTATCAAGGGTCCATTGTAATCCTCTGCGTTTTGTCTGTGGACTTTTGTCTCAGGACTATATGGTCCTATGTGAAACCAGGATAGGGAAGCGGTACAACATGCAAGAGTGAGAAGTACAACGCTCTGGTCAAGCGATGAAAACAAAAGGCAGTAGTCAAAGGTCAGATGACACCTGTAGAAGCAGGAGGCAGGCGGGCTACATCAGCATCAACTTACGATTTCTGTAAGCAACTTGGCGTACAGGGACAGGCAAGAACAAGAGCACCGAAGAGCCTTTCAGAAAGAGCAGAAAACCTTCATGCTGGCCGTGGAGCATGCGCAATAAGCAATGATTAAAAACTGAAGTAACTGTCATGCTCTCTGTATTACAGTTTCCTGCATGATACACTAATACTTGAATATATATATATATATATATATATATATATATATATATATATATATATATATATATCCTTACGCTAACGTCTCTCCTTCTCCACCCCCACCCCTGCTTGGCGCCTGTTACTCTAGCAACTTCAGCTGAATGTTAAAATAACTGGAACCTGACCACTATCATCATAGATAAATGATAAATTCCACACATCACTCCACTTCCGCTGATCTTTATCGCCTGTGCATATTTCCAAAATAGCATTAATATCTGGATAAAAAGTTTCATGGACCGTCTCCTACGTCCGCTCCACGTACCTACTCCCCCCCCCCACACACACACAAACACTCATACATACACAAGTCTGCAGGACGATAAATAGCATAGAGACAGCAAAAAAAAACGTCCTTGAACTCAAATCTTCAAACATTAAAAAAATATTCCATTACAGTCTCTTGATCTCCTCTTTCTTTTGTTTTTCTTTCATATTTTCAGTCTCTTTTCCTATATTTTTATATTTCTTTCTTAACCTTCTTCTTTTTTTCTATTTTCTTATACGTTTCTTTCTTCCGTTCATTATTGTTTTCTCACTGACACAGGTTTTTTTTTCTCTTTCATCTTGCCGACCTAAGTGCTCTTGATAAAGGGAACTTTAGAGCAAGGGTCAGTTAAGTGTGGGCACTAACAAAGATGTGTGTGTGGGGGGAGAGAGAAAGATGACACATAAATTAGAGTTACTGACGGTCTGTAAGTGCGTGTACATATATATATCTTGAGTGGGCTGGGGAAAGAATCTGAAAGATTCGGGTGCGCACAATGTTAATATGATCTGTAACAGAGTTTCACAGAAAACAATACAAGAGTAACTTTAAAACAATAGGAGACACATTCTGATAAAACAAGGGAAAGCTAGATAATGAAGAAAAAAAAACAACTCCCGTAACAACTTGTACACTGACTAAAACTAACTACTTACCTCATATTACGAAAAGTGACTCCAGAAAGCATCTGTATGAAAACAAAAACAACAAAGAAGAACTATCCAGGTAGATTGTAGAAGACGCTGTACCTGGCACCCGTCATCAAAGCTATGCCTCAGTGTGTACTTGTGGCCAATTAAGATAAATTGGGAGACTTATTTATGCGCATTTCCCGGAGATGATGCTGGCCTCAGCGAAATGTTTGCTGCCAGATTTAGAATCTAGTGAGTGTACGAGACTGCAGGGTCAGGAACCTCAGACTGAACGAGCTTCCGTGAGAGAAACACACAACAGACACACACACACACACAACAGACAACAGACTAGGCTTTCACAGTTTCCTAGAAGCTATTTAATTCTCAAAACCTTGAACAAAACATGCAATAAATGGGCATATGCATGCTGAAAAATGAAGATGAAAGTAATAAATAGGAAACATATTCTAACTCATCAACTCCTTCACCAGGTGCCGAGCCAACAGGTGCTGGAAATCTCTATCAAGTTTCTTTAACTTCAGCTTTGTCATGATATGCCCCAGGAATTTTGACTATCATTTCAGGTGCCGAGCCAACAGGTGCTGGAAATCTCTATCAACTTTCTTTAACTTCAGCCTTGTCATGATATGCCCCAGGAATTTTGACTATCATTTCGGGTGCCGAGCCAACAGGTGCTGGAAATCTCTATCAAGTTTCTTTAACTTCAGCCTTGTCATGATATGCCCCAGGAATTTTGACTATCATTTCGGGTGCCGAGCCAACAGGTGCTGGAAATCTCTATCAAGTTTCTTTAACTTCAGCCTTGTCATGATATGCCCCAGGAATTTTGACTATCATTTCGGGTGCCGAGCCAACAGGTGCTGGAAATCTCTATCAAGTTTCTTTAACTTCAGCCTTGTCATGATATGCCCCAGGAATTTTGACTATCATTTCGGGTGCCGAGCCAACAGGTGCTGGAAATCTCTATCAAGTTTCTTTAACTTCAGCCTTGTCATGATATGCCCCAGGAATTTTGACTATCATTTCAGGTGCCGAGCCAACAGGTGCTGGAAATCTCTATCAAGTTTCTTTAACTTCAGCCTTGTCATGATATGCCCCAGGAATTTTGACTATCATTTCGGGTGCCGAGCCAACAGGTGCTGGAAATCTCTATCAAGTTTCTTTAACTTCAGCCTTGTCATGATATGCCCCAGGAATTTTGACTATCATTTCAGGTGCCGAGCCAACAGGTGCTGGAAATCTCTATCAACTTTCTTTAACTTCAGCCTTGTCATGATATGCCCCAGGAATTTTGACTATCATTTCAGGTGCCGAGCCAACAGGTGCTGGAAATCTCTATCAACTTTCTTTAACTTCAGCCTTGTCATGATATGCCCCAGGAATTTTGACTATCATTTCGGGTGCCGAGCCAACAGGTGCTGGAAATCTCTATCAAGTTTCTTTAACTTCAGCCTTGTCATGATATGCCCCAGGAATTTTGACTATCATTTCAGGTGCCGAGCCAACAGGTGCTGGAAATCTCTATCAAGTTTCTTTAACTTCAGCCTTGTCATGATATGCCCCAGGAATTTTGACTATCATTTTTCTGCTAGCGAGACCTGTATTTATTGGTTTGTCTGAGTGTTCTGTCCTGAATATATTTTTGTCTTCAAACTATATCTGTGAAGCAAGAGAGACATAACTATACTGGTCTTTCTACGCTAGACTAGTTCCTAAGTGCTCTAGTCTCTTCCTGCGACAGAAGATAATAGCCTGGTGTGTGTGCGCGCGCGCTCCGCAGTACCACTAGGCACTCGACGAATGAGAAGTGACGGACGGGACTCCACCTCATTCCTTACTTTCAAGCCTGACCGAGAGACCATGCTCCTATCGATTCCGTCAACTCCACTCTATCCATCAAACTAAAAAGGTTTTGTTATTGGATTAGCCCCGTAGTCTTGGCTCGAACTTTTCCCCCACACAAAGTCAAAGACCGTCTTTCTGAGCAACTTTCCCTCCCCGCCACGCTCTCTTTAAACACTTTTGACCTTCCAGGATGTCGTTACGAGCAAACATTCTCCCCCCCCCCCCCCCCCCCCCAAACCTTTTGTTGCACAACTCTCCACAAGAACTCTGAAAACACAGAAAATGTGTCATTCTGTTATGTCGAGTTGCATACAAATCAGAGGACGGAATAATGCCACAAAAACATACAAATATAAGTATACACAGAAAGCTGGCACCAGCGCCGAGAAAATACACAGCAATATAAAGAAACAAAACAAAAAGCTAGTCTTGTAAAAATATGCCTGCCTCCACGTCACAAACTTCGCTAGTACCAGAATGCTGAGACAAAAATAGAACTGGCTGACAAGAAAACAGGAAGCATCTATTAAATTCATTTCTTGTTCCCCCTTCCGCCACCACTTCAGCTCCTGACTGTTTTTCCTTCTCATTTTCAGCAAGTTCACTGCCTATCCTCAGTACAAGTCATACCAAGATATCTAAACATGTGCCTGGCTGACACCAAGATAAATATCACTTCTGGATATTTACTAATTCGCTAATGATGAACCAGACTAGTTCATGACGTTTCTAGCGCTCCTTGTACTGACTAGCCGAGGGCCGCCTTATGATAGGGGAGTATGTAATTGTATGGTGCAGTGTTACAAAACACTCCCAGTCACTCTGTGAAAGGAAAGGTGGAAATAAATGCTGAGGTAACAGGCACAACCAATATTTTAGAAAAAGAAAGCGTTCTTCAAGAATGTTACACTCAGTTTTCCTCTGGAAGCTGGAATTTGACGCGAAGTATGTCTCTTAGGTCGACAATGGAATTTTAAGCAACCCCTTGTGACTACCTCTCGATCCTACTCCAAATCTTTGATTCACGGCCTTCACATCGACGGCTGCAAAGAACTGGGTAAAAGTTGAGGAGAAATCCCACAGAAGACAGGAACAAGAAAAACGGAATAGCAAGCATAAAGTACACAAACATTTACCTTAGCTTCAACACAGCGCCTGAAACGAGGAAAGGACTAGGCTACCACTGTCTGGACTCTGCTCCACGAACAGAAATAGAGCGAGAAATCAACAACAACCAAATAAGGAAACGGAGGAATACATTAAGGAGAAAAGAGGTAAATACATGTATAAAAGAGGACAAAATCCTCCAACGCAACATTCCATAAATCATGCTGGTATGTCAGGAACGCATTTATGGCCTTTTCCCCACGAGGTATTCACGTTTAGACCTCACAGATAAATGCTACATCCTTGTCAAAATTTGTGGCGTGAAATTAGGTTATGAGACGAGATGTGTGGACTTGAGGAGCGGATCTTAGATCAAATCTCATCAAATCTATTACTAGGATATCACGCTGAACCTACATTCTTTTAACTCGCCTGTTACTGTGAACAAACAGAAAAATGAACACACACACACATGTAAGACTACAGATTATCTGCGTCCAATGACCAATACTTGCTAAGCAAAATCTACACACTCTTGACTTAAGATGAAAATCTTCCGCTTGTCACAACCACCTCGTCAACAGGTCACCAAAGTCGGGAAATAATGCTGAAATGTTCTACAATCATCATCATCACTGCGCCCCAGAAAGTATCACACTGTTCTGATTGACTGTTTGAATGCCACTTCATACGTGAATATGGAACTCTGAAACCGCATGGACTGAATCCAAACTTCAGCTTTACCTAATCTTCCCCTTCCCTAGAGTCATAATCTCGACACACCATTCTCTCCATACAAGTTTTCATCTATCTTTCTCTTCTTACCTTTTAATTTTAGAAGCTACATTAATTTAACCTAATCTACCCATCGTCATCTTGGCCTGACAGACAATGTATCTCTCTCACAACTTCCCTCCCCCTCCCCCATTCCTTCTTTACTGTCAATCAATCAGACGGGTATCACAACCTATTTCATATAAATATTCACTACATTTCGCAAGAAAACTCTCAGATACAGCTTCACAAAGTCATAAGACACCCCCAATTCATCCATTCTTATTTGTTTTGTTATATCATACAGGTAAATGTAGACTTCCTCGTCTTCTATTATTTCTTCGTCCTGCTATGTTTTATTTTCATGAATAAAGCGCATGCCAAAACGTTACAACTGTGTGCTCAGTTATAGGATAAATGTATTCTTACCTTTTCATAATACAAAATGAATAGTATACTTGTTTATAAACAAAAACTATTGCAATCTAGTTCAGTGTTCAATATCTTCCTCAAGAACAGCACAAATCTCTGTAACATAGACAAGGGCTGTTAGTTTGATGAAAGGGTGAAAACTTTATATTAAGATAAAGCTAACACCCAACACTGAACAACAGAAATGTACTCAGAGTAGAAAGCAAGTTAGTGGAGGAGGTCAACGAATTTGTATATCTTGGCAGTAGAGTAGTAGAAGATGGAACAGCATGGAGGACATCAACAGCAGACTTACTAGAGCACACCAGGCTTTTGAAATACTGCAGACTATATGGAATTCTAATAAAAACTAAGCATGAATAGGAAAATTAGAATATTTAAGAGTAATGTTCTAAGTGTACTACTCTATGAAACTGAATGCTGGAAAATCACCAAAACCATAGAAAACAAGTGGAATTCTTTCCAGACTAAATGTTTACTAAGAACTAAAAATATATTTTGGCCAAATACCATAAGAAATAATATCCTGTTGGCAGAGATGCAGATGAAGCCACTGACAACAATTATTGAGAAAAGACGCTGGCGATGTTTGGGACATGTGGTCTGAATGACTGATAACTCACTATCAAAAATAGCACTAAGATGGACACAACAGGGGAACAGAAGTAAGGGTAGACCAAAAGAGACATGGAGAAGAACAACAGAAAGGATGTTGAGCAATAGAGGTCTCACCTGGGCAAGAGCAGAAAAAAAAGGCAAAGGACAAGCATTTGTGGAAAACCCTTGAGGAAGCCCCATGTGCCCTGAGCACTTAAGGTTCAGAGAGAGAGAGAGAGAGAGAAAGAGAGAGAGAGAGAGAGAGAGAGAGAGAGAGAGAACACCCAACACTGCCTTCAGCCACGTACAAATATCCATCATCATCACCATCATCAGGTGCCGTGCCGACTGGCGTTGGCTATTATGCTTCTCCAGAGTATCCGATCCTTCATGCAGGCCATCAGCTCAGCTGGTGATCTCCTCTCACACCATCCCGTCAGACTGTCCAGTATCATTTCTCTTGGTCTTCCTCTTGATCTTCTTCCTTCTATTTTTCCTGTTGTTATAATATTTTCAATGCCCCCTCTTCTCATTGCGTGTCCTATGAAAGTACATTGTCTCTCTCTTATCTTTTTGACAAGGTTTTTTGTCTCTCCAGCTCTTCTCATACATTCTTCATTAGTTATTTTTGCTGTCCAGGGGATTCGCAACATTCTTCTAATAAACCACATTTCTGCTGCTTCCAATGATTTTTGTGCAGACTTGCCTATTGTCCATGATTCACTTCCATATAACAAGATAGGTTCAATATAGCATTTTAGGACTCGTTTTCTAACATTCATTGATAAAGATGTGTTAGCAAATATGTTTCTCATTCTCTGAAATGCAGTCTTTGCTTGGCCTATTCTGTTCCTAATTTCTGTTCTGCATTTCCCATCTGAAGTTACTACTGCTCCAAAGTATTTGAATTTCTGCACCTGCTTTAGAATAGTTCTGCATAATTTAATACTGCATGCTGGTGGATTCTGTTTCTTAGATATAACCATAGTCTCTGTCTTTTTGATGTTCAAAGTAAGGCCTTTCTGTTCACTTTCTTTGGCGACTTTATCCAAGAGGTTTTGCAGGTCTTGTTGGTTCTCAGCTATCAGTACTGTGTCGTCAGCATACCGAAGGTTGTTAATATTGTATCCTCCAATTTTTATGCCTGGTTCTGTGATGATTGTTCTTAGAATATTCTCGCTATACAGAGAAAAAAGGTCTGGAGATAGTACACATCTTTGTCGCACCCCTTGTTTTATAGGCTGATATTTTCCAGTTCTATTTTCAACTCGAACTGCTGCTTCTTGCTGCCAGTATAGATGTTTTACAATCCTCAGGTCTTTGCCGTCTATATTGATGTCTTCCAGCATTTTAATAATACAAATAATAATGTATAATAATACAAATATCCCCCTATGTTAAAAAGTCCTACTGCAGGTGTGTTGTCACTCATCCACACCTTTCAACACAAAAACCTGTACAGAAAATACTATTCACATGGATAATGTTAACGTTTTTTTTATCGCTGTATTTGAAATAAATACAATATTTATGTATTCACAAACATAAGGTCACACAAACAGACGTCGTCCTCATCAGGGCACATAACAACTAAAAACAAAACATACAAGAGATATGAAATATACTGAGGCGTGTGTTTCAGTCTTTCACTGGCAAGCTCAAGCCCTGTCCAACTGAAGGAAGATGAATCTACACGTTAGAGGACCAGGAAGAATTTGGAAGAAATATTTCAAACATGTTTCACAAGCTGTTTTAAAAATATTTCTTTTTTTTTTTTCCTAGAACCTGACGTATTTTTTAGGCTCTTTGTCAAGTCTGTTTGTGCTCAGCTGGCAATCATTCTACTTGTTACCTGCCAGTTTTAAAATAGCAATAAACTTGGCCTTCCTTTTTTCCCCCCTACCGACCTGACACAAGGGGAGTTAACTGTGAGATGTGCACAAATTTTATATTCGATGAATAACAATAACTTCAAGCCCACACAAACACTGAAGTACATCTTGTACTGTTTAGGTTTAAGATGTGACACAAATGTCAATAGGTGAGGACAGTTAAACCACTACTAGTGATGTTTTAAGAGGCACAGATACAACACCAGGTCAAGACAACTAAAGAACATACTAAAGATGGTTTGTAAGTCACTAGAACTCGAACATAAACATGAGATTTATTACTATACCAGGCTTAAGGTCTTGTCCACAGTTTTTTGATAAACTCCATGTGAACCCTCAACTTGACACTATTTTTTAAAATATATACATGTATTTATAACAAGTTTTTTTCTAATCAAGGAGGTAAATGATTCCTTCAAAAACAAAACATGATAATCAAAATGATAACAAAACAACAACAATAACAGCATGGAACAGTTAATGAAGGAGACAGATTTGTTTGTAAAATGTTGAATTACTGAGGCTAACCTTTCCTGACAAGATCACACATGATGATTATCAACAGAGTTTTATATGTACAGACCAGCTTCTGGAAAGCATTTTTCATGAAACAATGCACAAGATGATGATGATAGAGCTTTATATGTACAGACCAGCTTCTGGAAATCATCAAGCATCATTCATGAAACAAATGCACAGGACAAAGGCATTCTATAATGTATTTTTTTTCCAAATAAAGGTGAAAATTACTCATATTTATGCAATGAGCATGTTTTTGTAAAAGCAACAGGTGTATAAGTGGCACAACAAATGTACAAGTGTAGAATCTATTTTTGTCAACACATCTTAACAAAAGCTTATCCTTCTTCCAATGTTGTTTCACAACACTTGATATATCTACTCTGGGAACAAAATCACAATGACATTAAAGTGACCAACTGTCCCACAGATTTGTCCCAGGATTCACATTACTTCAGCAGGGATGTGAAAATGTCCACTATTTAAAACACATGCCCCGTTCTGTCTGTGCTCTCATTTTTGATCACAGCATGCTCAAAAATAGAGGAAATCTGAACAATTATCTTGGGGTAAATGTTGCTATTTTGAAGAAAATTCACTCTGTGGAGGAGTACAACAAGTAGGCCTGGCTGGCACACATGTATGTAAAGTTATAAACCTGGTCTAGTGATGACAATTTCTCACATCATCTTCAACTAGCAGAAACTGATAGTTTCAATGAGAAGATGACAGACAAATATTATTCTGTCCATTATGTTATCTAAAATTTACAAGCAGAAGATTGTCCTCTCAGGTAATCACCAAAAAAAATGTTGTGCATTTATAATCATTCCCATGATTCAGCCAATGAAATTTCTTTGTCACTGTTCATTATATCATCACAGATTTGCTCTTCAGCATCACACACAATGGAAAGCAGTACTTTTTTTCCATCTACTATCTGCTACTTTGTCTGCTCCATTCACCGCAGTAAAGTATGTGGTCACTAGTAACAAGCAAACCTCAAAAATTAAAGTAAATGTAAAATGTGTGAACATTCTTCACAAAACTGTCAATGAGCAGTGCATTACTGAAATATTTACAGAGGTAAAGACAATTTCTTATCAGTGTAGCAAAATTAGAGTTCATCAGACCATCATAGTTAGATATAATAGCAAGAAAATGGGATGTTATTATTATGGAAATGGAAAAACTTTTATGGATAAGGGGAAAGATATTAAAAAAAAAAAAAAATAATGGGACTTCTCATCCTAGACCACAGTTCTGAAACATGTAGATATTAGTTGTTTGGTTTGTTAAGCAATTTTTTTGCTGATTCTAGCAATGTTGGATCAGCATATTAGATCACAGTAACAGCAAACAGTGGGAAAGTGAAATAATAACTAGACAGTTCACCTATAAACTTACTAAGCATGAAGGGAAACACAGTAACTAGACAATTCATCCATGAACTTGCTAAGTGGGAAGGGAAACAAAGTAACTGGACAATTCATCCATGAACTTACTAAGTGAGAAGGAAAACACAGTAACTAGACAATTCATCCATGAACTTATTAAGTAGGAAGGGAAACAAAGTAACTGGACAATTCATCCATGAACTTACTAAGTGGGAAGGGAAACAAAGTAACTGGACAATTCATCTACCAACTTCCCAAGCAGGAAGCTTAACACAGTAACTAGACAAATGACCTACGATTATGCTAAACAGATCTATAAAAATTAAGACACCATCAACCAGTTCAATGCTGTTTTTTAAGAAGGACTTTCAAATCAGCATAGGATGGTCTGTAAGAGCATTACCAAATTAGGGTGAATATTTTAAGAGTTCTAGGTAAACATAAGCCATAGGTGTTAGCACAAAAAAGATGTTGTAACATAAATAGAAGTATTACATAAATAAATAAATAACAATATTTACAAATAACAATAAATAATAATAAATAACAAATAAATAGAAGTACAAAAAAAGTGTTGTTAAGATAAATACAACAGGCTAAAGAAAAACAGGTCAACCATGTGAAACTCTAAAGAGGACATTGTTGACTTTTCTGATCCCCGGGTTTATGAGTTTTCACACTTTTTCCCTCGTGCCAGTTAATGAAATGTACAGGTCCTCTTCAGCTGTTTCAATATCCCCATACAGAATTCTGGTGACTGAGGAGTTTGGTGGTATCAGGTTCTTCAGAAGGTCTTTCAATGCAGTGCTGTCCAGTAGATGGTGTTTAACAGTTTCTTCTTCTTGTCTGTTGCAGTGCATGCAGTATGGTGTGTGGTCAGAGGTCACTCTAAGTGGTTATTGAGGGTGATGTGTCCTGTTCTCAACCTGAAAATTGTGCACTGTTCTCTATGACATAAGCTGTTGATTTAGTCTCCGGGGTCAGGATTTGGCTGGTGTGTATACAGGGATCTTCCAGTTGGATTACTGGCCCAGCTGTCCATCCACTGCTGCTTGCAGTTGTGTTTAGCTGTTTTCATGTTGGTGGAGATGTGGGGCTGTGACATGGTGGCTCCACTCTTTGCCACTCTGTCAGCACATTCATTCTTCTGATATCTATGTGCTCTGGTATCCACTGTAGGGTGGTCTTTATGCCATAGGAGGCAAGTTCGTTTATTGCACTAATGATGGTATCCAGTTTTCATGGGCCTGGAGAGCAGACTAAGAGTCCGAGAAAATAAGGTTTTTTTGGGTGAGAGGCAGTGTTTTTATATTTGGTGGTGGTGGCTGCCAGGGCTGCTAATATTTGGAAGAGAGGCACTGTTTTTATATTTGGTGGTGGTGGCTGCCAGGGCTGCTAATATTTGGAAGAGAGGCACTGTTTTTATATTTGGTGGTGGTGGCTGCCAGGGCTGCTAATATTTGGAAGAGGGGCACTGATTTAATATTTGGTGGTGGTGGCTGCCAGGGCTGCTAATACTTGGATGAGAGGCACTGTTTTTATATTTGGGTGTGGTGGCTGCCAGGGCTGCTAATATTTGTGTGAGAGGCAGTGTTTTTGTATTTGGTGGTGGTGGCTGCCAGGGCTGCTAATATTTGTGTGAGAGGCAGTGTTTTTGTATTTGGTGGTGGTGGCTGCCAGGGCTGCTAATATTTGGAAGAGAGGCAATGTTTTTATATTTGGTGGTGGTGGCTGCCAGGACTGCTAATATTTGGAAGAGAGGCAGTGTTTTTGTATTTGGTGGTGGTGGCTGCCAGGGCTGCTAATATTTGGATAAGAGACAATGTATTTATATATGGTGGTGGTGGCTGCCAGGGCTGCTAATATTTGTGTGAGAGGCAGTGTTTTTATATTTGGTGGTGGTGGCTGCCAGGGCTGCTAATATTTGTGTGAGAGGCAGTGTTTTTGTATTTGGTGGTGGTGGCTGCCAGGGCTGCTAATATTTGGAAGAGAGGCAATGTTTTTATATTTGGTGGTGGTGGCTGCCAGGACTGCTAATATTGGAAGAGAGGCAGTGTTTTTGTATTTGGTGGTGGCTGCCAGGGCTGCTAATACTTGGATGAGAGGCACTGTTTTTGTATTTGGTGGTGGTGGCTGCCAGGGCTGCTAATATTTGGAAGAGAGACAATGTTTTTATATTTGGTGGTGGTGGCTGCCAGGGCTGCTAATATTTGGAAGAGAGACAATGTTTTTATATTTGGTGGTGTGGCTGCCAGGGCTGCTAATATTTGGAAGAGAGGCACTGTTTTTATATTTGGTGGTGGCTGCCAGGACTGCTAATATTTGGAAGAGAGGCACTGTTTTTATATTTGGTGGTGGTGGCTGCCAGGACTGCTAATATTTGGAAGAGAGGCACTGTTTTTGTATTTGGTGGTGGTGGCTGCCAGGGCTGCTAATATTTGGAAGAGAGACAATGTTTTTATATTTGGTGGTGGTGGCTGCCAGGCTGCTAATATTTGGAAGAGAGACAATGTTTTTATATTTGGTGGTGGTGGCTGCCAGGGCTGCTATATTTGGAAGAGAGGCACTGTTTTTATATTTGGTGGTGGTGGCTGCCAGGGCTGCTAATATTTGGAAGAGAGACAATGTTTTTATATTTGGTGGTGGTGGCTGCCAGGGCTGCTAATATTTGGAAGAGAGGCACTGTTTTTATATTTGGTGGTGGTGGCTGCCAGGGCTGCTAATATTTGGAAGAGAGACAATGTTTTTATATTTGGTGGTGGCTGCCAGGGCTGCTAATATTTGGAAGAGAGACAATTTTTATATTTGGTGGTGGTGGCTGCCAGGGCTGCTATATTTGGAAGAGAGACAATGTTTTTATATTTGGTGGTGGTGGCTGCCAGGGCTGCTAATATTTGGAAGAGAGACAATGTTTTTATATTTGGTGGTGGTGGCTGCCAGGGCTGCTAATATTTGGAAGAGAGACAATGTTTTTATATTTGGTGGTGGTGGCTGCCAGGGCTGCTAATATTTGGAAGAGAGACAATGTTTTTATATTTGGTGGTGGTGGCTGCCAGGGCTGCTAATATTTGGAAGAGAGACAATGTTTTTATATTTGGTGGTGGTGGCTGCCAGGGCTGCTAATATTTGGAAGAGAGGCACTGTTTTTATATTTGGTGGTGGTGGCTGCCAGGGCTGCTAATATTTGGAAGAGAGACAATGTTTTTATATTTGGTGGTGGTGGCTGCCAGGGCTGCTAATATTTGGAAGAGAGGCACTGTTTTTGTATTTGGTGGTGGTGGCTGCCAGGACTGCTAATATTTAGAAGAGAAGCACTGTTTTTATATATGGTGGTGGTGGCTGCCAGGGCTGCTAATATTGCCTGCATCTCTGCATCATAACTGGACCAGTGAGATCCACAAGAAGCAGAAATGTGGCTAGTTGTCTTGTCTGGAAACATTATGAGTACTCCATATCCTGCATTGTCTGTTTCCTTGTACACTGACCCATTGGGGCATGCATGTATCCAGTCCTTGGGGTAGGATTCTATGGTCTCCAGTGCACACAGCTTTAGGGTGTTGGGATCTGATGATTTGTTCACTAATTTGTTCTTGAGTCTGGTGTTAGTTTGAGGAAGTGTGTAGTTTGTGTTTGGTGGGATGTCTGGTACTTTTGTAAGTTCTTCTCTGTCTTCATGGAGTTTGTGTCATATGTTTAACTGTTCTGCTATGTGCACTGGAGTTTTCAGTTTCAGTCTATTATTATGCTTCCATTTATCAACCAGTGTTCTGTTATGATGGTCTAGGGGGATGCGTTTATATCTTTCTACTGCCTCAATGGTTGACTTTTAACGTCTTATATTTCATGGATTTATGTTTGCATCAATTTCACATTTGCCCCACAAATGAAATGGACGGCTTGGTTCTGGAGTCTGTCTATTTGTGTACAAGAGCTCTTTGATGCTATGACCTGTAGGGGGAGGTTGTAATCTATTACAGATCTAACATATCCTGTGTACAGTTGTCTGAGTGCTGCTTTGTCAGCACCCCAGGATGTACTTGCAAGTTGCTTGAGTATTAGTCTTTTGGATGCTTTTTCTGCTAGTCCATCCATGAACTCTTTAAAGTTCAATTTTCTGTCTAATTTCACACCAAGGTATGTTAGATTTTTTTTTATTTCATGATTTGAGCACCATCAAGAGTTATTTTCAGTTCAGTTTTTGTTAGCTTGTTGCTAAGAGTGAAGACTGTATATGTAGTTTTACTAACATTGAACTTCAACTTCCAGAAATTGCAAAAGGCTGATATGGTGAGGAGGGCTCTATTAAGTCTCTCAGCAGCCAGCTGCAGGTCTGTTCCAACAGTCCATATGACAAGGTCGTCGGCAAACATGGCTTTGTGGGCGTTCAACAGGTTGGGGAGGCCATTTATAAAGATTAGGAACAAGGTGCAGCTAAGAGCAGAACCTTGTGGCAGACCTTCCTCCAGGGTGCATTTGTTTGACAGTCTGTTATTGACCTGAGTTTGTATGGTCCTGTTACTCAGGTAGTTTTTAACCCACTGATACATTTTTCCATGTATGCTCATTTTTTGCAACTTTTAACAGTAGGCCCTGTCATATGCTTGCTGGAAGTCTACAAAGACAGCTACAGAGTTTCTCTTGTGTAAAAAACTGTCTTTTACACTTCGAGTGAGGAGAAACAGCTGGTCTTCAGTTCTTGATCCTTTGCGGAAGCCTGCCTGAAAGTTAATATGGGACCCCAAGGATTCCAACCACCAGTACAGCCTACTGTTAAGCATTCGTTCTGCTAGCTTTCCAATAATGGAAGTCTGTGAGATTGGTCTAAAGCTTTTTAGGTCATCTTCTGCCTTTCCTTTTTAAGGATAGCTCTAACTATGGCTGACTTCCAAGATTTTGGTAGTACTCCACTTTGCCAGGTCTTGTTAATGAAGTTGAGCAATGTGGACTTTCCTACATGGTCCAGATGAAGGATCATTTCATTTGATATTTTGTCTGGTCCTGGTGCTTCCTTAGCTGTAGCTTACCCATAACACACTGGAGTTTTCCTCAAAAAGTTCAATTTTCTGTCTAATTTCACACCAAGGTATGTTAGATTTTTTTTTATTTCATGATTTGAGCACCATCAAGAGTTATTTTCAGTTCAGTTTTTGTTAGCTTGTTGCTAAGAGTGAAGACTGTATATGTAGTTTTACTAACATTGAACTTCAACTTCCAGAAATTGCAAAAGGCTGATATGGTGAGGAGGGCTCTATTAAGTCTCTCAGCAGCCAGCTGCAGGTCTGTTCCAACAGTCCATATGACAAGGTCGTCGGCAAACATGGCTTTGTGGGCGTTCAACAGGTTGGGGAGGCCATTTATAAAGATTAGGAACAAGGTGCAGCTAAGAGCAGAACCTTGTGGCAGACCTTCCTCCAGGGTGCATTTGTTTGACAGTCTGTTATTGACCTGAGTTTGTATGGTCCTGTTACTCAGGTAGTTTTTAACCCACTGATACATTTTTCCATGTATGCTCATTTTTTGCAACTTTTAACAGTAGGCCCTGTCATATGCTTGCTGGAAGTCTACAAAGACAGCTACAGAGTTTCTCTTGTGTAAAAAACTGTCTTTTACACTTCGAGTGAGGAGAAACAGCTGGTCTTCAGTTCTTGATCCTTTGCGGAAGCCTGCCTGAAAGTTAATATGGGACCCCAAGGATTCCAACCACCAGTACAGCCTACTGTTAAGCATTCGTTCTGCTAGCTTTCCAATAATGGAAGTCTGTGAGATTGGTCTAAAGCTTTTTAGGTCATCTTCTGCCTTTCCTTTTTTAAGGATAGCTCTAACTATGGCTGACTTCCAAGATTTTGGTAGTACTCCACTTTGCCAGGTCTTGTTAATGAAGTTGAGCAATGTGGACTTTCCTACATGGTCCAGATGAAGGATCATTTCATTTGATATTTTGTCTGGTCCTGGTGCTTCCTTAGCTGTAGCTTACCCATAACACACTGGAGTTTTCCTCAAAAAGTGGAATTTTTGCCAAGCTAGATTTCTCTTTACTTCTCAGAACTTTCCCCAGCGCCTTGTCAAGTACTTTCCTGTTGGAGGATTTGTTGGTGGCAGCAAAGAATTTGTTAAAAGTACTGGCTTTGTCTGAGTCACTTGAGAGGACTCAACCAGAGATTCACATTGGCTTAGGGTTGGTTTGTTTGTTTTTTTCCTGACATGCTATTTGCTTTTTTAGTTTTGAGTCTTACCTTAGCTGTTAGTTTATTGTACTCTATTCTGTTTTCTGGAGTAGGGTTTTTCTTTGCATTCTTCCTGGCTGCTCTTTTTTTTGACTAAGTCTTCCAGAGATTTTGTCCACAAGGAACTATATTTCTGTATCCTCGGGGGAATGTTTTGTAGGCTATTCCAAGTATGGCTTGGATTATGTTGGTGTAGAGTGTGTAAATGTTTGTGCTGTCATTTACTTTTGATAGGTTTTCATCTGTTGGTGTTCTGAACTTTTCCCAGTCTGCTTTTCTATAATTCCAGTGGGGGGGGGGGGGTTGTGTGGTCTTTGGTTTTATGTGTGAGAAATTTGTAGAAGGATGGGGCGATGGTCGCTTCCTATGTCATGAAGCACTCTCAGAGCACAATCATTGTGGACATCTGTTGAGACAATGGTGAGGTCAGGTCTGTCTGTGCATCCAGTGGCTCTGTGAAGGAGTGTTGGTGGGGAGGAGGAGTCTTGCAATATTATCATGTTGTTGGTGTTGCACAGATCTTCAATGTTGTTTCCTAGTGATTGTAGATGTGCATTAAAATCTCCTGCAATGATAGTTTTCTGCATGTCTGTGCTGTGTATGTTGATTTGACTTTTAGAATTTGGGGGACAATAAACATTATACAGAGTGTACCGCAGTCTATCATGCCATGCTGCTATCTCTTGGATATCACTCCCATTGCATTTTCTGTTTTTAACTTCTCCTTGGATGTCATTTCTCAACAGTGTGACAATACCCCTGTATTTCTCACATTCATATTTGTATATGGTGTACCCAGGCAATGAGTGATCTTTTCCATATAGAAGGGTTTCTTGTATGATCACAATATGGATGCTGATTTTTTTCAGCTGTCTGTTTAATTCTGAGGCCTTTGGCCTAAGTCCAGAAATGTTGATTTGAAGAATGTTTAGTGTGCCCCCATAGCTGATTTTTCGCTCAGGGTAGCTAGGGAGCGAACCACCTGGCCGGACTTGCGAGGTGATGTCCGGGCTTGTATGGTTTTCTTTTTGTTTCTGATATTTTCATATTGGGGTTTTTTGTCCTAAGTCTTTCTTTCAAACCCAGGTTGCCTTTACAGTGAGGATCAGGCCCCAAGTGCAACACCGACCCGTCTGACGTCTCTGAGATAGTTTCACAGGGACAACCTGACTTTGGAATGAGGGATCTGATGGCGCTTCAACGATGTCCATTCCCTGCCACATAAAGTCTGCTGGCTGCTTTGTTTGCCTCATTCTGATAGCCACTGTTGTAGAGACCCATAGGCTTGTCACGTCCTAGACTTGTCGATTTCCATCAGACTTTCCCCATCCCCACAGGTGTTCTCTGTGTCCCCGCCCATCCACCATCCCGAACAGCCCAGCACTGCCCCAGGCCAAGATCTCAGCTCCACCTATTGATGGGTGTGCAATGTCAAAAGCTGGAGTGCCTTCTATCCTAGGAGGGGTATTTGTACCTGTCATTTTTCCCACAGGCGAGCGGGTTTTCTTAGCGTACATAGCATTTTGCCTGAGTTATCTGATTTATCAGTTCTATGTTCCTTTTTTCTTTTACAGAAAGTTGTCTGTTCCCTAAAAATTATGCCTTATAAGAGGGTGACATTATATTTTATAACAAAAACAAATTGTGTTGGTTGCTACAGGTTTCTGGGCTACAGGATTAGGTCAGTTTTTTAAGCAATCAAATTTGATGTTCCCTGTTTCACAGAGACTATGCTAAGATAAATGTGTTCTTAACACAGTTGTTCCCAGAGGTAGAGGACATTGTTAAGAGACGCCAAATTAGTAGGTATAAAATCTCTTGATGAGGCTGAAAAGCTCGCCAAAAACAGGACAACTTGGCAAACTACCATATGAGCCCCATGTGACATTTAATGGCATGGGAAGGATGTAAGATAAACAGAAGCTATAGGTTTTAGTACAAAAAAAGGTGGTGTAAGATAAACAGAAGCTGTAGGTTTTAGTACAAAAAAAGGTGGTGTAAGATAAACAGAAGCTATAGGTTTTAGTACAAAAAAAGGTGGTGTAAGATAAACAGAAGCTATAGGTTTTAGTACAAAAAAAGGTGGTGTAAGATAAACAGAAGCTATAGGTTTTAGTACAAAAAAAGGTAGTGTAAGATAAACAGAAGCTATAGGTTTTAGTACAAAAAAAGGTGGTGTAAGATAAACAGAAGCTATAGGTTTTAGTACAAAAAAAGGTGGTGTAAGATAAACAGAAGCTATAAGTTTTAGTACAAAAAAAGGTGGTGTAAGATAAACAGAAGCTATAGGTTTTAGTACAAAAAAAGGTGGTGTAAGATAAATAGAAGCCCTAGTATTGAAATAGGGAGTTTTGTAACATAAAATTAAATCTAAATTTTTATATAAGATGTGCTGTAAGGTAGACAGAAGCCTGTTGATATTTTAAGTGCTGTAGGCTAAACAGAAGCTCATATTGTTGATACAAGGTTTGAAGGGTGATAAGAAGTCCCTTGTGTTGACATAAGGAAGAAGCAGAAGCCCTCAGTGTTAATATAAGAAGTGATGTAGGTAAACAGAAGCCCATAGTGTTGATATAAGAACTGATGTTATGTAAACAGAGGCCCCAAGTGATGTAATCTGTAATCAGAGACTGGCATCCCTGCACTCCAGACATTCCCATATGTGCTCCGCCTTCTGTTCCAGTACCCACTGAAGTGTGCGGCTGCTGATGGGGCCAGTCACACACTGGTTGTGGGTAATGCTTTTAAACTACTTCGTTCAGAAAAATGTCCACTTCCCCTCTTCTCCCTCAATTCGATCATCCTCCTGATGTGATTATTGTCATTCAACCCAATATTGTCCTCCATAAGTAGCCTATTCAAAGTAGCTCTTGCAATCTCCTCCTTGTCCATTTTTAGGGTGCCCTGAATTGATGATGCCATGCATGCCAGCTTGTCTGCTCTCTCAATACCTCAGACTCCTGCACTTGGGCAGCATATCCACATCAAAATGGATAACTGAGAGCCCAGTAGAAGCCGGACCCATTTCCTACGTAATTTAAGAAGTGACGTAATATAAACAGAAGCCCCAATCTTGATATAAAAAGTAATGTAAGATAAACAGAAGCCCCAGTGTTGCTATAAGAAGTAATGTAATACAAACAGAAGCCCCAATGTTGATATAAGAATGATGTAAGATAAACAGACCCTCCCTCCCTCCCTCCACCCCCATATTAATAAAGAACTAGAAGATCATTTGAGTTTGTTTCAGAGTTTGTTAATAATAAGAATTTTCCATGGTAATTTTTATAATAATAAGACATTCGTTTTAAATTTTCTAACTTGAACAAAAAAAAAGTCGTTCTTAATGCACAGATCAAGTACAGCAGACAAATAAAACATTGCCGATTTACTCCAAATATGTGTCAATGAATTTTGCCTAACATTCATTATCAGATTTAATCATTATACAACGTTCTGAGAGGCGCTGACGGGCTCCATTCTCCAGTTCTGTTAAGGGTGCTTGGTATTTATATAACCTTTTTTTCTTTTTTTCCCGTTCAATTTTTTGCCCAGGCTTTATCTTTAACGTCTTCTTTTACACAGCATCCACGTATTATGTGATTCGTTTACAATGTTTTCAATACATAAAACGTTTTGTTGATGAAATACGATCGGACATTTGGGACAAATCTATTTTCTAGTCACAGGAACCTTCCATTCTAAACAAACAAAACACTAGGCCCACGTAAGCCATAACAAAACACCTTACTGCATAATCTAGGTGAAGATAAACACAGACACTCACCTTAGAACGAGCCTTGAGGACAAAGAGATCCCTGATGTTGTCTGCTGAGATCGATCTCTGTCAACAAGAATGTCCAAGAGACAGTGATTCATCCTGTCCTGTCGGGGACGCGGCCATTGTGTTCTCCATACTTCCGGCGCAGCAGACGACGTCGTGGATTTCACACGCTCCAGAAACATCTGCTGCCACCAAAATACGCTTCAGCTAATACATCAGCTGATATAAATTTATTTACACTTCAAAATCACAACTTTTGTTGACTACCAAAAATCCCTTTTTTATGAAATAGATATCTTTTTGTGGCCACTTTCATTCCTCTTGTTCATCAATGGCAATAGGAGATTTGTAAAGGGACATAACCACACTTTATGTGATCAGAAGTAAGAACAGTTATGTCCCTTGAAACAACAACTTGGTTTGACATAAAACTGTCGCCTTACTTAATTTGTATACTGAAAATATAATGAGGAATGTTAGAAAAGATATAGACAAAGAATATTACGATACCATACATATTGGAAGTTATGAAATATCAGAGATTAGATATGCTGATAACACAGTATTACTGTCCACAACACAAAAAGGAATGGAAAAACTAATTATGTCAGTCCGTAAGAACAGTGAGGACTAAAACCTCTATCTTAATGCAAAGAAAACTAAATTGATGACAACTGACAAAACAATTAAGGTACTTGAAATATGTATCAGTGAGGAAACATTGGAAGAGGTGACGAGTTTTTAATATCTTGGATCACTACTAACTAAAAATGGTGATACAATGAGGGATAATAAAAGGACATCTATCGCTCTTCAAAAAGTAAAACAACCAAAGAAGCTGTGGAGAGGAACAGACATAACTACAAAAATAAAAAAATAAGATTTTTAAGGGCATACATCTTTCCCACCGCAACATATGCCTGTGAAACCTGGACACTTAACAAAACAGCTGAGAAACACATAAATGCCTTTGAATGTAAATGCTATAGAAGAGTTCTTCAAATATTGTGGAAACAAAAAAGAACAACTATATCCATACTACAAGAACTTAATTATTGAAGAAGGCAGGCTAGTAAAGAGGATTAAACAGAGAAAACTTTAAATATTTTGGACACATTAAACATCATGAGAATTTAGAGAAGACCGTCTTGGAAGGACACATAATGAGAAAAAGAAAGAGAGGAAGACCAAGGTAAAGTTCGCTGCAAGACATCCCTGCTAATCTGCAAATGGATGCATCAGCAGTAGGGAATCTTGCTCACAACCGAGAGGGCTACAGGAGAGCTGTTAGGGAGGCAAAGTTCCACAACGGACATGCAAATGATTGATTATGTCTCTTGTGGAACGAAAACCTTCGGGATAATTTGGAAACTTGCGTGAGAATGTTAACTGGTAAAAAACAGCAAAAAATAGGAGAAATGAAAATAAGAATCGTATCTGGAAATTAGTTTATTTTCATTCATTTTGACCAATCACCGATAATAACGTCACAAATATTATTCGATAACAATATGATTTCAAGTCATCATAATCTCATAGCGTTACTATTACAGTATTATTATTAGTGGTAGTACTAGTAGTAGTGGACTAGTAGTAGTAATAGTATTAGTAGTAGTAATGGTAGTGGTGATGGTAGTGGCGGTGGTAGTAGTAGTAGTAGTAGTAGTAGTAGTAGTAGTAGTAGTAGTAGTAGTAGTAGTAGTGGTGGTGGTGGTAGTAGTAGTTATAGTAGCAGTAGCAATGGTAGTAGAAGTGATGATGGTGGTGGTAATAATAGAAAATGAGAAGGCAGGCAGAATGAAATAGGCAAAATTCTGAGCGAGGAACAGCTCCACATCTCCACGTATCAGCAGACACAATTTCACATATCATTAAACACCACTCCACACGCTGTTGGACACATCTCCACATATCATTAAACACCACTTTACGTGCTAATAGACAACTCCACATGCCACTAAACGACACTCCACCTTGTAAACGATGGCACTATTGATATCTCACAGTGAATATATTTTGACAAAAAAATCGACACCCCCTTGTAAGCAGTAAACGAACATACTCACCAAGTCTTGGGTGTTTTATTGAAACGTAGTGGACAGAAAGATACTTAATTCCCCCACCCCATGTGAAGAACAGAAGAAGTCGTGAGTATGACATCAACGCTGTGAATAATATGGAGCTAGGACACATAATGAGAAAAAGAAAGAGAGGAAGACCAAGGTAAAGTTCGCTGCAAGACATCCCTGCTAATCTGCAAATGGATGCATCAGCAGTAGGGAATCTTGCTCACAACCGAGAGGGCTACAGGAGAGCTGTTAGGGAGGCAAAGTTCCACAACGGACATGCAAATGATTGATTATGTCTCTTGTGGAACGAAAACCTTCGGGATAATTTGGAAACTTGCGTGAGAATGTTAACTGGTAAAAAACAGCAAAAAATAGGAGAAATGAAAATAAGAATCGTATCTGGAAATTAGTTTATTTTCATTCATTTTGACCAATCACCGATAATAACGTCACAAATATTATTCGATAACAATATGATTTCAAGTCATCATAATCTCATAGCGTTACTATTACAGTATTATTATTAGTGGTAGTACTAGTAGTAGTGGACTAGTAGTAGTAATAGTATTAGTAGTAGTAATGGTAGTGGTGATGGTAGTGGCGGTGGTAGTAGTAGTAGTAGTAGTAGTAGTAGTAGTAGTAGTAGTAGTAGTAGTAGTAGTGGTGGTGGTGGTAGTAGTAGTTATAGTAGCAGTAGCAATGGTAGTAGAAGTGATGATGGTGGTGGTAATAATAGAAAATGAGAAGGCAGGCAGAATGAAATAGGCAAAATTCTGAGCGAGGAACAGCTCCACATCTCCACGTATCAGCAGACACAATTTCACATATCATTAAACACCACTCCACACGCTGTTGGACACATCTCCACATATCATTAAACACCACTTTACGTGCTAATAGACAACTCCACATGCCACTAAACGACACTCCACCTTGTAAACGATGGCACTATTGATATCTCACAGTGAATATATTTTGACAAAAAAATCGACACCCCCTTGTAAGCAGTAAACGAACATACTCACCAAGTCTTGGGTGTTTTATTGAAACGTAGTGGACAGAAAGATACTTAATTCCCCCACCCCATGTGAAGAACAGAAGAAGTCGTGAGTATGACATCAACGCTGTGAATAATATGGAGCTAGGACTCATTGCAGAATAGAACACCATACCCCAGACATTTTCTCAGACACTCTGAATCATCATTAGGCACCGACGCCAAGCCATTATTTACACCTCAGAGAGCCACACATGGTATTAAAGATGGCTGCCATTTCAAAAGGAGGGGGGGGGGGGGGTGGGTTACACCTAGGGTAGACAACTGCTTAAGAGTCGCTTCTGAATTATGTCATGTTTAAGAATACAACAAGTTTATGCCAGTAAATGGATGAGAAATGTGAGATAAGTGGCTTTATGTATTTAAATATATTACAACGATTTATGGCTAAATATATAAATAAATAAATAAATAAATCGGTGCGTTTTTACTAGAGGATATTACACACTTAGAGGAAAATGTAAGACTAAGCCCCCTAACATCGTCGTAACTGACGCTCCTAACATCGCCGTAACTGACGCCCCTAACATCGTCGTAACTGACGCTCCTAACATCGCCGTAACTGACGCTCCTAACATCGTCGTAACTGACGCTCCTAACATCGTCGTAACTGACGCTCCTAACATCGCCGTAACTGACGCTCCTAACATCGTTGTAACTGACGCTCCTAACATCGCCGTAACTGACGCTCCTAACATCGCCGTAACTGACGCTCCTAACATCGTTGTAACTGACGCCCCTAACATCGCCGTAACTGACGCTCCTAACATCGTTGTAACTGACGCCCCTAACATCGCCATAACTAAGTAGTCCTGAGATTGTGAACTATATTTTACACAAGTAACGTGCTATCTTAGCTTCACATTAGCGTGTGTTCGGCAGTGAACTACGAAGCAGTCAGTGTCTGTCACGCTTTCTGCCATTTAGCAAGTTAACAAATATATCCACTTTTCTTGGTACTAAGCCAGTTTTTTTGCCTCGGTTCAGTTATGGTGTATGTATTCAGCCGAAGATTAACTAGCTCAGTGAGCAAACTTGTTGAGCAGAAGGTTGACAGCAAGAAGCGCGTGTGTCATTGTTGAGCAGAAGGTTGACAGCAAGAAGCGCGTGTGTCCATGTTGAGCAGAAAGTTGACAGCAAGAAGCGCGTGTGTCCATGTTGAGCAGAAGGTTGACAGCAAGAAGCGCGTGTGTCCATGTTGAGCAGAAAGTTGACAGCAAGAAGCGCGTGTGTCCATGTTGAGCAGAAAGTTGACAGCAAGAAGCGCGTGTGTCATTGTTGAGCAGAAAGTTGACAGCAAGAAGCGCGTGTGTCCATGTTGAGCAGAAGGTTGACAGCAAGAAGCGCGTGTGTCCATGTTGAGCAGAAAGTTGACAGCAAGAAGCGCGTGTGTCCATGTTGAGCAGAAAGTTGACAGCAAGAAGCGCGTGTGTCCATGTTGAGCAGAAAGTTGACAGCAAGAAGCGCGTGTGTCCATGTTGAGCAGAAGGTTGACAGCAAGAAGCGCGTGTGTCATTGTTGAGCAGAAGGTTGACAGCAAGAAGCGCGTGTGTCCATGTTGAGCAGAAGGTTGACAGTAAGAAGCGCGTGTGTCCATGTTGAGCAGAAGGTTGACAGCAAGAAGCGCGTGTGTCCATGTTAAGCAGAAAGTTGACAGCAAGAAGCGTGTGTGTCATTGTTGAGCAGAAGGTTGACAGCAAGAAGCGCGTGTGTCCATGTTGAGCAGAAGGTTGACAGCAAGAAGCGCGTGTGTCCATGTTGAGCAGAAGGTTGACAGCAAGAAACGCGTGTGTCCATGTTGAGCAGAAAGTTGACAGCAAGAAGCGCGTGTGTCCATGTTGAGCAGAAAGTTGACAGCAAGAAGCGCGTGTGTCCATGTTGAGCAGAAAGTTGACAGCAAGAAGCGCGTGTGTCCATGTTGAGAGTTGATCTGGCTTATGTGATGTTGACAAGATGGACAACTGCTTTTGAAAAATACACTGTGTCAAAATCCACAACGATCTGCCACTTTGAAAGGATCGTTACAGAAAACTTTATCTGCAATTGTTGCTAATTAACGAACAAAGACAAACTGACAGGAAGACAAGCACACACACAAATTAAAAGCAAGAAATTGTTAATCTTTTCGTTACGGTAGATCTAATATTCCTAGCCCAAACGAAGATCTATATTTAACCTTGACCTGTCTTTCATATTCCGTCGGAGGATCAAGGAAAGCATTTGTCGCGGAAACATTCCGTTATAACTCTTACTTTTGGCCTGCAGTTAGCGGAACAATAAAGGTGGGTTAAGCTTAAATCGGTAATAACAACAAGCAGCTGCAGAAGATGGCAACAATAGTTATATGTCCGAACAAATGGTTATGGTGAGTATGCAGAGAGCAGGGCCGGATTAAGGCCCTTAGAAACCCTAAGCACTTAAAAGATTTTGGTGCCCCATACATATAATTCAGAAATATAAACAATAATAAACCATAAAATAACATTTTATGTATCGAAATTAAACAAAACTTAGAGTAAGAAGGAAAATAATGTTTATTTTTGTATACTTCCACTTTATTTATGTTTGAAAAGTTTTCTCCTACTTTCTTTTAATTGTAAAGTCTTTGATCAGATCCTCAAAACTAATCTTATGTAACACATTTAACTTATTTCTATACTTAACAGAGATAAGGCATCTAGCCACCCTTGTTTCATAGTTGTTCTGATGGGATTTTTAATATACTTCAACTGAGAAAATGAACGCTCAGCTCAGCAATTTGTGACCATTAATGTTAAAAATATGTGAAAGCCAATGTCTACACTTGGAAAACACACTCAATATTGTCTTCTACAATTATTTTATAAAGTTCAGCATGACTGAATCTTGTTTTTACATATTTTTGTTGCACTGAACTTATGGCGCACGTATAAACGAAACGGCTGCTGTTGCCATGGTATGTGCCTTCCATCTGGTATAAGAGAAGAATGTTAAGGAGCTTTCATTTCCAATACAACCTTTAAGAATTTTCCACCGGCTGTTTGAGGCTGAAAAAAAAGGTATAGAGTAACTGCACTGAGGAGAAGAAATTAACTACCTCTTGACAGCAGTCAACAGCACTTCGGGGCACATATATAGCAGCACTTGTTTGTTTCTAACATTTTTTGCTGCATCCCCTTATAACTCCCCGACATGTTAGCAGCGTTGTCATAACACTGACCCCCCACATTTTGAAAAGTTTAGCCTACAAGCTTCACATAAGTATTGCAACACTGGTATGACTTTTCATTTCCAGAAAGGTTAAAAAAGCGTTCAATAGGCTGTTCATCTTTTAAGTACCTAAGTACAACACTTAACTGATCGATACGTGATAGATCCGGTGTTGAATCAAGTGACAAACTAAAACAACCAGAAGGTTGACAGCAAGAAGCGCGTGTGTCCATGTTGAGCAGAAAGTTGACAGCAAGAAGCGCGTGTGTCCATGTTGAGCAGAAAGTTGACAGCAAGAAGCGCGTGTGTCATTGTTGAGCAGAAAGTTGACAGCAAGAAGCGCGTGTGTCCATGTTGAGCAGAAGGTTGACAGCAAGAAGCGCGTGTGTCCATGTTGAGCAGAAAGTTGACAGCAAGAAGCGCGTGTGTCCATGTTGAGCAGAAAGTTGACAGCAAGAAGCGCGTGTGTCCATGTTGAGCAGAAAGTTGACAGCAAGAAGCGCGTGTGTCCATGTTGAGCAGAAGGTTGACAGCAAGAAGCGCGTGTGTCATTGTTGAGCAGAAGGTTGACAGCAAGAAGCGCGTGTGTCCATGTTGAGCAGAAGGTTGACAGTAAGAAGCGCGTGTGTCCATGTTGAGCAGAAGGTTGACAGCAAGAAGCGCGTGTGTCCATGTTAAGCAGAAAGTTGACAGCAAGAAGCGTGTGTGTCATTGTTGAGCAGAAGGTTGACAGCAAGAAGCGCGTGTGTCCATGTTGAGCAGAAGGTTGACAGCAAGAAGCGCGTGTGTCCATGTTGAGCAGAAGGTTGACAGCAAGAAACGCGTGTGTCCATGTTGAGCAGAAAGTTGACAGCAAGAAGCGCGTGTGTCCATGTTGAGCAGAAAGTTGACAGCAAGAAGCGCGTGTGTCCATGTTGAGCAGAAAGTTGACAGCAAGAAGCGCGTGTGTCCATGTTGAGAGTTGATCTGGCTTATGTGATGTTGACAAGATGGACAACTGCTTTTGAAAAATACACTGTGTCAAAATCCACAACGATCTGCCACTTTGAAAGGATCGTTACAGAAAACTTTATCTGCAATTGTTGCTAATTAACGAACAAAGACAAACTGACAGGAAGACAAGCACACACACAAATTAAAAGCAAGAAATTGTTAATCTTTTCGTTACGGTAGATCTAATATTCCTAGCCCAAACGAAGATCTATATTTAACCTTGACCTGTCTTTCATATTCCGTCGGAGGATCAAGGAAAGCATTTGTCGCGGAAACATTCCGTTATAACTCTTACTTTTGGCCTGCAGTTAGCGGAACAATAAAGGTGGGTTAAGCTTAAATCGGTAATAACAACAAGCAGCTGCAGAAGATGGCAACAATAGTTATATGTCCGAACAAATGGTTATGGTGAGTATGCAGAGAGCAGGGCCGGATTAAGGCCCTTAGAAACCCTAAGCACTTAAAAGATTTTGGTGCCCCATACATATATAATTCAGAAATATAAACAATAATAAACCATAAAATAACATTTTATGTATCGAAATTAAACAAAACTTAGAGTAAGAAGGAAAATAATGTTTATTTTTGTATACTTCCACTTTATTTATGTTTGAAAAGTTTTCTCCTACTTTCTTTTAATTGTAAAGTCTTTGATCAGATCCTCAAAACTAATCTTATGTAACACATTTAACTTATTTCTATACTTAACAGAGATAAGGCATCTAGCCACCCTTGTTTCATAGTTGTTCTGATGGGATTTTTAATATACTTCAACTGAGAAAATGAACGCTCAGCTCAGCAATTTGTGACCATTAATGTTAAAAATATGTGAAAGCCAATGTCTACACTTGGAAAACACACTCAATATTGTCTTCTACAATTATTTTATAAAGTTCAGCATGACTGAATCTTGTTTTTACATATTTTTGTTGCACTGAACTTATGGCGCACGTATAAACGAAACGGCTGCTGTTGCCATGGTATGTGCCTTCCATCTGGTATAAGAGAAGAATGTTAAGGAGCTTTCATTTCCAATACAACCTTTAAGAATTTTCCACCGGCTGTTTGAGGCTGAAAAAAAAGGTATAGAGTAACTGCACTGAGGAGAAGAAATTAACTACCTCTTGACAGCAGTCAACAGCACTTCGGGGCACATATATAGCAGCACTTGTTTGTTTCTAACATTTTTTGCTGCATCCCCTTATAACTCCCCGACATGTTAGCAGCGTTGTCATAACACTGACCCCCCACATTTTGAAAAGTTTAGCCTACAAGCTTCACATAAGTATTGCAACACTGGTATGACTTTTCATTTCCAGAAAGGTTAAAAAAGCGTTCAATAGGCTGTTCATCTTTTAAGTACCTAAGTACAACACTTAACTGATCGATACGTGATAGTTCCTCACAGGTGGTTTTGTGCCATTAGTTGAATGAGTTCCTCACAGGTGGTTGTGTGCCATTAGCTGAATGAGTTTCTCACAGGTGGGTTTGTGCCATTAGTTGAATGAGTTCCTCACAGGTGGTTTTGTGCCACTAGTTGAATGAGTTCCTCACAGGTGGGTTTGTGCCATTAGTTGAATGAGTTCCTCACAGATGAGTTTGTACCATTAGTTGAATGAGTTCCTCACAGGTGGTTGTGTGCCATTAGTTGAATGAGTTTCTCACAGGTGGTTTTGTGCCATTAGTTGAATGGGTTCCTCACAGGTGGTTGTGTGCCATTAGTTGAATGAGTTCCTCACAGGTGGGTTTGTGCCATTAGTTGAATGAGTTCCTCACAGATGAGTTTGTGCCATTAGTTGAATGAGTTCCTCACAGGTGGTTGTGTGCCATTAGTTGAATGAGTTTCTCACAGGTGGGTTTGTGCCATTAGTTGAATGAGTTTCTCACAGGTGGGTTTGTGTCATTAGTTGAATGAGTTCCTCACAGGTGGTTTTGTGACATTAGTTGAATGAGTTCCTCACAGGTGGGTTTGTGCCATTAGTTGAATGAGTTCCTCACAGGTGGGTTTGTACCATTAGTTGAATGAGTTCCTCACAGGTGGTTTTGTGCCATTAGTTGAATGAGTTCCTCACAGGTGGGCTTGTGCCATTAGTTGAATGAGTTTCTCACAGGTGGGTTTGTGCCATTAGTTGAATGAGTTTCTCACAGGTGGGTTTGTGCCATTAGTTGAATGAGTTCCTCACAGGTGGGTTTGTGCCATTAGTTGAATGAGTTTCTCACAGGTGGGTTTGTACCATTAGTTGAATGAGTTCCTCACAGTTGGTTTTGTGCCATTAATTGAATGAGTTCCTCACAGGTGGGCTTGTGCCATTAGTTGAATGAGTTTCTCACAGGTGGGTTTGTGCCATTAGTTGAATGAGTTCCTCACAGGTGGGTTTGTGCCATTAGTTGAATGAGTTTCTCATAGGTGGGGTTGTGCCATTAGTTGAATGAGTTCCTCACAGGTGGTTGTGTGCCATTAGTTGAATGAGTTCCTCACAGACTGATTTGTGTCATTAGTTGAATGAGTTCTTCACAGGTGGGTTTGTGTCATTAGTTGAATGAATTCCTCACAGGTGGTTGTGTGCCATTAGTTGAATGAGTTTCTCACAGGTGGGTTTGTGTCATTAGTTGAATGAGTTCTTCACAGGTGGGTTTGTGCCATTAGTTGAATGAGTTCCTCACAGGTGGTTGTGTGCAATTAGTTGAATGAGTTTCTCACAGGTGGGTTTGTGTCATTAGTTGAATGAGTTCTTCACAGGTGGGTTTGTGTCATTAGTTGAATGAGTTCTTCACAGGTGGGTTTGTGTCATTAGTTGAATGAGTTCTTCACAGGTGGGTTTGTGTCATTAGTTGAATGAGTTCTTCACAGGTGGGTTTGTGCCATTAGTTGAATGAATTCCTCACAGGTGGTTGTGTGCCATTAGTTGAATGAGTTTCTCACAGGTGGGTTTGTGTCATTAGTTGAATGAGTTCTTCACAGGTGGGTTTGTGTCATTAGTTGAATGAGTTCCTCACAGGTGGGTTTGGATAATCTATGGGAAATTTCTGTGGTGCCCCCCCCCCTTCTCCCCCAATACCTCTGATGTCCTAAGCACGTGGTTATTTTGCTTAATGGTTAATCCAGCCGTGGCAGAGAGACAGCCAGGTCAGTAGGTCTGAATATACATCCAAACAAGATTAAGATCACGAGAACCAATGAGAAAAACAAAGAAAGAATCTCAGTTGGGACAAGAGAGGTCGAAGAAGTTCACCACTTTAAGTAGTTTGGAAGCCTCATTTCAGCAGAAGTAGTTTGGAAGCCTCATTTCAGCAGAAGTAGTTTGGAAGCCTCATTTCAGCAGAAGTAGTTTGGAAGCCTCATTTCAGCAGAAGTAGTTTGGAAGCCTCATTTCAGCAGAAGTAGTTTGGAAGCCTCATTTCAGCAGAAGTAGTTTGGAAGCCTCATTTCAGCAGACAGCAATATTGAGAAGAAAATATCTACGAGAACTTGACAGGCATCTCAGGCCTTTAACAAATGAGCAAACATGGAAGTCGCCAATTCTTCGTATGGGCCTCAAGATCAGAATCTGTAGATCTAACGTTCGGTCCACTTTCTTATATGCAGCCGAAACATGGAGAACCAGTCAGAGAAATGAAAGTAGACTGAGAAGAGTTGAAGGAAAATGCTTCAGAACAAAATTAAGATTACACTGGAAAGAACACGAGACAAGTGAGGCAATACCAAACGAACAGGCACTGAGAACATTACTAAAGAAGTTAAAAGACGAAGATGGAAATGACTGAGCCACATACTACGAATGGAAAGAACAAGATGTTCCTGTACCGCCTTGACTTGGGCACGCTATGGGAAAAGAAAGAGGGGCAGGCCGCTGGGGACATCTTACATCCTTCCCGTGCCGCTAAACGTCACACAGGGCCCGCATGATAGTTCGCCAAGATTTCCTGTCTTCGGCGCGTTTTTCAGTCTCATCAAGGGATGTTATGCCCACTGAACTATCCTCTCTTAACAATTTCCTCTTTAGAGTTTCACGTGGTCGACCTCTTTTTCTTCGGCTTATTGTGTTCCACTTGATAGCTTGTTTGTGGATCCTCTGATTGTTCCTTCTCATCACATGACCGACATATGTCCATCTTCTTTTTCTGATCACCCATGAGACAGGTTGTTGTTTGCTCATCTGTCCTATCTCTGTGTTGTTCTTGAATTCGTTCCACTTTATGCCAAGTATTTTCCTTAGGCATTTGTTTTCAAAAGAGTCTAATTTCTTGTCTGTTTCTTTAGTTGTTTTCCAGCTTTCACATGCATAAATGAAGGTGGATATTACATTTAAACTGGATAATCTTAACTTGGTTTTTGTACTTATAACTTTTGAATGCCATATGTTCTCGAGATTCTTGATGGTCAATGTTGCTTTTGCAATCCTAGTTCTATCTTCCTTTCTGGTGTCACCATCCTGGTCTTTGTAGCTGCCGAGATATGCAGAATGGTTAAATTCTTCAACAGCTGTTCCTTCTACGTATAATTGTCCTTCATGGTTAATGAGAAATTTCATTATTTTTGTTTTATGTTTGTTAATCCCAAGTCCTGTTTTACTAGTCATTGAAGACAGGGTATCTGTTTTTACTTGCATTGATTTCACATTGCCACTGATAAGAGTTATGCCATCTGCAAAATCAAGATCTTCCAACTGGGTCTCATGTACCAAATCAATGCCCATTTTACCTGTGCAGCATTTTTTCAGTATGAAGTCTATGGCAATTCCAAAAAGCAAAGGAGATAATATATATTATTGTTTCATGGCTGCTTCAATCTGGAACCATTCACTCATTCCTTCTTCTGTATTGATTGCACAAATATATCCATGATAGAGGTCTTTAATGATATTGACAATCTTAGATGGTATTCCATATATTCTTAAAATTCTCCACAATGAATCTCTGTGTACGTTATCAAATGCCATTTTAAAGTCTATGAAGTTCAGGATTAATGATTTCTGCTTTTCAAAATGTTCTTCAAGTATTATTCTTGGAGTAAAGATCTGGTCGAGACAGCTTCTCCCTTTTTGAAATCCTGCTTGTTCTTCTCTCATTGCGGTATCCACTATATCTTGAATTCTATTCAGAATAATTTTACAAAATATTTTTCACACAACGGATAGTAAGGTTACTCCTCTCTAGTTATTGCAATCGCTAAGTTGCCTTTTTTCGGTATTTTAACAGTGATTCCTTTTTTTCCATTTAGAAGGGATCTTTTCTTCTTTACAAACTTTATTAAACATTCTCCGTAGATGGTTCATGTTGTCAATGTTAACAGCTTTTAACATTTCGGCTGCTATTTCATCTTCACTTGCAGCTTTGTTGTTAGACGTTAGATTCACTGCTGTTTCAATTTCATGCAATGTATTTAGTTGTGAGGTAAGTCATTTGCAAGGTCTATCAAGTTTTTTGGGTGTGGTCGATTAAGTATTTCTTGGAAGTGTTCGGCCCATCTTTGCTTTTGGTCTTTACTCGATGTTAATAGTGTGCCAGTTTTGTTTAAGATTGGTCTTTCTTTGGATGCAATAGTACCTGTTAGCCTCTTTTGTATATTATATAGAGTTTTGCTGTCTCCTGTTTTTTGCTGCTTTCTCTCCTTCTTTCGCCATATTGTCCATGGATTCTCTTTTATCCCTTCTAGCTGAACTTTTTACTTTATTATCTAGTTTTTTTTGTATGTTGGTTTTGCCAAATCTCTTCCAAGATCTGTCTTTACATTCAACATGGCTAATTTGGCTGCTCGTCATTCATGTATGGATTTCCATGTGCTGTCTGATATCCATGCTTTTCTACTTGTTGTTTGCAGTCCAGCACTTGTTTTAGCTGCTGTAATTATGGCTGTGCTATAATAATGCCATAATTCATCTATATCTGTCTCCTCTACCTCACTGAATGCAGCGAACTGTTTGGTAAGTTCCAGATTAAAATTACTCTTAATATTTTCACCCTGTAGACTTTGACTGTTTATCTTTCTGAGTAATGCTTTCTTGTGCTGGCTTTTCACTTTTAGTCTTACTTTCCGCATGCACAGGTTGTGATCACTGTTGACGTCTGCACCCCTATATGCTCATACATCTATGAGCGATGTTCTGAATTGCTTTCTAATACAAAAATGGTCTGTCTGACTTCTGGTTCTATCATCAGCGGACATGGAGACGTATAATACAGGAAGAACATGATTCATGATGATGAGCAACATAGGAGTTCATTTGAGGAGGTAACAAGGGCCAAAACTGAAGATAGAAGAGAGCACAAAATGACTGGACATTGTAGAGTACACATGATCTGCTGTTTACTGTAGCTGACACCCCAGTGCCAACCAAATAAAGAGAAGCTGATTAGTTAAAAAAAGATGTCTGGCTGCATCATAAACATCTAATATCTCCATCGTTCAAGAAACATCGTCAAAGAAGAAGATACTATAATTAAATGACCTATTGTTATTGGTGACATCTTATAAGTTCTGGAAGAGAAACTGATATATCACTCATTTCTGCATTTTTTTCGGTAGAAATGAAACCGCTTTCTACCTTATTCCCCCAGATGCTGGAGATGTTTAATGATTTTCCCATCTAACTGAACTCAGTTGATCCTCCCTGAAAGTTTTACTCCTTTACGGTAAAGAAATAAATTCGATTGAGACTTCGGTTAACTTCTTCGCTTCCCATAACTTTTCCGTTTGACCTGGCCTTTTTGTTCAAGGTGTTATTTATAAGCATTTAAGCAGGATTGTTTGTTGGATGTATATTTTTTTAGCATTTAACCTGACCTGTTTGTTGGAGGCATATTTTTCAGCATTAAATCTGGTCCGTTTGTTGGATGTATATTTTTCAGTATTTAATGTGGTTTGTTTGTTAGACACATATTTTTCAGCATTCAACTTGACCTGTTTGTTTATGAATTATTTTTCAGTATTTAACATGGGCTGTTTGTCTGACAAGAAGAAGAAACTAACAAATAACAAAATGTTCCTAAAAGTGAGGAAAAGAGTATTACAGTGCTATACAGAGCCAATATTGCTATATGGTTGTGAAGCTTGGAGGTCAACAACAACAAAATGACAAGAAGAGAATGAAAACAGAGCTGTGGTTTTGGCGGAAGTTGAAAAAATACCTTGCACAGATTAATAAAAAAGTAAAATTCCCTATTAAGGCAAATGGAGATAACGGTTCTGTCTGCTCCTGTCCACAGATTCTTTAGTTGTTTTACTTTCTGAAGAGCGATAGATGTCCTCCTTTTAATTTCCCTCATGGCATCTCCACTTTTAGTTAGTAGTGATCCAATATATTAAAAACTCTCCACTTCTTCCAGTTTTTCCTCACTGATGCATATTTCAACTGCTTTGTTTGTTTTGTCAGTTGTCATCAATTTAGTTTTCTTTGCATTAAGATAGAGGTTCTGCTCTTCGCTGTTCTTACGGACTGACATAATTAGTTTTTCCATTCCTTTTTGTGTTGTGGACAGTAACGCTGTGTCATCAGCATATCTAATCTCTGGTATTTCATAACCTCCAATTGTTATGGCACAAAAATAAGATTTTTAAGGGCATGCATCTTTCCCATCGCAACATATGCCTGTGAGACCTGGACACTTAACAAAACAGTTGGGAAACACATAAATGCCTTTGAATGTAAATGCTACAGAAGAGTTCTCCAAATATCGTGGACACAAAAAAGAACAAATACATCTATACTACAAGAGCTTAATATTGAAGAAGGCTGGCTAGTAAAGAGGATTAAAGAGGGAAAACTGAAATATTTTGGACACATTAAACATCATGATAATTTAGAGAAGACCGTATTGGAAGGATACATAATGGGAAAAAGAAAAAGAGGAAGACCAAAACGAAGATGGCTGCAAGACATCGTTGACGATCTGCAAATGGATGCAGCAGCAGTAGCAGGCCATCTTGCTTACAACTGAGAGGCCTACAGGAGTGCTGTTTGGAGGCAAAGTTCCGCAAGGGACATGCAAATGAATGAATGAATGGAGATACGGTGTTAAGCCCATATTTTCACATTCGGCACTTGAAAGTTTGATGTGGCCAGTACCACGCTTGGCGCATTTGTCTTCCCAGATTTCTCTAGCACCCATTTTTAGAGCCTGGGTGGACCCCAGGGCCTTTTTGGTGTGTACCAGAAAAATACCTACAGCTGGGACTTGAACCTGGTACCATGGATTAATAAACCTAGCGCCTAACCACTCAGCTAACTAGGCCACTAACCCGCACAGACAGGAAGAACAAATGAACAGGTCCTCAAAGAAGTTTCAGAACAACGAAAACTGACAAGAAAACTGATAAGAAAAATGATAAGAAATAGACAGTCAAAATTTCCTAGAATTTCTCCATGAAAAGTGGAGAACGAGAAATAATTGGAAAACTCAAAAGGGAAAAGGAAGAAAGGAAGGTCAAGAAAAAAATTTAGTGGCATGGAAAAAGAAAAGCACATGAACTGGTCGGTAGAGATCGCACAAGGTGAAGAAGCATGATCGCAAACGCTGTCTGGCATGGCATATAATAATAATAATAATAATAATAATAATAATAACAATGTTTGACACATTATTTTTTCATTATGCATTCTTGTTAAATTCAATGATATATTTTTCTCGGTATTTATGTTTTTTCTGTAATTTGTAGACAACTAATATTTTCCCTTATCATTCGCAGTTATCTTACTTGAATCTGTAGCAGGAGAAAAATCCACTGTCGGCTTGCTAGGTCTGCCGCAGCTTCACCAGAGCCCCTTTAGTCAGTCTTTTTCAGAGTGGTCGGGCTTGGCCTTCATGTCTGCCGTAGCAGCCAACATCATATTTCGCTCAACCCAGCAATCCCCTAATTGGCTGTTACCTCTCTCGCGATGAGGATGCGGGGTTGGTCTTTGGGAGAGGCGTTATGGTGTTATAGAAACACTCGCGAATTACGGCATGAGCATCACCGAGACAAATCATGTGCCCACCCCCCCCCCCAAAAAAAAACGCCAGTTGCATCTCCCCTCGACACATCACGGTATAAGAGGAGGTATAAAGTAATGTATTAGCAATCAAGACTGTTTCGGTTTTTTTAAACAACTTGTCCTGATCTCAATAGTAATTCAGCGAGTCTAAATACAGCATTAGTTAGAATTATAAGACCTCGAATTACTCTTTCTATATCGGTCTCACACTAACGTTTCATGTAAGATTTACCAGTTTACTAAGTCAGTTTGACTGCAGAATTTATAATTATTGACATGCTAAGCAGAAACTGGTTTGTTCCAGCTTTGTGAATCTATTTTTTTTAACAGGCAGAAAGAAAACCGCGAAGTAAAGTATAGCCATGTTCTGAAAGATGTTTGTAGGAATCGAGCAAGATGAAACTAGAAGTATGGGGGAACTCCTGTGAGCTCCTGTATGTTATCTCTGACGTCTTATGTACGTGCGTGCTCCTAGTGGGACTAACTTTATGTTATCTCTGACGTCTTATGTACATGCATGCTCCTAGTGGGACTAACTTTATGTTATCTCTGACTTCTTATGTACATGCATGCTCCTAATGGGACTAACTTTATGTTATCTCTGACTTATTATGTACATGCATGCTCTTCGTGGGACTAACTTTATGTACACACTGACTAAAAATGAGGGAAAGTACGGGCTAAAACAAGATTTATGAAACCTGGAGAAAAATTAAGAAAAGTCTTGCCTCTGCTGTTTCGGTAAACTTTCTGCCGATCAGGTTCGTTTGTCACTGTATGAAGTAAACCAGTACTTGACAACCTGTCTATCAAAAGTATGAAAATCAGAAGAGACATCACATAAAAAAAAGTGGCTCAGTGGGCAACCTTTTTCTCCAGTAGGGCAAATGTCACCTTTGTGAATAACCAGCATATATGTAATAAATGAACGTAATAATACTAATAACAATAGTTTCATTTATGCAGTATTACATAATGCTAACACCATAAATAGCGTGATACGACCCACAAGTTTCCGATCCCGAAGGTAAACGGATCCAACTGACAAACTCACTGGCTGGCTCAGGAGAACCAAGGCTAGGAGAGAAGCCTTGGCAGGAAAATCTGGCGGGAAGGACTAGTGCAGTTCATAGTTGATACCCTGGCATGGGTTATGAAGTCAGCCGCAAGAAAAGCTGTCAAGTATTTGGTAGAATCAGCCACAAGAAAAGCTGTCAAGTATTTGGTAGAATCAGCCACAAGAAAAGTAGTCAAGTATTTGGTAGAATCAGCCACAAGAAAAGCTGTCAAGTATTTGGTAGAATCAGCCACAAGAAAAGCTGTCAAGTATTTGGTAGAATCAGCCACAAGAAAAGTAGTCAAGTATTTGGTAGAATCAGCCACAAGAAAAGCTGTCAAGTATTTGGTAGAATCAGCCACAAGAAAAGCTGTCAAGTATTTGGTAGAATCAGCCACAAGAAAAGCTGTCAAGTATTTGGTAGAATCAGCCACAAGAAAAGCTGTCAAGTATTTGGTAGAATCAGCCACAAGAAAAGTAGTCAAGTATTTGGTAGAATCAGCCACAAGAAAAGTTGTCAAGTATTTGGTAGAATCAGCCACAAGAAAAGTTGTCAAGTATTTGGTAGAATCGACCACAAGAAAAGCTGTCAAGTATTTGGTAGAATCAGCCACAAGAAAAGCTGTCAAGTATTTGGTAGAATCGGCCACAACAAAAGCTGTCAAGTATTTGGTAGAATCGGCCACAACAAAAGCTGTCAAGTATTTGGTAGAATCGGCCACAACAAAAGCTGTCAAGTATTTGGTAGAATCGGCCACAACAAAAGCTGTCAAGTATTTGGTAGAATCAGCCACAAGAAAAGCTGTCAAGTATTTGGTAGAATCAGCCACAAGAAAAGCTGTCAAGTATTGAGTAGAATCAGCCACAAGAAAAGTTGCTCACCGGAATGATACTGACAACGTCCACAAAACAACCAACATCATCTAGCTACTGCAAAACAGTCTTCTAAAACAAAACCAAAAAAAAGCCATTTCCTATTTGTCAAATATTGTCGTAATGAAACTCATAATCTGATTCAAAGTTCAGGAATTGTACTTGGAACTGTGCTTAAGGACATATGGAAATGACATTGTTGTCTGTCTGTTGTTATAGCCGTACGATTATGTTGTATCTATCGATCAGCTATATTCAGCTCTCATCAGTATCGACCAAACAGTAAAGTTTCCAGCAAAAGAACAAAAGAGCAGCAGGATTTTTATTGTCCTAAAGCGAGCGAGTGTTACGAAATCTTTGTAAGATGTTGGACCAGAGAAAACATGCCGGGGGAACTTTCAAACCTTTTTGTGCGAGGGCGCGTATCAGTGTGTCTGTTTTAGCTTTCGGCTTCTGTTTCATTCCGTAACAGGTTGTAACTTGTCAAAATCAAGGTAAAAGCAATGAAAATATGATTTTAATCGAAGTAGTTACTTGAGCTAGTTTATTTCAAACATCTGATATACAGTCTCTAAACTGTATAGTGAGACTGTAATGACACGTTTTGGACATCTGTTTACTACAGCTAACACCTTTGTATAACTTCAGACTGTATACGGAAGTGAAATGATCAACATGCATGTATGCACACGCACATATACACATATTAATTCACCACCCTTCAAACACACACACACACACACACACACACACACACACACACACACACACACACACACACACACACACACACACACACACACTAGCACACATTCTCCTGCCTGTAACATAATACGGTCCGAGAAGTTTAAAAATTATAACATTGTTTGTTTGTTTCTTTCTTTCTTTTTTCTTTCTCCTTAGCACAGCTAGTTAGTCTTCTTCTTCTTCTTCTTCTTCGTTCGCTTCTACCACTAAAAACCGCACTGTGATCCTACTGAATTCACGCCTGTGGTCCTCGTTAGGTCCCGTGGTCCCCTGTGTGGTCCCCGAAAAGACTACACGAGATCCACGAGAGGACCACAAGGGATCCAGAGTATCACAGGGCTTTAGCCTGTATTCTTGGTGGGTCTCGGAAGCGAGATTGCGTGACACCGTGGTTTACATTGCACCAGTTTAGTCTAGGGTTGGACTTTCTCACCGGAAGACCTCGCCGTGTTTAGGATATCAGTGCATCCCCGCTGGGTGAGAGGCGGTAGCCCACCCATGCCAGAGTTGGACTTTCTCACCGGAAAACCTCGACGTGTTTTGAGATACCCGTGTATCACCGCCGGGTGAGAGGTGGTTGCCCATCCAGTCCAGGGTTGGACTTTCTCACCGGAAAACCTCAGCGTGATTAGGACACGTAAACATCCCCCCCCCCCCCCGGGTGAGAGGTGGTTGCCTATCTAGACTTCCCTGGTCCAGTGTCTCCGACTTCAGCATTTTGCGGTCGTGGCCGCTACCATTCCTAGTTGTGACCAGGATGGAGCTTTTGTCCAGGAGGACGAATCCTCGCCACTAGTGACTTCTACCCCTGGGTTGAGCCGGTTTAGGCATTATCCCAGTATGGGGGTGTTTGGGACGGGACCGACCTCTAGGGCAGAGGTACTGTGACATGCATAGCCTTCAAGATTCACCCCTGGTATGAGCCGGTTTAGGCAAAATTCACCAGTATGGGTGTTTATCAGGCGTTACCGACCTCTAGAGCGGAGGTGGCATGACATGTCTAGCCATCAAGTTCCACCCCTGGTGTGTGCCGGTTTAGGCATATTTCACCAGTGTAGGTGTATTTCGGACGTGGCCGGCCTCTAGAGCAGAGTGCCGTGGTATAGCTCTCGTAGCGATACTACTGGACATACTGGTTAAACTTCACTTTCCACCACCTTTTCCCATCGGCTCCGCACAGCAACCTTTATTTCTTTTCCGCATTTCTTCCTTGACCTGGAGGAGCTTCACTCCACGCGCGGCATTTGAAGAGTCTCGCCAGCAGTGTCTTAACCTCTGGGACAAGCCGGTTCATGCATTTCACCCGATATGACTGCACTCAGGACGTGGGCGACCTCCAGACCAGAGGTGCCGTGATTTGACTGTTTGCTTCGCTTTATACTTTCTACCACCTTTTCCGCAGTGATGCTGCGCGGCAACCTCATTTGCAAATTTCTTCATTAGCCGGGAGGAGCACCGCTCCACGCACGGCAGCTGAAAATCTCGCCAACAGCGGGACCCCGGCGGCGTTTCATTTCCTTTAACCGGCGGGGGCGGCTCTCTCTGCTCTAACGAGCGGAGAAGAAAGCCTGGCCACCCACAAACAACACACGTTACATACTGCAGACCCGATACTCTTTGCGAGAGATGGGCCAATTTCGAGACCATCGGTCGACAAAACCGTACTACATCGTTATCACGAACCTGGCTGGCTAGCCGTTTACATGCTTCGCTCGACGGACAAACCACTTGCTTCTGCATCGAAACACCTTAACTCTCGCCGTCCGGGAAGGGAGCGAAATCCTGTCTCCCCACGCACGGAACTCGAGAGCGCTTTTTCGCCAAAAGAAACTAGTTAGTCAAGTTAGAGACAACGGTTCATGTAGCAGAAATGATCTAAAGTCACGGTAAAAAAAATCGTTTGGATGTTAGTTGTTTCTTATTCTAACTTTTTTCCCCACTTTTTAAATTTTCTTTTCCTCTTCTCTTCTCTTCTCTTCTCTGTGTGTGTATGTCTCTCTGTCTTTGTCTTTCTGTGGGTCTCTCTCTGTCTGTGCGTCTCTGTCTGTCTGTCTCTCTCTCAAGAGAAAAAAAATTACTTCAGGAATCTAGTACAGAATAAATCAGACAGTAAATCAATTTGGAAAGCCATAAATACCCTATCAAATAAAAGAAAAGAATTTGATTTTCAAGCCATCAATCGTGCATACACTAGCGCACATATCATTACACATTTCAGAGAAGAAATCAAAGTTCTTAAATCATCAATATCAGCTCCTGTATGCGACTTACATGAACTACAAACATTCCTGGAAGCAGATGTCCTGATTTTAAACAGTTACACATTCCATTCTTAACAGTCAATGAAGTTCACAGTTATCCCTTAACCTTAAAAAACAACACAGCTGGGCTTGATGATATTAGTAATAAGATCTTACGTTATGCTGCACCTGTCATTTCACATACACTAACGTATATTTACAATCAGTGCATTGCAAAATGTTATTTCCCTGAGGCTTTTAAAACTGCTAAGGTGTATCCTCGCTTTAAATCTGTCTCATCCAACAATCTTACCAACTATAGACCAATATCCATATTATCGTCATTATCAAAACCACTCGAAAAACACATACAAAAAATAACTCTACGACACATGCAATAGAACAATTTACTCATAGACAGTCAGTCAGGCTTTAGACCCAATCATTCCTGCCACACAGCTCTTACCAAAATGACAGAAAACTGGTTAGTAAACATAAATGACGACAGACTATGTGGTGCCATCTTTGTCGACTTTAAAAAAGGCATTTCATATGATTGATCGCGATATTCTTGTAAGAAAATTAAATACTTATAAATTGCACCCTGACCTAATAAAATTAATTGCATCGTTTCTTTCAGACAGACAACAGGTAGTATTCTTCAACAATTCTCTATCAAATTCTGCTAAAGTTGACACTGGTGTTCCGCAAGGTTCTATTCTAGGCCCGTTGCTCTTTGCTATCTATATCAATGATCTTCCACTTCATCTTAAACAATCTTCTTGTGACCTTTTTGCCGATGATTGCACAGTCTACACCAGTGACTACGATTGTATTAATCTAGAATCAACTCTTCAGGTCGAGTTATACAATTTAATTAGATGGAGCAAAAATAATGGCATGATTATAAACACCGATAAAACAAAATCAATGCTCATAACAAGACAGAAACTAAAAAACGCAACAAAAACAACACTTCGGCTCTGTACAGAAACATCACAGATAGAAAACGTTAGCGAGTACAAAACACTAGGTCTTATTATTGACCAACATCTGACCTGGAACTCTCATTTGCAATGTCTAACAAAACTCATCGCATAAAAAGTATACCATTTAGCCAAAATTAAGCACTTCATCGATCAAGACACAAGGAAGACATACTATATATCTCATATACAAACACATTAGACTATTGCTCAACAGTTTGGGATGGTTGCTCAGTGTCAAATACAAAGAGGCTTTGCTCTCTCCAAAAGCGAGCAGTAAAGCTTATTAGTGACAAAGATCAAGCACAAACTGCCTCTTAAGAACAGGTTCCTCTTCAACAAAGCCAAGTTAGTACATTAAATTCTTTCAGGGCATGCCCCGCCTTATCTATGGAACCTGTTTAAATTTAGCCCAAAGTGCAGCCAACGATTGAACAACATATGTCTTCCAAAACCTAGACTTGATCTTTACAAGAAAAGCTTTAGTTATTCTGCTGCTCATCTTTGGAATACCGTCCCATCCTGTATAAAAAATATAAATTATACTCCTTCCTACAACTACAAACTTTCCCAATATCTATTTGATGTCGACTACATGCCTCCATGAATTATAAAACTTAAAAGTTATCTTAAACTGCTCTTACAGACACCGAATACAATTAATTGTTTTCTGAATAGTCCCGAAAATTTTGTTTAGTAGATAGTCATTTATAATGTATGTAGTTACTTCTGTACCGAGTGAATGTTTAAGAGCGAAACGTAAATGTTATATTTTATTTTATGTCTCTCAGCTTCAATGTTAATTATGTTCGTTACATGAACAGCATATTTGTAGAATGTCTGGAATAGAGTGAAAGATGTATGATAAAGGGCAGAATGTCAGACGGGCCTGCGTGCCCAATTCTTAACCCTTTTGAAATAAAGATCAATCAATCAATCTCTCTCTCTCTCTCCCCCGCATACCTCTTACTTTCCATCCGTAGGTATTTCTTTATGATTCTATTGTCAATTAAAAAAACCTGTCCAAACATGACTTTAATAAAGTACTGACATATCTTGAAAAAGTTGCATGTCCATTCACTCCCCAGACAAGCCCTGTAATATTTAGCCAGAGAAGAAGCAAGTCTTCTACTCGTATAATATTAGTAGAACTATCAACTATATCAACTTTGTTAACTTCTTCTTTCGGCAAAATGCGTATAATCACAGAGCAGTACACAACATCGATCAGTTGGAACACTGACTTCATCATCCGTGATTTGGACCTACCATTTTAATATTTAAAATGGCTTTTGTAATGTCAGAGTTTAAATCATTTATTTACTCGGCTAATTTATCTTGTTGCTCAGCAAACTTGGACCTGGGAGTGTACATGCATGTCAGCTCCATGACAACTAAGTCGGAGCCTGGGAAGCGGTGTTTAAAGTGGGCATGTTTTACGTGCAGCTCGGAAGCTCTGATCAAGACCTTCGAGTGTTTGACCATTAGAAGAACTAGGGCGCTGTGTGGACCAGGAGCAGTTTATCATCTCCAGCAATGAATAACAAGAAATGAATTTATAGCGTCTATTATTAATCATAGTCAACTTGGCGGACGTGTAACATATACGACTCTGGACAAAATGTCTAAAATAGGAAAGAAGTAGGAACAGCTTTATTACTTAACCAGCACACAGTTATGACGTTTCTGTGTGAACCTTAATCATACAAAAACACGCAGGAGAAAGAAACAGAGAGTGCAGATAAAATATAAATTCATGTGAATGCTATGTAAAAAATAGTAATTGAAAAAAAAATAGAATAAAATACAATACTTCTCTGTGACTTGTAAGATTCGGTAAGGAGGTTCTGAATTATGTGTTACATGTGAGAAAGGAGTGAAACTTAGTGCAGGGGGATTAAGACTGTTGCAGAGGGGAATGTTAGGTGTATCTGAATTGCGAGTTATTTTCATGTGGTTACAGCGTCCCATATTCCTGAATATAGCGGTTCTTAATCACTAGGCGACTTGTGTCATCTGCGTGACGTTGTTTGATGGGTGTTACCAGAAAATCAGATTTGCCTTTGTGGTTGGGGCGATTGAAATGATTACAGCACCAGATTACAACCCCTCTACTCCAACTATATCTTCTCCCGGCTAGATTACCATTGTATCGTTCTGTCCCCTTTCCACGCCCCCTCCCCCAATCCTTATTTACGACCCACCTACCACACATCACAAGTCTCCATTTAAACATTCTCTACACTCCATCATGCACATTTCTGAACACAGCCTCTTACAAGTCACAGCTTCTTACAAGTCACAGGTAAGTGCTCCATTCATTTTATTTTATTCTATTGTTTTCCATTTCTATGTATTTTTTTACGTAAGGTAGATAGAGGTGTATGGTGCAGTTTTACCTCTATCTACCTTATTTATTTACACCAGTTTTACTGCAGTCGCCATCCCTATTATTTTTTTACGTAGCATTCATTTTAATTTATATTTTATTTTCATTCTCTATCTCTTCTTCCTGTGTGTTTTTGTATGATTAAACGTCACAACTCTGTGGTCGTTACTACTTTTTCCATAGTTTGTACATTTTGTTATTTACTGCAGTGGCTTCGTATATAGTTATATACTTAGTTTTATATACTGATACACTAATTATACGAATATGGACAGGATCTCTGTAAGAAATAATCATTCATTCATTCATTCATTTGCATGTCCCTTGCGGAACTTTGCTTCCCAAACAGCACTCCTGTAGGCCTCTCGGTTGTGAGCAAGATGGCCTGCTGCTGCAGGAAATAATAATAACGATAATAATAATAATAATTTAATTTAAAGAAACTAGTAACAAAGACCCATAATATGATCTAAATAAAAGAGAGAGAACCATGCTAGAAAAATATACTGGAAGAATGAAAGATGGAGTGATAAAGGGCAGAATGTAAGACGGGCCTGCGTGCCCAATTCTTTACCCTTTAAAAATAAAGATTATTCATTCATTCATTCATTCATTCATTCATTCATTCATTCATTCATACTGGGCTATCTCCATTTGTTTATCTCAGTAATTTAACATTTGGCAACGACGGAGCTAGAGGATGAATGGATAGAGACACTGTTTATCGGAATACAGGCAGTGGGTTCCATTCCCATCCCGCTGCCGACTTTATCAAGTCGCCCTGGGGACTTAAGGTGAGGAGAGAGAGAGAGGAGAGAGAGAGGAGAGAAAGGAGAGAGAGAGAGAGAGAGGAGAGAGCTGTAAAAATGGGTACTCGACGCGCTGTGAAATGGAAAAGTATCTTTGAGAAGGAAGAATATTAGCCTGCACCGAATCTCTCTCTCTCTCACACACACACACACACACACACCACACACACACACACACACACTCTCTCTCTCTCCCCCCCCCCCCCTTGTTAGTGGATGTGGGGGAAAACCAAGATCTCCTTCTGGAAGCCGTACTCCACCTCCACTTCAAGACTGAGGGAATTTTTTTTAAAAATTATCGTTACTTTTATGTCGACGAAGTTCTCAAATCCTTATCACTAATTTGAAATCTTTAAATTCTGTCTCTGATTTCTATATTTCGGAAATACGAATCAAATCATTTCATATTTGTAAACGTAACAAATAAATACTTTCATAAGACCTCTTAAAGAAAAATTAAAACTCTTAGAAGTGACAGCGTTTTAAAAAGCCAAGCGATGAAAACACACAAACACACACACACATTCAGGCACCAATCCTTCAGATCTCTTGTTGAAACGATTGTCCTGCTTTCAAGAACGATAATTCAATTTTTCAGATCAATAATCCCCAGATGGTCAAGTTCCCTAGCTCTGAATGGCTTATTGGTGCAGTCAAGCATACTTTGACTTGAAAGACATGAACTCAGACACCAAGAAAAGGTCACGCAGTTCCAGCTGCGCTATTTTAAAATTCTGTATCCTGTTTCTGTAGTGCAGACTCTCGGGAATTCTTTGTTTTCCACCGTTTTCCACGAAGAAATTAAAGTATATAAGACTTGATGTGTTTTCAGACCAGCTAGAAGTACACGTAGATTGTAAATCAGGCCAGGCAGACCTGGAGTCTTATGACAGAAACTGTTTTATTTATGAGGTGTCCAACTCACCATCTTGTAGGTGGCTCGGGAGAGTCAGTAAGTAAAGAAGTAAGTCCTGACAGAAGGAGAAAAACTAGACAAGCTGATTTCTTATTTTCGTCTGTCTTCTTCTTCTCTTGAAACTCTCTTATATTTTATGATGTATAGATATCGCGTGGGGGTGGGGGTGTGAAGGAGGGGGCAGATGTATATACATCACTTGAGGGGGAGAGGAATGTATAGGAATGTACATCCCTGGGGGGGGGGGGGTCCACATGTATAGTCATCACTTGAGGAGAAAGAGGAATGTATAGACGTCATCTGAGGTGGGAGAAGAATGTATAGACATCACTTGGGGTTGGGGGTAACAGATGTATAGATATCATGGGGGGGGGGGGGGGGGTAGATGTATAGACATCCCTTGGGGAGGGGGAGATGTATAGACATCCCTTGGGGAGGGGAGATGTATAGACATCGCTTGGGAGTGAAACATTGTCCGATTTGACTGTCAATGAATCATAGCCGATATGTTAACTTCTGCGTTGATGAACCATAGCTGACCAAGACCCTGTCTCACCTTTCCGATGTACCCTCAATAACATGCCTCGCCTGGCTAATGGGCCAGGCATCACCAGGTGCTAATGGAGGTGGAGTCTCTAAAGAAGTACTGCAAACATTCATGCTTTTTAGCTCCACTCGGAGAATGAAAAAGAGAAATTACCGCCACAGTTCGCCTTGAATCCAACGCCGCGCTGTACCGCATTTGAAGAGTCTCGCCAGCAGTGTCTTAACCTCTGGGACAAGCCGGTTCATGCATTTCACCCGATATGACTGCACTCAGGACGTGGGCGACCTCCAGACCAGAGGTGCCGTGATTTGACTGTTTGCTTCGCTTTATACTTTCTACTACCTTTTCCGCAGTGATGCTGCGCGGCAACCTCATTTGCAAATTTCTTCATTGGTCGGGAGGAGCACCGCTCCACGCACGGCAGCTGAAAATCTCGCCAACAGCGGGACCCCGGCGGCGCTTCATTTCCTTTAACCGGCGGGGGCGGCTCTCTCTGCTCTAACGAGCGGAGAAGAAAGCCTGGCCACCCACAAACAACACACGTTACATAATGCAGACCCGATACTCTTTGCGAGAGATGGGCCAATTTCGAGACCATCGGTCGACAAAACCGTACTACATCGTTAGCACGAACCTGGCTGGCTAGCCGTTTACATGCTTCGCTCGACGGACAAACCACTTGCTTCTGCATCGAAACACCTTAACTCTCGCCGTCCGGGAAGGGAGCGAAATCCTGTCTCCCCACGCACGGAACTCGAGAGCGCTTTTTCGCCAAAAGAAACTAGTTAGTCAAGTTAGAGACAACGGTTCATGTAGTAGAAATGATCTAAAGTCACGGTAAAAAAAATCGTTTGGATGTTAGTTGTTTCTTATTCTAACTTTTTTCCCCACTTTTTAAATTTTCTTTTCCTCTTCTCTTCTCTTCTCTTCTGTGTGTGTGTGTGTGTCTCTGTCTTTGTCTTTCTGTGGGTCTCTCTCTGTCTGTGCGTCTCTGTCTGTCTGTCTGTCTCTCTCAAGAGAAAAAAAATTACTTCAGGAATCTAGTACAGAATAAATCAGACAGTAAATCAATTTGGAAAGCCATAAATACCCTATCAAATAAAAGAAAAGAATTTGATTTTCAAGCCATCAATCGTGCATACACTAGCGCACATATCATTACACATTTCAGAGAAGAAATCAAAGTTCTTAAATCATCAATATCAGCTCCTGTATGCGACTTACATGAACTACAAACATTCCTGGACAGCAGATGTCCTGATTTTAAGCAGTTACACATTCCATTCTTAACAGTCAATGAAGTTCACAGTTATCTCTTAACCTTAAAAAACAACAATACAGCTGGGCTTGATGATATTAGTAATAAGATCTTACGTTATGCTGCACCTGTCATTTCACATACACTAACGTATATTTACAATCAGTGCATTGCAAAATGTTATTTCCCTGAGGCTTTTAAAACTGCTAAGGTGTATCCTCGCTTTAAATCTGTCTCATCCAACAATCTTACCAACTATAGACCAATATCCATATTATCGTCATTATCAAAACCATTCGAAAAACACATACAAAAAATAACTCTACGACACATGCAATAGAACAATTTACTCATAGACAGTCAGTCAGGCTTTAGACCCAATCATTCCTGCCACACAGCTCTTACCAAAATGACAGAAAACTGGTTAGTAAACATAAATGACGACAGACTATGTGGTGCCATCTTTGTCGACTTTAAAAAGGCATTTCATATGATTGGTCACGATATTCTTGTAAGAAAATTAAATACTTATAAATTGCACCCTGACCTAATAAAATTAATTACATCGTTTCTTTCAGACAGACAACAGGTAGTATTCTTCAACAATTCTCTATCAAATTCTGCTAAAGTTGACACTGGTGTTCCGCAAGGTTATATTCTAGGCCCGTTGCTCTTTGCTATCTATATCAATGATCTTCCACTTCGTCTTAAACACTCTTCTTGTGACCTTTTTGCCGATGATTGCACAGTCTACACCAGTGGCTACGATTGTATTAATCTAGAATCAACTCTTCAGGTCGAGTTATACAATTTAATTAGATGGAGCAAAAATAACGGCATGATTATAAACACCGATAAAACAAAATCAATGCTCATAACAAGACAGAAACTAAAAAACGCAACAAAAACAACACTTCGGCTCTGTACAGAAACATCACAGATAGAAAACGTTAGCGAGCACAAAACACTAGGTCTTATTATTGACCAACATCTGACCTGGAACTCTCATTTGCAATGTCTAACAAAACTCATCGCATAAAAAGTATACCATTTAGCCAAAATTAAGCACTTCATCGATCAAGACATAAGGAAGACATACTATATATCTCATATACAAACACATTAGACTATTGCTCAACAGTTTGGGATGGTTGCTCAGTGTCAAATACAAAGAGGCTTTGCTCACTCCAAAAGCGAGCAGTAAAGCTTATTAGTGACAAAGATCAAGCACAAACAACTAACCAGCACAAACATATCAAAATACTGCCTCTTAAGAACAGGTTCCTCTTCAACAAAGCCAAGTTAGTACATCAAATTCTTTCACGGCATGCCCCGCCTTATCTATGGAACCTGTTTAAATTTAGCCCAAAGTGCAGCCAACGATTGAACAACATATGTCTTCCAAAACCTAGACTTGATCTTTACAAGAAAAGCTTTAGTTATTCTGCTGCTCATCTTTGGAATACCGTCCCATCCTGTATAAAAAATATAAATTATACTCCTTCCTACAACTACAAACTTTCCCAATATCTATTTGATGTCGACTACATGCCTCCATGAATTATAAAACTTAAAAGTTATCTTAAACTGCTCTTACAGACACCGAATACAATTAATTGTTTTCTGAATAGTCCCGAAAATTTTGTTTAGTAGATATTTATAATGTATGTAGTTACTTCTGTGCCCAATTCTTAACCCTTTTGAAATAAAGATCAATCAATCTCTCTCTCTCTCTCTCTCTCTCTCCCCCCCCCCCCCCCCCCCCCCCGCATACCTCTTACTTTCCATCCGTAGGTATTTCTTTATGATTCTATTGTCAATTAAAAAAACCTGTCCAAACATGACTTTAATAAAGTACTGACATATCTTGAAAAAGTTGCATGTCCATTCACTCCCCAGACAAGCCCTGTAATATTTAGCCAGAGAAGAAGCAAGTCTCCTACTCGTATAATATTAGTAGAACTATCAACTATATCAACTTTGTTAACTTCTTCTTTCGGCACAATGCGTATAATCACAGAGCAGTACACAACATCGATCAGCTGGAACACTGACTTCATCATCCGTGATTTGGACCTACCATTTTAATATTTAAAATGGCTTTTGTAATGTCGGAGTTTAAATCATTTATTTACTCGGCTAATTTATCTTGTTGCTCAGCAAACTTGGACCTGGGAGTGTACATGCATGTCAGCTCCATGACAACTAAGTCGGAGCCTGGGAAGCGGTGTTTAAAGTGAGCATGTTTTACGTGCAGCTCAGAAGCTCTGATCAAGACCTTCGAGTGTTTGACCATTAGAAGAAATAGGGCGCTGTGTGGACCAGGAGCCGTTTATCATCTCCAGCAATGAATAACAAGAAATGAATTTATAGCGTCTATTATTAATCATAGTCAACTTGGCGGACGTGTAACATATACGACTCTGGACAAAATGTCTAAAATAGGAAAGAAGTAGGAACAGCTTTATTACTTAACGAGCACACAGTTATGACGTTTTTGTGTGAACCTTAACCATACAAAAACACGCAGGAGAAAGAAACAGAGAGTACAGATAAAATATAAATTCACATGAATGCTATGTAAAAAATAGTAATTGAAAAAAAATAGAATAAAATACAATACTTCGCTGTGACTTGTAAGATGCGGTAAGGAGGTTCTGAATTATGTGTTACATGTGAGAAAGGAGTGAAACTTAGTGCAGGGGGATTAAGACTGTTGCAGAGGGGAATGTTAGGTGTAGCTGAATTGAGAGTTATTTTCATGTGGTTACAGCGTCCCATATTCCTGAATGTAGCGGTTCTTAATCACTAGGCGACTTGTGTCATCTGCGTGACGTTGTTTGATGGCTGTTACCAGAAAATCAGATTTGCCTTTGTGGTTGGGGCGATTGAAATGATTACAGCACCAGATTACAACCCCTCTACTCCAACTATATCTTCTCCCGGCTAGATTACCATTGTATCGTTCTGTCCCCTTTCCACGCCCCCTCCCCCAATCCTTATTTACGACCCACCTACCACACATCACAAGTCTCCATTTAAACATTCTCTACACTCCACCATGCACATTTCTGAACATAGCCTCTTACAAGTCACAGCTTCTTACAAGTCACAGCTAAGTGCTTCATTCATTTTATTTTATTCTATTGTTTTCCATTTCTATGTATTTTTTACATAAGGTAGATAGAGGTGTATGGTGCAGTTTTACCTCTATCTACCTTATTTATTTAAACCAGTTTTACTGCAGTCGCCATCCCTTTTATTTTTTTACGTAGCATTCATTTTAATTTATATTTTATTTTCATTCTCTATCTCTTCTTCCTATGTGTTTTTGTATGATTAAACGTCACAACTCTGTGGTCGTTACTACTTTTTCCATAGTTTGTACATTTTGTTATTTACTGCAGTGGCTTCGTATATAGTTATATACTTAGTTTTATATACTGATACACTAATTATACGAATATGGACAGGATCTCTGTAAGAAATAATCATTCATTCATTCATTCATTTGCATGTCCCTTGCGGAACTTTGCTTCCCAAACAGCACTCCTGTAGGCCTCTCGGTTGTGAGCAAGATGGCCTGCTGCTGCAGGAAATAATAATAACGATAATAATAATAATAATAATAATAATAATTTAATTTAAAGAAACTAGTAACAAAGACCCATAATATGATTTAAATAAAAGAGAGAGAACCATGCTAGAAAAATATACTGGAAGAATGAAAGATGGAGTGATAAAGGGCAGAATGTAAGACGGGCCTGCGTGCCCAATTCTTTACCCTTTAAAAATAAAGATTATTCATTCATTCATACTGGGCTATCTCCATTTGTTTATCTCAGTAATTTAACATTTGGCAACGACGGAGCTAGAGGATGAATGGATAGAGACACTGTTTATCGGAATACAGGCAGTGGGTTCCATTCCCATCCCGCTGCCGACTTTATCAAGTCGCCCTGGGGACTTAAGGTGAGGAGAGAGAGAGAGGAGAGAGAGAGAGGAGAGAGAGAAGAGAGAAAGGAGAGAGAGAGGAGAGAGAGAAGAGAGAAAGGAGAGAGAGAGGAGAGAGAGAAGAGAGAAAGGAGAGAGAGAGAAGAGAGAGAGGAGAGAGAGAAGAGAGAAAGGAGAGAGAGAGGAGAGAGAGCTGTAAAAATGGGTACTCGACGCGCTGTGAAATGGAAAAGTATCTTTGAAAAGGAAGAATATTAGCCTGCACCGAATCTCTCTCTCACACACACACACACACCACACACACACACTCTCTCCCCCCCCCCCCTTGTTAGTGGATGTGGGGGAAAACCAAGATCTCCTTCTGGAAGCCGTACTCCACCTCCACTTCAAGACTGAGGGAATTTCAAAAAAAAAAATTATCGTTAATGTCGACGAAGTTCTCAAATCCTTAGCACTAATTTGAAATCTTTAAATTCTATCTCTGATTTCTATATTTCGGAAATACGAATCAAATCATTTCATATTTGTAAACGTAACAAATAAATGCTTTCATAAGACCTCTTAAAGAAAAATTAAAACTCTTAGAAGTGACAGCGTTTTAAAAAGCCAAGCGATGAAAACACACACACACACACACATTCAGGCACCAATCCTTCAGATCTCTTGTTGAAACGATTGTCCTGCTTTCAAGAACGATAATTCAATTTTTCAGATCAATAATCCCCAGACGGTCAAGTTCCCTAGCTCTGAATGGCTTATTGGTGCAGTCAAGCATACTTTGACTTGAAAGACATGAACTCAGACACCAAGAAAAGGTCACGCAGTTCCAGCTGCGCTATTTTAAAATTCTGTATCCTGTTTCTGTAGTGCAGACTCTCGGGAATTCTTTGTTTTCCACCGTTTTCCACGAAGAAATTAAAGTATATAAGACTTGATGTGTTTTCAGACCAGCTAGAAGTACACGTAGATTGTAAATCAGGCCAGGCTGACCCGGAGTCTTATGACAGAAACTGTTTTATTTATGAGGTGTCCAACTCACCATCTTGTAGGTGGCTCGGGAGAGTCAGTCAGTAAAGAAGTAAGTCCTGACAGAAGGAGAAAAACTAGACAAGCTGATTTCTTATTTTCGTCTGTCTTCTTCTTGTCTCTTGAAACTCTCTTATATTTTATGATGTATAGATATCGCGTGGGGGTGGGGGTGGGAAGGAGGGGGCAGATGTATATACATCACTTGAGGGGGGAGAGGAATGTATAGGAATGTACATCCCTGGGGGGGGGGGGGTCCACATGTATAGTCATCGCTTGAGGAGAAAGAGGAATGTATAGACGTCATCTGAGGTGGGAGAAGAATGTATAAACATCACTTGGGGTTGGGGGTAACAGATGTATAGACATCATTGGGGGGGGGGGGGGAGTAGATACATAGACATCCCTTGGGGAGGGGGAGATGTATAGACATCCCTTGGGGAGGGGAGATGTATAGACATCACTTGGGAGTGAAACATTGTCCGATTTGACTGTCAATGAATCATAGCCGATATGTTAACTTCTGCGTTGATGAACCATAGCTGACCAAGACCCTGTCTCACCTTTCCGATGGTACCCTCAATAACATGCCTCGCCTGGCTAATGGGCCAGGCATCACCAGGTGCTAATGGAGGTGGAGTCTCTAAAGAAGTACTGCAAACATCCATGCATTTTAGCTCCACTCAGAGAATGAAAAAGAGAAATAACCGCCACAGCTCGCCTTGAATCCAACGCCGCGCTGTACCTCAATACTTTCACCACGGCAGCGACAATTATGCAGCAGTTCAGGGGGATACAACAACAACAGCGACAGCAACAACAGCAATAACAACAACAATAGCGACAGCAACAACAGCAATAACAACAACAACAGCGACAGCAACAACAGCAATAACAACAACAACAGCGACAGCAACAACAGCAATAACAACAACAACAGCGACAGCAACAACAGCAATAACAACAACAACAGCGACAGCAACAACAGCAATAACAACAACAATAGCGACAGCAACAACAGCAATAACAACAACAACAGCGACAGCAACAACAGCAATAACAACAACAACAGCGACAGCAACAACAGCAATAACAACAACAACAGCGACAGCAACAACAGCAATAACAACAACAACAACAACAACAGCGACAACAGCAATAACAACAACAACAACAGCGACAGCAACAACAGCAATAACAACAACAATAGCGACAGCAACAACAGCAATAACAACAACAATAGCGACAGCAACAACAGAAACAACAACAGCGACAGCAGCGACAGCAATAACAACAACAATAGCGACAGCAACAACAGCAATAACAACAACAATAGCGACAGCAACAACAGCAATAACAACAACAGCGACAGCAACAACAGAAACAACAACAATAAAAACAACAACAATAAAAACAACAACAAAGACATCACTCTGTCTCTAGCCAATGATTTCACAGTTTGTGAAATATGGTCAAAACACTTTTGTCTTACAAACTGACCTCTCCAAGTTGCAGAACACTTGCACTGGATTGTGAATGAGAAATCTCAACTTCCATCAACAGATGACATCTCCCTACTTCAAGATCGTCTTTGAAGGCAGAATTAGTCATTAGTACAATCTATTCATCGTAATCTCCTTTTCTTTCTCAACACTTGATGGTCATTGTAGCCTTTTTTAGTTGTTATCGTTAATGTCATCACTATTATTGTCACAGTAAGCATAAAACAGTAACTGAACTTTGTTTCCTGTTCAACAGCTATGGACTCTTGTAACATGCTCAAACATGGAGGTAAAGCGTCTTCGTGACAATTTACTTTATCAGAAGGGAGTCCAGTTAGCACCGAAGCATTCTATCTTTCTAAAGCAGTAAAAATCAAATCTATGGCAAAAAATGATAAAACATTTTTTTAATGCTTCTATCTCTTTGCACAGATGATTCCTGATATTAAAAGTCCTGTCTGGTCGACTTAAATGTCTTGAAGTTGACTTGCTACGGCGACACTTAGTAAATACTGTTTATGAATTGTAATCGTTCAATCTCTAGCGTAGCCCATTGTTCATGGATAGACTTTTACGATCATTAAATTCCCTTCATGAAATGACAGCCGTTTGTATTTAAAATTCAGTGTTTCGTCTTGCAGGTATACATTCCTACATATAAGAAGCAGTCAGTTTAATCTTACTGATAACTTGTATGGCTGAATCTAGAATACACGAATTGATTAGGACTTACAATTTGGATGACTGACGTTCTATGGAAGAGAGAGTATAGCAGCAGACTTTCTGATATCTTAGATAAATGATGCTTCACAAAATTTAGGAAAGAGATGAGTTTAACTATAACAAGATGATGCTGCTAATGGCATCTGCAACAAAGGTGGCAACGAGTAATTAATAGTGCAGATGAAAGTGTACACAATCCTTGCCATAGTAATGACTAAATGGGAATAATAGTAGAAACTCTTTAAGTATTAGTTCCATCAAATTAATTCCATGAACTAAAATATAAGAATAAAAATGAACTTATATGGGCATGTAAAAAATAACACATACGAGATCTATCGACTTTAAAAATCGACTCCATTGATTTGCTATAAATCTGTCGCTATAGGCTTCCTGGGGCAACATAATCTTATCCCAGCGATCTTATGACGAGGGCACGACCTTCATGGGATGTTATAAAGTCTGTTGTGGCTGTGAAGATCTTTTGTTTTCTCTGAGAGTGAAAAACTTTCATGATTTTGTGGGGAAAAAAACTTGTTGTCATTCGTGCTGTAGAAGTAACAGTGATGGACTTAAAAGTTTCAGGTGGCACAGAGGGTAGAAGGTGTACCCCTGCACAACTTTTGTTTATCATTTACGTGTTATTAGTAGAATCTTTGACTACAGGTAAGTGTGACATTTTTTCCTTCCTTTTCTCTCTCTGTCTCTCTCTCTGTCTCTCTCTCTCTCTGTTCCATCTATCATAAAACACTTTGTTCTCAGAAGCCACATACAGGATGTTTTCCAATTAAAATCATCGAAAACTGTCGCTCTGTTGTAAAAAAACTGTCGTTTCTTTGTCAAAAACAACTGCTTTCTTATAAAAAAAACAGTTGCTTCTTTGTCAAAAGCAATTGATTTCTTGTCAAAAACAGTTGTTCTGTTGCCAGTCTTAGACGAAATAAAGAAAAAGTAAAAACTCTTAAACATTGTGAAAGACATCTTGTGAACCTAAATGTATAAACTGGGAAAAATGTCACAACTGTGTGCTCGTTAAATAATAAAGCGCTTCCTACATTTTTCCTAATTTATACATTTTGTTATCACAGTTTTACTGCAACGACTTAGTGTATAGTCATCATCATCATCATCATCATCATATTCTGTGCAGATTGGCGTTGGCTATTATGCTTCTCCAGAGTACCCGATCCTTCATGCAGGCCATCAGCTCAGTTGGTGATCTCCTCTCACACCATCTCGTCAGACAGTCCAGTATCATTTCTCTTGGTCTTCCTCTGGATCTTCTTCCTTCTAGTTTTCCTGTTGTTATAATATTTTCAATGCCCCCTCTTCTCATTGCATGTCCTATGAAAGTACATTGTCTCTCTCTTATTTTTTTGACAAGATTTTTTTTGTCTCTCTAGTTCTTCTCATACCTTTTTCATTAGTTACTTTTGCTGTCCAGGGGATTTGCAACATTCTCCTAATAAACCACATTTCTGCTGCTTCCAATGATTTTTGTGCAGACCTGCCTGTTGTCCATGATTCACTTCCATATAACAAGATAGGTTCAATATAGCATTTTAGGACTAGTTTTCTAACATTCATTGATAAGGATGTATTGGATAATATGTTTCTCATTTTCTGAAATGCAGTCTTTGCTTAGCCTATTCTATTCCTAATTTCTGTTCTGCATTTCCCATTTGAAGTTATTGCTTCTCCAAGGTATTTGAATTTCTGCACCTGCTTTAGAATAGTTCCGTATACGGCATGTTGGTGGATTCTGTTTCTTAGATATAACCATAGTCTCTGTCTTTTTGATGTTTAAAGTAAGGCCTTTCTGTTTACTTCCTTTAGCGACTTTATCAAAGAGATTTTGCAGGTCTTGTTGGTTCTCAGCTATCAGTACTGTGTCGTCAGTATACCGAAAGTTGTTAATATTGTATCCTCCAATTTTTATGCCTGGTTCTGTGATGATCATTCTTAGAATATTCTCGCTGTACAGAGTAAAAAGGTCTGGATATATTACACAAACTTGTTGCACTCCTTGTTTTATAGGTTGATATTTTCCAGTACTATTTTTAACTCGAATTGCTACTTCTTGCTGCCAGTATAGATATTTTACAATCCTCAAGTCTTTGCCGTCTATATTTATGTCTTCAAGTATTTTAATAATTTCATTATGTTTCACCTTGTCGAATGCCTTGGTATAATCAATGAAGCATAAGTAGAGATCTTTCTGTACACTTCTGAAGCTCTTTATGTTAATGTTCGGAAAGCATAAATGGCATTGTGTGTTCCCTTTCCTTCAACAAATCCAAACTGTTCATCTGCTATTTCCATTTTTATCTTTTTCCTTGTTCTTCTCATAATTATTCTCATAAGTAACTTCGTTATGTGACATGAGAGGCTGATAGTCCGGTGGTCGTCACATTCCTTTGCACCTGGTTTCTTTGGTAGTGCTATAAATGTAGATTTAAGCAGGTCACTGGGCATATAACCACTGTTGTAAATGTCATTCAGTAACTTGGTTATTATTTTTATTCCTATCTTATCTAGCGCCTCTATTTCTTCTATTGTTATATTATCAGGCCCAGTCGCTTTTCCTTTCTTCATGTGTTTGATGGCATCTATGATTTCATCTTCAAGTATTGGTGGTCTGTCACAGTTTTCAGTATCTAGTGTTAATTCTGGTCTTTCTCCTCCACATAGCTCACCGATATACTCTGTCCACCTGTCCACAATGTCTTCTTTTCCCATTAACATTTTACCTTCTTTTGATTTCAGGCATCCTGTGGTATATTTTGAATTCCTGCCTGTGAGTTCACTAATTCGTCTGTCCATGTTTTTGCTGTCTTTATTATGGGAGTCCTCTATCTGTCTGCACTGTTCATTTAACCACACTTCCTTTGCTTCTCTGCATTTGCGTCTTATTTATTTATTTATCCTGCTATATTTTTCTTGGTTATTTTTACTCCTCCTCCTCCTGTCCATCAGTCCTAAGATGTCGTCTGTCATCCAATTATTTTTAGGGGCTTCTTTTTTCGGTGGTATTATCTCCTTAACAGTTTGGTGGATAGAATCTCTTAACATTTCCCATTGTTCATCTGTTGCTTTGTATCTATTTATTATAATAACTATGTATTGTTCTCGCAGTTCTTGGTCATTTTAAAGGAGTTCTGTATTCAGTTTGATGTTTCCCATTTTTCTGCATGCTTTCTTTAGCTTTATTCTAATTTTTCCACAGAGTGGATCATGGTCACTATTGCAGTCAGCTCCTGGCATGGTTTTTGTTGTCAGTAATGCTTTCCAGAATCGTTTGTTGATTAATATTTAGTCTATCTGGTTAAAAGTCTTTTTGTTCCAGAGGATCATTCATTAACGTCGTTCATGACAAATCTATGACTCTGAATAAGCATAATTGTTCTTGGGAGCTTCATCAGTGGTTTCCCGTTGCCTTCTGTCGGTTTGTGTACGGACTCTCCGCTAGCCTTTGGACTCCCTGTCCTACCCGCAAGGCAGAGGGAGCGAGAAGTTTTAAGGCGCCTCTTACCCGCCTTGTATAGTTATATACTAAGTTTTATATACTTATACACTAAATTAATCTTGTAATCCTGTACATGAGATTTTAAATCAGAATATTATTGTTAAAGAATTCTCAGCCTATACGGGCATTATCTTCTCCACTCTCCGGGTGTTTGTACGATGAAGAAATCTTTGTTTTTGTTTGGAGAAAAATATTCTTTTCCCTAAATTACAATTTCCATGTAAGAAGCCAAGATGACAGTGTAAACTAGGGGAAAAAACTAAGCGATTGTGCTAAATGACATTAGCATTACCGACAAACTAGATGACTTTGTTATATGATAATCTGATCAAACCATGAGAACTTTAATCTGCCAAAATCCAAACAACAGTGTTTCTCAGCCAGGATTCAGCGAAACCTTAGGATTCCACGAGAGACAGACAGGATTTTCGTTAGCCTAGCTATGACTTACGCTAGAGGTAGCAAGGACTCTCTCTAGACATAGCTAGGACTTTTGCAAGAGGTAGCAAGGACTTTCTCTAGACATAGCTCAGATTTCCGCAAGGTATGGCTAGGAATTCCCAGGAAGATAACCATAACTACACAAGACAGAAATGAGTTCCGCTATAGACAGGATTTTCTATAGAAATAAATGGGAGTTTTATCGGAGATAGCTAGGCCTTCTATCAGAGAACACACAATAATCTCTCTCTCTCTCTCTCTCTATATATATATATATATATATATATAGATGTATGTATGTATATATGTTACAGCATAATTCTGGAACGCCCGGAGCAATTTCAACCAAACTTGGTACACATTATGACTTACAATCTGGAGAAAGGTATTGTGGGGTAACACATCCCTAATTCCCATAGGGGTGGGGTGGGAAGGGGTGACATGGTAAATTCAAGGAGGAACAAGAGAATAGCCAAAGGGAGATAATCGTGAAATAGATCGGTGCTGGTCTAAGAGCAGCATTTGTAGCCTTCTGTCTCTTTTTGTTTTAATTATATTTGTAAAAATAAATTTTAACTTTGTTTTTTTTCCGTATGTTTATATTAGCCTTTTATTGTATTCTATAGTCGATTTCATTGTTCAGTGATAGTGTGCCTTTTTTTATTTTTTTCAAATTAGCTTTTCAACTTAGGAAGAGAGAGAGAGAGGAAGAGAGAGGGAGACAGGGAGAGAGAGAGAAGGAGAGAGAGACGAAGAGAGAGGGAGAGAGAAGGAGAGAGAGAATTAATCTTTATTCTTTATTTTTAAAGGGTAAAGAATTGGGCACGCAGGCCCATCTTACATTCTGCCCTTCATCACTCCATCTTTCATTCTTTCCACACACTTGATTTAATATAAATATACAAATTTAATTAGGAAAAAACATATCAAAAGAGTGTAAGATTTAACTACTACATTCAAAGTAAAAGAGAAGAAGTAATTAACCTAATAAAATAGCTCTCACGCACACATACACACACAGACATATACATAAACAAAAATACATTGTAAATACAGATGTTCTAACATATGTTTTTTAACAAACATTAAAATAATTTCTAACAATATCTAACAAGTTGCTTTTCTAACTATGTAATTGAAGTACTTGACGGCTGGCGAGTCATGTGTTGAGAGAGAAGGAGAGAGAGAGAGGGAGAGAGAGAAGGAGGAGAGAAGAGAGATATAGAGAGGGGGAGAGGGGAGAGAGGGAGAGGAGAGAGAGGTAGAGAGAGAGAGAGAAGAAGGGAGAGAGGGAAAGAAAGGGAGAAAGAGTGATAGGGAGAGGGAGAGAGGGGAGAGAGATAGGGACAGAGGGAGAGGGAGAGAGGGGAGAGAGATAGGGACAGAGGGAAAGGGAGAGAGATAGGGACAGAGGGAAAGGGAGAGAGATAGGGACAGAGGGAAAGGGAGAGAGATAGATTTGAGATCGCCATGTTTCTCCCACAGACAACGTTATGTTACTTGCTCAAGGGTGGGTTCACACAAGAATTTATTTATTCTTGCTCCTGGAGGGGAAACTAAAAATGTAGTTTAAAATCAACTTTGGAATTAAATTAATATTATAGTGAATTTGTAAAAGATATTACTCTATAATTTGTATACAGTACTTATACTTTTAAATACTGGTAACTAGAATTACTTCGATATCACACTATAGATAGAATGCATTCCCTCTCCTGTCTAGTAGACGATGGGGATAAATAAATATCCGGGCAACGCCGGGTAATCAGCTAGTTAGTGTATAAGTATACAACTATACATGAAGCACTGCAGTAAAGCTGTGATACCAAAATGTATAAACTAGGGAAAAAAAAGTATCTTATCTTATATCTTATAAGATATAAAAAAGTAATTCGCCAATTTTTCCTGTGTTCGGTGAGTCTTTCAACCTCATCAAGGGATTTTATGCCTGTTAATTTGGCCTCTCTTAACAATGTCCTCTTTAGAGTTTCACGCGGCCTGCTTCTTTTTCTTTGGCCTGTTGTGTTCCAGCTGATAGCTTGTTTTTGGGATTCTCTGATCATTTCTTCTCATCAAGTGACCAACATATGTCCATCTCCTTTTCCTGATCACCAATGAGACTGGTTGTTGTTCAGTCATCTGTCTTATCTCTGCATTGTTTTTGAATTCATTCCACTTGATGGCGAGTATTTTCCTTAGGCATTTGTTTTCAAAAGAGTCTAATTTCTTGTCTATTTCTTTAGTTGTTTTCCAGCTTTCGCGTGCATAAATGAGGGTGGATTTTACATTTGAATTGAATAGTCTTAACTTGGTTTTTGTGCTTATAACTTTTGAACGCCAAATGTTCTCAAGAATCTTGAAGATCGATACTACTTTTGCAATTCTGATTCTAACTTCCTTTCTGGTGTCACCATACTAGTCTATGTAGCTGAGAAAAAAAAGTAGGAACAGCTTTATTACTTAACGACTACAAAATTGTGACATTTCGGCGTGAGCCTTAATCGTACAAACACACACAGGACGATGAATTAGAGAGAGAAGAGATAAAGTATAGATTCATATGAATCCTATGTTAAAAAATAATAAATAAATAAAATAAATAGAGCACTTAGTGTGAAATAATATGTTTTTCCTCCCCTCGTTCAGAAATACGCACGCTAAAAGTGTGCTACGTTCAGAAATGTATAGAAATGCGCACGCTAAAAATGTACTACGTTCAGAAATGCGCACGCTAAAAATGTACTACGTTCAGAAATTTACAGAAATGCGCATGGTGGAGCGTAGAGAACGTTTAAACAGAGACGTGGTGTGTGATGGGTGGAACGTAACTGAGGGTGGTGGGTGGGAAAACTGATGAGGGGAGAAAGAATGATACAATGGTAACTTAGCCAGGTGAAGGTGAAATAAATGATTAAGGTTAGGGTAGAGGGGTTGTAATGCCATGAGGTTCTGAATTATGTGCAACAAGTGAGAAGAGAATGGAGCTTAGTGGAGAGTGATTATGATTGTGGAAGAGGAGAATGTTATGTGTAGCTGAATAATGAGTTCAAGCCGTGTGGTTACAGAGTCCCATATTCCTGAATGTAACGGTTCTCATGCGCTAGGCGGCTTATGTCATCTGCGTGACATTGTTTGATGGCTGTTACCAGAAAATCAGATTTGCATCTGTGGTTGGAGCCATTGAAATGATTCGGGACTGGTTTTGAAGCATGCTGTATGATATCGTACAGATGTTTCTGTATGCGGTCCCCTAGTCTGAGGCCAGTGTCACTAATATATGTTATCCTGCATCTTTTGCATACGATGACATATATTACATTACGGGGCTCGCCTGTGAATATCTCATGAAGAGCTAGGACAGTTTTCGTTTCCCAGACTACAGGGGAGGTAACACAACGAGGGCGGTTACATTTTCTGGTACCAACATATGCAAGGTTCCGCTTCAAGTGGCTGTGGACGAGGATGCCCTTAAGATTTGGCTCACGCTTGTATGGTAATAGGGGCGGATCAGAGAAAATGTCGCGGGTGTGAAGGTCGAGTCGGATTTTCTGGGTAGTGGCAATGACGGAAAAATTCTAATAAATTGTTGGACTGATCTATAAACTTCAGATTATCCTAACATATGCAGCGAAGACGGATGAGTTGGGAGTATGGGATGGAGTTCTTACAGGCTTCAGGATGGAAGGAGGTGTAAAGTATATAGGTGTGGTTGTTGATGGCCTTCTAAACTACACAGGTAACAAGCTTGTTTGTGCCAATAGATATTTTAATGTCTAAAAAGTTGACAGGCTTGTCAGAAATTTCATAAGTGAATTTTATGTTATTATTCAGTTAGTTAGCGAATTCAATACATTTTTTAGCTCGTCCTGTCGCACACTGGTTCAATCCACACGGTTTGAACTAGTTATTTAGCTACACATGACATTCTCCTCTTCCACAATCATAATCACTCTCCAATAAGCTCCTTTCTCTTCTCACTTGTTACACATAGTTCAGAATCTCCTCACATTACAATCCCTCTACCCCAACCATAATCGTTTATTCACCTTCTCCTGGCTAGGTTACCATTGTATCACTCTCTCTCTCTCTCCTCAACAGTTTCCCCACCCACCACCCTCAGTTACGATCCACCTATCATACATCACAAGTCTCTGATTAAGCATGCTCTACGCTCCACCATGGGCATTTCTGTACATTTCTAACGAGCACATTTTAACGTAGCACATTTTTAGCGGGCATTTCTGAACGAGCGGCGGAAAGCTACATATTCTTTCAAGTTCTAGCTAAGTGCTCTATTCATTTTTTTAAAACATAGGATTCATGTGAATCTATACTTTATCTCCTCTCTCTAATTCTTCGTCCTCTGTGTGTGTTTGTGTGAATAAGGCTCATGCCGAAACGTCACAACTTTGTTCCTATTTTTTCCGTAGTTTATACTTATATCAGAGATAATTAAGAGTTCTATCAGAGACAGCTAGGCCTTCTATCCTAGATAACTATATCTTTTATCAGACATAGCTTGGAGTGTTGGATTTATATAAAGAGAACTGTGGCGAATGGATCATAACGAGTGGAATTCAATTCAAATCTTTACGCCCAAGACTGACAGAAAGATCGAGTACCCATCGATTTGGCCAAACCTATCTTTCCTGTAATAAAGTTACCTTTATCAAGAGCTGGTCTTTTTTTTTTCAACAGACAAGTACAGCTATGTCCTTGCCAGTTATAAAACCTAATATCTTCATATAGAGTCTTCTGACTCATCCACATAGCCACAAGTGGGCACTCATGACTCTTATCACCCTCTTTTGTCTTCTCCGAACCCGACAGAAGGGATACAGTGCATGAAGCGGGAAGAGATTGGCAACAGAGAAGGAAATCTGTACCAGTGTAACGACATCATCCTGACCGAGTGTTGTGAGAGGAACAGGACCTTCACCTGCTGTGAGCCTGCCTGGAAGCACAACATGTAGGTCAAGTTAAACTGGTGGTAGTTGCGCTGTTACTAAGTAGTGGGTGAGTTGTTTAAGATGGTGGCGGATTAAGTCGATGATGATGATGGTGGTGGTGACTGAGTTGTTGGTGATGGCAGTTGAGTTGTTGATGATGAAGGAGTTGTTGATAGTGGTAGTTTAGTGTTGATGATGGTGGTGATTGAGTTGTTGATGGTGGTGATTGAGTTGTTGTTGGCGGTGGTTGGCTTGCTGATGATGGTGGTGAATGAGCTGTTTATTGTGGCAGTTGAGTTGTTGATGATGAATGAGTTGTTGATGGTGTAGTTGGGTTGCTACTGATGGTGGTGATTGAGTTTTTTATGGTAGTAGTTAAGTTGTTGATGATAGTGGTGGTTGAGTTGTTGATGATGGTCGTTGAATGTTGACGATGATGGTAGTGATTGAGTTGTTTATTGTGGCAGTTGATGGACTGGTATAAAACTCCTACTAACTGCATGTCACTAATGACGGAACACCGATGGCTTGCCAGTTAGACTTGTAAAACATGTTCACTTCTTGTCTCTTCTTTAAATTTATTTTTAAAATATTGATTAATTTAAAACATGTAATACCAAAAAAAAAATGTTGACAGAAATGTTAAAACCTTAGAAAACCACATGGATGCAAACTTCAAACTTTTGATAACCCATCTGACGGAAACTTTAATCAAGTAAATGAAAACTTTGAACCTATGAACAGACGAGACCAGCTGTGGCTGCTGTTCGCAGTGGTTATAATGGCTTGCATAATGTGTCTGCTGGTGTCCTGGTGCAGTGGTCAGAGTGAGTTCTTCAGGTCACCTACAGCAAAGGACGCTGCGAGAAACTGGAAGGATAAGTTTGTTGACACGTAAGTTTGTCGTCCGGCCATTTTGTCAGATAGCACAAGCAAACAACATGTGTCTTCTGTTTTCTGTGTTAGAATAATTGCCTTTTGCTGGTTGCATTAGGATAAAATGATGAGACAATAGTTAGAACAGAAAGGTATTGATGCAGAAGGCAGGAAGATATTAATACATTAATGGGAAGATATTGATACATTAATTGAAAGGTACTGTCCATGGGTTATTAAGTTTTTGTGTCTTTATTTGTTTAGTGATAGATGATACAGCTATCACGTAGACAAAAGTATATTTATTGTGTGATGTTGAAGGTTTGCTGTTCTTGTCGGAAATATGGGTGAAGTGTGTGTGTGTGTGTGTGTGTGTGTGTGTGTGTGTATGTTGAGGAGCGGGCGTGTAGCGGGACTTGTCTACCACGCAAATTACCTAACACCAAGCCGGTTGTAGCTAAAAATGAATGTCATGATGACATAAGGCACCTTTGTCTGTAGCCATCTTGTATCTAGCACTAGAACAAAGAAAATGGGCTCTCGAGCCAACCTTACTCAAGAGAATCAAGTTACAGGCATCCAGATGTGCTATTTTAATTGTTGTAACATGGAGGTAATATAACATCACTGACGTCCATGTCTTGCCCACAGCCAACAACAACATGGCTTTTAACATGGCTTTCAACATGGTTTTGTGCTGCGAGACACTTATATATTTACCATTCATTCATTCATTCATTTTGCATGTCCCTTGCGGAACTTTGTTTCCCTAACAGCACTCCTGTAGGCCTCTCGGTTGTGAGCAAGATAGCCTGTTGCTGATGCATCCATTTGCAGATCATCAACGATGCCGCCTTCATCATCGCCTTGGTCTTCCTCTCTTTCTTTTTCCCATTATGTACCCTTCCAAGATGGTCTTCTCTAGATTATCATGATGTTTAATGTGTCCAAAATATTTAAGTTTTCTCTCTTTAATCCTCTTTACTAGCCAGCCTTCTTCAATATTAAGCTCTTGTAGTATGGATATATTTGTTCTTTTTTGTGTCCACGATATTTGGAGAACTCTTCTGTAGCATTTACGTTCAAAGGCATTTATGTGTTTCTCAGCAGTTTTGTTAAGTGTCCAGGTCTCACAGACATATGTTGCAATGGGAAAGATGCATGCCCTTCAAAATCTTATTTTAGTAGTTCTGTCTGTTCCTCTCCACAGCTTCTTTAGTCGTTTTACTTTATGAAGAGCGATAGATGTCCTCCTTTTAATTTCCCTCATTGTATCTCCATTATTAGTTAGTAGTGATCCAAGATATTCAAAACTCTCCACTTCTCTCAATTTTTCCTCATTGATACATATTTCAGCTGCCTTGTTTGTTTTGTCAGTTGTCATCAATTTAGTTTTCTTCGCATTAAGATAGAGGTTTTGCTCTTCACTTTTCTTACGGACTGACATAATTAGTTTTTTTCCATTCCTTTCTGTGTTGTGAACAGTAATACTGTGTCCTCAGCATATCTAATCTCTGGTATTTCATAACCTCCAATTGTTATGGCATCGTAATATTCTTTGTCTGCATCTTCTCTAACATTCCTCATTATATTTTCAGTATACAAGTTAAATAAGTAAGGTGACAATATGCACCCCTGACAGACTCCTTGTTTTATGGGAACATCGCAACATATACCCGGCTAGCTATAGTCATGCACAAATCTGTTTTAATTCCAGGTTTGATTCAGTTCGAGGCCAGAAAAGTGGAAGTGTTGGAGGTGCCATAAATTCCAAACCAAACTATAAGCCTATGAGTTCTTCATGCCAGTCTCTGGGCCCCGTCCACGACTTAGCTTAACCTCAAGTTTTTATCTTGTAACTTTTATTGGTAAAATTTATGAAGAACAGATTATGCGTGAGAGAAATTATGTCCTACATAAACAAATTATATGTGAGACAACCTGGATACATATCTGAGAGAAAATACCTCCACACTGAACAATAGATATTTGAGACAAACTATCCCACATTCAGTAATAGATATTTGAGACAAACTACCTCACATCTAGTAGTAGATATTTGAGACAAACTATCCTACATTCAGTACTAGATATTTGAGACAAACTACCCCACACTGAACAGCAGATATTTGAGACAAACTACCTCACACTAAACAGCAGATATTTGAGACAAACTACCTCACACTAAACAGCAGATATTTGAGACAAACTACCCCACACTAAACAGCAGATATTTGAGACAAACTACCCCACACTAAACAGCAGATATTTGAGACAAACTACCTCACACTAAACAGCAGATATTTGAGACAAACTACCTAACAGTTAACAATAGATATTTGAGACAAACTACCCCACACTAAACAGCAGATATTTGAGACAAACTACCTAACAGTTAACAATAGATATTTGAGACAAACTACCCCACACTAAACAGCAGATATTTGAGACAAACTACCTAACAGTTAACAATAGATATTTGAGACAAACTACCTCACACTAAACAGCAGATATTTGAGACAAACCATCTCACACTAAACAACAGATATTTGAGACAAAGTGCCCTATACTGAACAAACTCATACATAAAGGAAACTTAAATTCTGCTGATATTGCTTATTCAGTTTCTGTTATTTGCCATGTTCAGTATGAGAAAAAAATAAACTATAATTTGGACATACATGGTCCATTTTTGTAATTCTTTCTTCTTTCTGTTTAATTATTGACTTACTGTTTTTTTTTCATTTATTACTTTAAGCAACATTTTGTGCAAATGTTTTCAAATTCCAACATATTTAGGTTTGACTATGAATATGTCCTACACATTGTGAGCCATTTCCCACATCTTGTGACTAACCTCCCATATCTTGTTAACCAGCTCCCACATCTTGTCACTCACCTCACATCTTGTTAGCCAGCTCCTGCATCTTGTGACTCACCTCCCACATCTTGTTAGCCAGCTCCTGCATCTTGTGACTCACCTCCCACATCTTGTTAGCCAGCTCTTATATCTTGTGACTCACCTCCCACATCCTGTTAGCCAGTTCCCACATGTTGTGACTCACATCCCACATCTTGTTAGCCAGCTCCCACATCTTGTTAACCAGCTCTTACATCTTGTGACTCATCTATCACATCTTGTTAGCCAGCTTCCACATCTTGTTAGCCAGCTCTTACATTTTGTGACCCACCTCTCACATCTTGTGAGTCAACTCCTACATCTTGTTAGCCAGCTCTTACATCTTGTGACTCACCTCCCACATCTTGTGAGTCAACTCCCACATCTTGTGAGTCAACTCCCACATCTTGTTAGCCAGCTCCTGCATCTTGTGACTCACCTCCCACATCTTGTTAGCCAGCTCTTATATCTTGTGACTCACCTCCCACATCCTGTTAGCCAGTTCCCACATCTTGTGACTCACATCCCACATCTTGTTAGCCAGCTCCCACATCTTGTTAGCCAGCTCTTACATCTTGTGACTCATCTATCACATCTTGTTAGCCAGCTCCCATATCTTGTTAGCCAGCTCTTACATTTTGTGACCCACCTCTCACATCTTGTGAGTTAACTCCTACATCTTGTGAGTCAACTCCCACATCTTGTTAGCCAGCTCCCACATCTTGTTAGCCAGCTCTTACATCTTGTGACTCATCTCTCACATCTTGTTAGCCAGCTCTTACATCTTGTGACTCACCTCCCACATCTTGTTAGCCAGCTCCCACATCTTGTGACTCACCTCCCACATCTTGTTAGCCAGCTCCCACATCTTGTGACTCACCTCCCACATCTTGTTAGCCAGCTCTTATATCTTGTGACCCATCTCCCACATCTTGTGACCCACCTGCCACAACTTGTGAGTCAACTCCCACATCTTGTGACCCACCCCCCACATCTTGTGAGTCAACTCCCACATCTTGTGACTAACCTCCCACATCTTGTGAGTCAACTCCCACATCTTGTGACCCACCTCCCACATCTTGTGAGTCAACTCACACATCTTGTGAGTCAACTCCCACATCTTGTGGTCACCTCCCATATCTTGTGAGTCAACTCCCACATCTTGTGACCCACTTCCCACATATTGTGACCCACCTCTCACATCTTGTGAGTCAACTCCTACATCTTGTTAGCCAGCTCTTACATCTTGTGACTCACCTCCCACATATTGTGAGTCAACTCCCACATCTTGTTAGCCAGCTCTTACATCTTGTGACTCATCTCTCACATCTTGTTAGCCAGCTCTTACATCTTGTGACTCATCTCTCACATCTTGTTAGCCAGCTCTTACATCTTGTGACTCACCTTCCACATCTTGTTAGCCAGCACCCACATCTTGTGACTCACCTCCCACATCTTGTTAGCCAGCTCCCACATCTTGTGACTCACCTCCCACATCTTGTTAGCCAGCTCCCACATCTTGTGACTCATCTCCCACATCTTGTTAGCCAGCTCCCACATCTTGTGACTCACCTCCCACATCTTGTTAGCCAGCTCCCACATCTTGTAGGCCAACTCCTACATCTTGTTAGCCAGCTCCCACATCTTGTTAGCCAGCTCTAACATCTTGTGACTCATTTCTCACATCTTGTTAGCCAGCTCTTACATGTTGTGACTCACCTCCCACATCTTGTGAGTCAACTCCCACATCTTGTGACCCACCTCCCACATCTTGTTAGCCAGCTCCCACATCTTGTGACTCACCCCTACATCTTGTTAGCCAGCTCTTACATCTTGTGACTCACCTCCCACATCTATTTAGCCAGCTCCCACATCTTGTGACTCACCTCCCACATCTTGTTAGCCAGCTCCCACATATTGTGACTCACCTCCCACATCTATTTAGCCAGCTCCCACATCTTGTGACTCACCTCCCACATCTTGTTAGCCAGCTCCCACATCTTGTGACTCACCTCCCACATCTTGTGACTCACCTCCCACATCTTGTGACTCAACTCCTACATCTTGTTAGACAGCTCCCACATATTGTGACTCACCTCCCACATCTTGTGATTCACCTCCCACATCTTGTGACTCAACTCCTACATCTTGTTAGCCAGCTCCCACATCTTGTGACTCACCTCCCACATCTTGTTAGCCAGCTCCCACATCTTGTTAGCCAGCTCTTATATCTTGTGACTCATCTCCCACATCTTGTGACTCACCTCCAACATCTTGTGAGCCAACTCCCACATCTTGTGACTCACCTCCCACATCTTGTGACTCACCTCCCACATCTTGTGACTCAACTCCTACATCTTGTTAGCCAGCTCCCACATCTTGTGATTCACCTCCCACATCTTGTGACTCAACTCCTACATCTTGTTAGCCAGCTCCCACATCTTGTGATTCACCTCCCACATCTTGTTAGCCAGCTCTTACATCTTGTGACTCACCTCCCACATCTTGTTAGCCAGCTCTTACATCTTGTGACTCACCTCCCACATCTTGTTAGGCAGCTCTTACATCTTGTGACTCAACTCCTACATCTTGTTAGCCAGCTCCCACATGTTGTGACTCACCTCTCACATCTTGTGACTCACCTCCCACATCTTGTGACTCACCTCCCACATCTTGTGACTCAACTCCTACATCTTGTTAGCCAGCTCCCACATCTTGTAACCACCTCCCAAATCTTGTGAGTCATCTCCCACATCTTCTAAGTTCCTACCTTGATCTTATAAATCCATCAGAATGAAAATGTTTAATCTTTATACTTGTAATCATTTAAAATATTTATGTATTTGTTTACTACACTTACAAACAGACCTAACCAATTACAACAGCTGTGAACACGTAAGCCTGCATGAATATTTCAACACATAAACCCAATGCGCATGTAAGTACGAGTATCTCCACACGCACAAATAACAGACTGCAAATATCCAACAAACTTTCACTTTAATTTCATGACAGTATAAACATAATTGATTACAGTTTCACAACAATATAACCAAATTAGAACAACAAATGACTTCTAAAAAAATGTTCCAGAACTTAGCCAAAAAACTCCCATTGCAATTTGGCATCACCATGCAACAAAATGGCTGACAAAAATCATAATGAAGCACATCACTTGTGATATAAGTAACAAAATGATGTAATCATATTTACATGTAAATCACACACAGACAACCAAATTATGAAAATAAAATGGTGTTCATTTACACGTTAAGACCTCTACCACAGATTTAAAACTTCATACTCTTTCCTTGCACAACTCAACCTGGAGTATGGCTAATGTAGGCAAACTTTTCAAACTTCCAGATCAACAAAAGGACTAACTCCTCAGTTTCTGCATTCTTTAACTGGTCAGGAACTTGAGCTTCAGAGTTATTTCCCTTAGAGTTACCACAAAACCCAGTATTTTACTCTGTCCTAGATAATATTTTCGAAACCATGCAGTAAACAAACGTTCTCCCAGTCTTAGCCCAGACATAAACACCTTTACTTGTGTAAGAGAAATTTATCACCAAAGTTAATCCCAAACTCACTTGATACATTTTCTAACTTGACACAACCAGCTTTTGCATTTTTGTCTGGGGACATGGAATGTAACAATTTATATACAGACAGACAGAGTGACAAAAGGCAGACAGACAGAGGCAGATAGACAGACAAACAGGCAGACAGACAGAGGCAGATAGACAAACAGGCAGACAGATAGAGCCAGACAGATAAAGGCAGAAAGACATAGAGAGATTCACGCACACATCTGTCTGTTGCTCTCTAACCCACACGTAGAAACATGGTCCTAACAAGTGATCGTGGATTCTATAATATCAGACTTGTGGTAGTTAACAACACGCAAATAAAATCAGTGCTAAAATTAGCAACCATCAGGAAAGCGCACAAGATGATGACACATAAAATCACAGATGGCTATCAGCGTGCAAGGTGATACTGTCACGACAAAGTTATCAAAACAACACAAGTCAGATAAATTTTATATTATTGCACATCGCATTATGATGAAGGGAAGGTCATATTAAACATGGACAGTTAAGATGAATATAGGCATAAGAACAAAAAAACCTGTTTCCAAGGCATTAAGGCATATTGGAGATAGAGTGTTAGGCCTGTATTTCCATGACCTTCAGTACATGAAAGTGTGACATGGTCATTAGCACACCTGGCCACATTTACCTTTCCAGGTTTCTCTGGTACCCATTTTTAGAGCCTAGGCAAATCCAGGGGCTTTTTCCATGCATACCTGAAAAAAGCCCACAAGATTAGTAAACTGAGCGATAAACATGAGAAACTGACATAAAATTACTTGCACATATTTTCATTCAATGTTATCTGTTGTATGAAGATATAGGCCAGGCATCCTCTAGTGGGTCAAATGTAACCTCAATCTTCCTAGATTTTTGTTCATGAGATGCTATAATGCAACTCAAGAAGCCAAAACCCCTCCTCCCAATTTGGCCTCTGAAACCATGGAAGAAACTGAAGGTTCTGTAGTACAAATGTGATGTGTTCAATGACAAAACATGGTACAATTAAACATATTTATTCATCAAAAGTGAAAAAGAAAATCTACATAATGAACTCTCATCTCTGTTACAGCACTTCATGAATTCATGGCAGGATCATAAATAGGATTATAGACTTGATCAATCCCACTCTGCAGCTACGCTTGTCCACTCCTCATCTTCAACAAACAATCTGTCCACACACCTTCATCAGAAATAAAACAAGGAAATGCATCATCATAAACAAGACATCAAGGAAAAGATAACACTAACACATTAACGTATGGAAACTTACTATCACAAACAAAATACTAATGAAAGGATAATATCAACACATCAATGTATGAAAACTTACTATCACAAACAAAATATTGACAAAAGGATAATATCAACACATCAACATATAGAAACATACTATCACAAACAAAATATTGATGAAAGGATAATATCAACACATCAACATATAGAAACATACTATCACAAACAAGACATCAATGAAAGTATAATATCAACACATCAACATATAGAAACATACTATCACAAACAAGACATCAATGAAAGTATAATATCAACACATCAACATATAGAAACATACTATCATAAACAGGATATTGATGAAAGGATAATACCAACACACAGCACAAAATGAACCAATAAAAAAAATGATATAACTGTAATGAATTATATAATTCTATATTTATATATATTTATAGTTCTCTATTATATTCTATTCTAAATTATATATAATAACATTAAGAACAAACAGACAACAATGTGAAGATAATAGTTTGTGGTGAAAATAAAATTATATGTGAAAGATATCACAAAATCTGTCAGATCCCCGAGTTGCTAAGCCACAGCGCTGCTCATATTACAAAACTGAACAACTTGAGAAAAAATAGCAAATCAAATCAATTAGCCTGCCATTCACTACCAACAGAATTTAGCTTGCCCACCAGCACCACCAACAAAATCACAATCATTAAGGACATCATCATTACTATCATCACCATCATCATCTGTCTATAAGCAACCATGTTCTACAACAATCAATACAGGTTTAATCAACTGTTTGCTTATCTAAAAGAAAAAAAAAATCTTGTTCTGAAATAAAAGTTACGGGAACCGGAGAGCGATGCTTCCTGCATGCCCTCTTTCAAGGACGCAGTTCTGAGGCAATGATCCAGTCAGCCGTGCTACTTGCTGGCCCCGTCATTTACGATGCCCTTACTGAATCAGTTGTCACACTATGTTCTCCTGCCATATTGATCTGCGGGTAATACGGCCATTTGTGCAACATGAAAGAGCTTTCTCCCAACAACAAAGGCAGGAAGTGCCACATCACACGCAGCAGAATTATTTTTATAGCTTTCTTTCTTATGGCTTAAAACAGCAGTAGTTAACAATGTAGACAAAATGTTAAATTTATTTCCCAATGAAGCAAAAAAAAAAAATGTTAACTTTATTTCCCAATAAAGAAAAATATTAACTTTATTTCCCAATGAAGCAAAAATGTTAACTTTATTTCTAAACAAGACATAATGTTAACATTATATCTCAGTGGTTAGCATTATATTTCAATGATACAATGTTTCAATGAGACAAAATCTTAACTTTATTTCTCAATGAAGCAAAAACTGCTGATTTTATATAACAATGAGATAAAATGTTCACTATATTTTAATGAGACAAAATATAAACCTTATCTTCCAATGAGACAAAATGTTAACTTTATATCTCAATGAGATAAAATGTTAATTTTATATTTCTGTGAGATAAAATATTAATTTTTATACTCCAGTAACTTTATATCTCAATGAAGAAAAAATAAATGGCCACTTTTTGAAAGTTATAAAGAGCAGCTTCCACTTATTATTTCATAAATCCAAACAATATTGTTTCACATCAATTACTCCTGACTCTCTAACTGGTTCTGTTTTTTTTTTACCAAACTGACTGGTACTGATAATAAAATGAGACTCACACTATGTGTTTCTGTGGCACTGACAATACGCATTTTTTTTTTTTCATTATGTACTTTCACCTTCAAGCACATATTTTCTTTCATATGCTTCATAGCAAACAGAGTGTGTGATCTCCACTGTCATAACCAAACTTACACATTAGTACAGTCTTTATTTCTTTAGCACATACACATAAAAGTCATTACCATAAGGCTGTAGGAAACCAACTTGCTGATTAAACTTTATTTAGTAAGAGAATACGTTGTTTCAAGCTAAATCTTCAGATTTTGAGGAGCAAACAAGGACAATTACATTAACATTATTAATTATATATGTGCATGGTACACACAGCATATGGGACTATACAGAACTGGGCAGTGAGTGAATGTATTATAATAGTTTATATACAAGGGCAATTCTAAAATCAATCTTCAACTGGCTGGTAAATATAAACACATATATTGACATAGCAAAATAGGGCATTTTCTGTAGGAACCTGTAAAGTGTTATCTTATGGTCCATTTTGTTCAGTTGTGCACAAGTTTTGACAGAGTAAATATGGATCCTGTACCTGACACTCCTGAAAGCTGTGAGGTCCACAGAATAAAGACAACGCTCAAATGTGACTGATCAACTCATTCAAAAAGTCAACCAGGTCATGTGTGAAAACCGCTTCATGATTTCACATCTTTCTGGTGAATTTTCTCACATTTCAAGGACTAGTTTGTTTAAAATTGTGACAGAGAGATTGATTTGCCAACATGAAACTCATTGTCTAGATACTCTGGAGGTGTCACTCTTTGACAAGGGGCACTGTAACAAGCCGGTGCCACAATATGACAAATGCCTGAATTCAGGTGACTGGGAAAATAATGGAGCTGTTTGAGAAAGTTATACATTTTATGAAATTTTCTCTCTATTTTTGACCTTTTTTTTCCCCCAGCCAGTTGGAGGTCACTTTTGGAAAAGTCTTTGCAAAATGAATGGAAAGAAAAAAAAAAAGCATCAACAGATAAACCTCCTAGGAATGTGAAGTCAAAACTCACCTGATCATGAAGTCCCCACACAAGATACATTCTGATGCCACTAACTCATCCAACATCGCCTAGAAAAACGGAGCACAATTTTGTCAGCACACAAACAAAACAAGCCAAGCTAGGTCATCTCTCTAAACAAAGACCAGGTATTGATCACAGACTTCCCTCTCCTGTATGATCCCCTCTATGCCATCACACATTCACACTACTGTAGCATAACTTAATCAGAACTAAAACATTTTTCATCCGATTCAGAGATAGAATCAAGCACTTCATGTCTCTGCCAGCATGGGAGTGCTACTGGCAGGTTGGGAGGGCTACTGGCAGCCTGGGAGTGCTACTGGCAGGTTGGGAGTGCTACTGGCAGCCTGGGAGTGCTACTGGCAGGTTGGGAGGGCTACTGGCAGCCTGGGAGTGCTACTGGCGGCCTGGGAGTGCTACTGGCAGCCTGGGAGTGCTACTGGCAGCCTGGGAGTGCTACTGGCAGGTTGGGAGGGCTACTGGCAGCCTGGGAGTGCTACTGGCAGGTTGGGAGTGCTACTGGCAGGTTGGGAGTGCTACTGGCGGCCTGGGAGTGCTACCGGCAGGTTGGGAGTGCTACCGGCGGCCTGGGAGTGCTACCGGCGGCCTGGGAGTGCTACCGGCGGCCTGGGAGTGCTACCGGCGGCCTGGGAGTGCTACCGGCGGCCTGGGAGTGCTACCGGCGGCCTGGGAGTGCTACTGGCAGGTTGGGAGTGCTACTGGCAGCCTGGGAGTGCTACTGGCAGGTTGGGAGTGCTACTGGCAGGTTGGGAGTGCTACTGGCAGGTTGGGAGTGCTACTGGCAGCCTGGGAGTGCTACTGGCAGGTTGGGAGTGCTACTGGCAGGTTGGGAGTGCTACTGGCAGCCTGGGAGTGCTACTGGCAGCCTGGGAGTGCTACTGGCAGGTTGGGAGTGCTACTGGCAGGTTGGGAGTGCTACTGGCAGGTTGGGAGTGCTACTGGCAGGTTGGGAGTGCTACTGGCAGCCTGGGAGTGCTACTGGCAGCCTGGGAGTGCTACATCTAAAAACAAAAAAAACTGAGGGAAGAAAATCTAAAAATACAGAATATAAAACAGGGAAAAAGAGACAATGCAGTTGTAAAATTGTAAGAAAATTACACAGAGAGTCCAGCGAGTCTTCTTGCTTCTTGACACTTGAAAACTTTTAAAGTGCTTGTCACATGACTAAACCAGGCAACAAACTCAGCTGAACATGAGAAAGTGGACAGACTCAAGAGTGCACAGGGACAAACTTTCCAGACTGAACTCTGTGTACAGGAAAGAAGAGAAGAGAAGCCGAGAAAGGCACATGGTGAGCTCCGTTTCTTCTCAAGTGTCTGGATGATTATGAACATTTACCAGCTATGAGATGCACAACAACACAAGCAATTTAATTATAAAAACTGAAACAAGCAATCTATTGTTGCAGATAAACTGCTTGTCTTAAGTTTTTGTAATTATATTGCTCATACAAAGAAGCAGTTTTATCATGAGGAGTTAACTAACAAGAAAATGATAAATGCAGTGTGAAGTTCACATTAATACTAACAAGAAAATGATAAATGCAGTGTGAAGTTCACATTAATACTAACAAGAAAATGATAAATGCAGTGTGAAGTTCACATTAATACTAACAAGAAAATGATAAATGCAGTGTGGAATTCACATTAATACTAACAAGAAAAAGTGGAAATATGTTGCATGAATTTGTGAGCAATCAGTAAAAAGGTCTAAAAAAAAAAAAAACCAGACTAACTTTCACATCTATGTCCTTAATCCCCGACATAGTCCCTGCCAGTTTTGCAATGTTACTTATCTCCCCTTCTGCAAGCTTTCTCTGTAAATTCTCCACTTTGGCTCTACTGGAATCAGGCAAGCTTGGCAAAACCTGGACATGATGAACACGTTAACATTATCAGTTATGTTTTATCACTTATCAGTTATGTTTTATCACTTATCAGTTAGGTTATCACTTATCAGTTATGTTTTACTTATCAGTTATGTTTTACTTATCAGTCATGTTTTATCACTTATCAGTTATGTTTTCAAATGTAATACCCACCCTCATTTATGCAAGCAAAAGCTGGAAAACAACTAAAGAAACAGACAAGAAATTAGACTCTTTTGAAAACTAATGCCTAAGGAAAATACTCGGCATCAAGTGGAACGAATTCAAGAACAATGCAGAGATAAGACAGATGACTGAACAAAAACCAGTCTCATGGGTGATCAGGAAAAGGAGATGGACATATGTTGGTCACGTGATGAGAAGAAACAATCAGAGAATCCCAAAACAAGCAATCAAGTGGACACAACAGGGCGAAGAAAAAGAGGCAGATCATGTGAAACTCTAAAGAGGACATTGTTAAGAGAGGCCAAACTAACAGGCATAAAATCCCTTGATGAGGTTGAAAAGCTTGCCGAAAACAGGAAAAATTGGTGAATTACCTTGCAAGCCCTATTTGACGTTTAACGGCATGGGAAGGATATACAAAGTTATGTTTTACTTACTAGTTACATTTTATCACTTATGCTTTCTCACTTATCAGTTATGATTTATCACTCATCATTTATGTTTAATCTAGCAGACAAAGGGCCCACTCAAGTACAGAAATATTATCATGAACTATTTCTCTGCTATGGACAGGTTAGGGCGTCTTGTAGTCTGTGGTGCTAAAGCTATGTTACAAGATCTACCCACTTTTAATAACTGTAGCACATCAAGTTACGAGCAAAGTCACACAGCTATTTTTAGTATTCTATGAAAATGTCATGTTTGCACAAGCTGTAATAGTGAAAATTTGGAACAAGATATGAACTGAAAGCAAATGCTAATTTGCACAGAAAAGTCTGGTACACAATTGAATCCTGCTAGAAGTTTCATTATAACAACAGCTAGTGAAAAGTTATAAAGTTAATAACACACTAGTATTAACTACAAGCAAGTCTGCTTCGATCTTTGTTGATATATTGTAACCTATAAGCAAAACTCTAGAGAAGACCGTCTTGGAAGGGTAAATAATGGGGAAAAAGAAAGAGAGTAAGACAAAGGCGAAGATGGCTGCAAGACATCGTTGAATATCTGCAAATGGATGCATCAGCAGCAGGCCATCTTGCTTACAACCGAGAGGCCTACAAGAGTGCTGTTAGGGAGGCAAAGTTCCGCAAGGGATATGCAAATGAATGAATGAAACAAAAGAATAAACGCGCTAAACTGATGGCCTGATTATGGAGTCTGGCAAGACTGAACTGACTAAGACTCTATGCCACCTCTCCGGTGGTGCTCCTAGTACCAGGATGAGGCTAGCTAAAGAGTCGGAGCTCACCGCTGTCATGGCGTGGGACAAATGTGACGACAGCTCCCGTAAAACTGGTACTAACAGAGTTAGGGGCGTACGGTGCAGTTTTCTGAAAACAGGAAGTGAGAGGAAAGAAGGAAGAAAACTGAGAAAACTTTTGCTAGCTTTTCTTCTTTCCTTAGCTGTCTAAAAAAAAAACTGCACCATACACCTCCATCTAATTCTGCTCCACCACGTATGTCACAGACACTCCATATTTTTTCATGGCATTTCTGAACTGACATTGGACAATCTACATATTCTTTTAAGCTAAGTGCTCTATTCATTTTATTTATTTATTTATTTTTTAACATAGGATTTATGTGAATCTATACTTTATCTCTTCTAATTCTTCGTCCTGTGTGTTTTTGTATGATTAAGGCTAACGTAGAAATGTCAGACCTTTGTGATCATTAAGTAATAAAGCTGCTCCTACTTTTTTCATTTTTCCATTTTGGCATCATACCTTTACTGCAGTGCTTTGTGTATAGTTGTATGCTTGTACACTAACTATTGTGTTTACTGCAGTGCTTTGTGTATAGTTGTATGCTTGTACACTAACTATTGTGTTTACTGCAGTGCTTTGTGTATAGTTGTATGCTTGTACACTAACTATTGTGTTTACTGCAGTGCTTTGTGTATAGTTGTATGCTTGTACACTAACTATTGTGTTTACTGCAGTGCTTTGTGTATAGTTGTATGCTTGTACACTAACTATTGTGTTTACTGCAGTGCTTTGTGTATAGTTGTATGCTTGTACACTAACTATTGTGTGTCACTATGGTCATGGGGCCAGAGTGTGTGGAAAATCTCACTTTTTTGTTGGCTCCACTCAAGGCTTTTGTTTGGATCTGCTTTCAGTCCGTCACCGTGAGCACAATCCAACGACCTCCCTGAATCAGCTGATAAAAACAGGGAGATAACAACAACATCCTATGTCTGTTTCTTGAAGACTGCTCAGGGCAGACAAATGTCTGCAGATCCAACTGGAGTCTATGGGTTTCATTTTGAGAATCTTTGAAGGAAATAATTAACAAAGACAATGCAGGTTAACCTACCACTTGTAATGTTTTTACGAAAGGACTTGCCGGAACCTGAACATCTCATACGTATAAATCACAGCACAAAAAATAAAAAAATCACATACACACGGGAAAACAATTTAAAAATGCCAAACCTCTGATATCAAACAGTCCACGTGGAACTTGTGGCTGCATGGGAACAGGTAGAAAGCCCTGGACATCAACGGGTAAGAGCAGGTGGAACACTTGTCTTCCGCTTTGACAAAAGCATATCTGTAGAGTCAGAAAGACAGCATCCACGGTCATGTTTTCTGTCGTTACAAAACTGTGCTGTGCCGGCAAAAAGCACAAAGATGATAATTAAAACTATAAGATATAAGAAAACATAAAAAGACCCAAAAAAATCTACGGCTCCTGCATGTTAGAATAGCACTGTGCCCAACTTCAAAATCTCTCATCACAGAGTCTCTGCTTACTTCAGTATAATGAACTATGGCCATTTTCAATATTTACAGCAATTGGTAATGTTAACTTTGTTCAAATCATGACAGCAACCTTTAAACAATCCTAACAATTCTACAACCATCCACCATGTGTTCAGTCCAGTACAACTTGGAACTTCTTACATGATTTCCATGTCTGCCCATTGCTTCACCTGTGAAATGAAACTACTGGCATAAACAGTTAAAAAGCAACAGCAATAACCTAGAACTTCACATTTAAAACAGCATCAGTTACACTCTAAGTCTTGACATTTATCTTTCTTCATCTTGTTACAACAACTCAGCTACAAACAGCATCAGTTACACTCTTATCTTTCTTCATCTTGTTACAACAACTCAGCTACAAACAGCATCAGTTACACTCTTATCTTTCTTCATCTTGTTACAACAACTCAGCTACAAACAGCATCAGTTACACTCTTATCTTTTTCATCTTGTTACAACAACTCAGCTACAAACAACTCTCTCACTTGCTTCTAAAGCTCTGGATCTCCTTCCTGATTTCTTCAGCACTCTGGGTAGCTTCCTCCATCTCCTCCTTCAGGTCATCAATGTGTTTGTTATATTCTTGCAGAGACAAGATGATGGCATCCTAAACACAAAACACAGTTTATTTTGACATTTATGAAATGTTAACTCTCATAAAATTAATTTATTGTACAGCAAGGTAACTGCAGGGAGCATTCTGTAAATGGAAGTTTTATCTTTCAGAATAAGGAAATCCAGGAAATAAAGGCAACTGCAGTTTACTAGTGCAATATTCTTCATGAGCTTTAAGCCCACAAATATGTGGGGGTAGTTATGATATCTTGTTTTAACAATATGGGGCTAGTTTTGATCATTATCATCATCATCATGAGCCATGCCGACTGGCGTTGGCTATTATGCTTCTCCAGAGTACCCGATCCTTCATGCAGGCCATCAGCTCAGCTGGTGATCTCCTCTCACACCATCCCGTCAGACTGTCCAGTATCATTTCTCTTGGTCTTCCTCTTGATCTTCTTCCTTCTATTTTTCCTGTTGTTATAATATTTTCAATGCCCCCTCTTCTCATTGCATGTCCTATGAAAGTACATTGTCTCTCTCTTATCTTTTTGACAAGGTTTGTCTCTCCAGTTAGTTTTGATATCTTGTTTAAAAAATGTAGGGTTAGTTTTGATATCTTGTTTCTACAATGTGGGGTTAGTTTTGATATCTTGTTTCTACAATGTGGAGTTAGTTTTGATATCTTGTTTCTACAATGTGGGGCGTTTTGATATCTTGTTTCTACAATGTGGAGTTAGTTTTGATATCTTGTTTCTACAATGTGGAGCTAGTTTTGATATCTTGTTTCTACAATGTGGGGTTAGTTTTGATATCTTGTTTCTACAATGTGGAGTTAGTTTTGATATCTTGTTTCTGCAATGTGGGGCGTTTTGATATCTTGTTTCTACAATGTGGAGTTAGTTTTGATATCTTGTTTCTACAATGTGGAGTTAGTTTTGATATCTTGTTTCTACAATGTGGAGTTAGTTTTGATATCTTGTTTCTACAATGTGGAGCTAGTTTTGATATCTTGTTTCTACAATGTGGGGTTAGTTTTGATATCTTGTTTCTACAATGTGGAGTTAGTTTTGATATCTTGTTTCTGCAATGTGGGGCTAGTTTTGATATTGTTTCTACAATGTGGAGTTAGTTTTGATATCTTGTTTCTACAATGTGGAGTTAGTTTTGATATCTTGTTTCTACAATGTGGAGTTAGTTTTGATATCTTGTTTCTACAATGTGGAGCTAGTTTTGATATCTTGTTTCTACAATGTGGGGTTAGTTTTGATATCTTGTTTCTACAATGTGGAGTTAGTTTTGATATCTTGTTTCTGCAATGTGGGGCGTTTTGATATCTTGTTTCTACAATGTGGAGTTAGTTTTGATATCTTGTTTCTACAATGTGGAGTTAGTTTTGATATCTTGTTTCTACAATGTGGAGTTAGTTTTGATATCTTGTTTCTACAATGTGGAGCTAGTTTTGATATCTTGTTTCTACAATGTGGGGTTAGTTTTGATATCTTGTTTCTACAATGTGGAGTTAGTTTTGATATCTTGTTTCTGCAATGTGGGGCGTTTTGATATCTTGTTTCTACAATGTGGAGTTAGTTTTGATATCTTGTTTCTACAATGTGGAGTTAGTTTTGATATCTTGTTTCTACAATGTGGAGTTAGTTTTGATATCTTGTTTCTACAATGTGGAGCTAGTTTTGATATCTTGTTTCTACAATGTGGGGTTAGTTTTGATATCTTGTTTCTACAATGTGGAGTTAGTTTTGATATCTTGTTTCTGCAATGTGGGGCGTTTTGATATCTTGTTTCTACAATGTGGAGTTAGTTTTGATATCTTGTTTCTACAATGTGGAGTTAGTTTTGATATCTTGTTTCTGCAATGTGGGGTTAGTTTTGATATCTTGTTTCTACAATGTGGAGTTAGTTTTGATATCTTGTTTCTACAATGTGGAGTTAGTTTTGATATCTTGTTTCTACAATGTGGAGTTAGTTTTGATATCTTGTTTCTACAATGTGGAGTTAGTTTTGATATCTTGTTTCTACAATGTGGAGTTAGTTTTGATATCTTGTTTCTACAATGTGGAGCTAGTTTTGATATCTTGTTTCTGCAATGTGGGGCTAGTTTTGATATCTTGTTTCTACAATGTGGAGCTAGTTTTGATATCTTGTTTCTGCAATGTGGGGCTAGTTTTGATATCTTGTTTCTACAATGTAGTTTTGACAACTTGTATCCACAATGTAGCTCTAGCTTTGGCATCTTGTTCTCACAAAACATGGCAAGTTTTGACCTCTTGTTCCCACAATATAAGGCTAGTTTTGACCTCTTGTTCACACAATATAAGGCTAGTTTTGACCTCTTGTTCCCACAATATAAGGCTAGTTTTGACCTCTTGTTCACACAATATAAGGCTAGTTTTGACCTCTTGTTCCCACAATATAAGGCTAGTTTTGACCTCTTGTTCACACAATATATGGCTAGTTTTGACCTCTTGTTCACACAATATAAGGCTAGTTTTGACCTCTTGTTCACACAATATATGGCTAGTTTTGACTTCTTGTTCACACAATATATGGCTAGTTTTGACCTCTTGTTCACACAATATATGGCTAGTTTTGACCTCTTGTTCACACAATATATGGTTAGTTTTGACCTCTTGTTCGCATAATATATGGCTAGTTTTGACCTCTTGTTCACACTATATATGGCTAGTTTTGACCGCTTGTTCACACAATATATGGCTAGCTTTGACCTCTTGTTCACACAATATATGGCTAGTTTTGACCTCGTGTTCACACAATATATGGCTAGTTTTGACCTCTTGTTCACACAATATATGGCTAGTTTTGACCTCTTGTTCACACAATATATGGCTAGTTTTGACCTCTTGTTCACACAATATATGGCTAGTTTTGACCTCTTGTTCACACAATATATGGCTAGTTTTGACCTCTTGTTCACACAATATAAGGCTAGTTTTGACCTCTTGTTCACACTATATATGGCTAGTTTTGACCTCTTGTTCACACAATATAAGGCTAGTTTTGACCTCTTGTTCACACAATATATGGCTAGTTTTGACCTCTTGTTCACACAATATAAGGCTAGTTTTGACCTCTTGTTCACACAATATATGGCTAGTTTTGACTTCTTGTTCACACAATATAAGGCTAGTTTTGACCTCTTGTTCACACAATATATGGCTAGTTTTGACCTCTTGTTCACACAATATATGGCTAGTTTTGACCTCTTGTTCACACAATATAAGGCTAGTTTTGACCTCTTGTTCACACAATATAAAGCTAGTTTTGACCTCTTGTTCACACAATATATGGCTAGTTTTGACCTCTTGTTCACAGCAGCCTCACTCCCTCTTCTGCACTAGTGTTGACATTTCCTGCCACAATTTGAAACTATTATGACCTTTGACCTGGACTATTTGCAACTGAAATTTGGCTCCTTTTTCTTATAATCACCCAATCTATAATCAGCAATATATATTTATTTTTCCATACAAGTTTTACTGCACATGTCTAACATCACAGACTGAACAATGCGAAAACTAGTGTTGGGAGTAGCACAATCAATGAGCCTAACTTCTCATGCAAAGCTTGTGACTTGAAGGTAGTCTACCAGCACACTCCAGCTGACCTAGCTATAAAAACAGGTACATGATACGTCAATGCTGAGGAAATTGCTTGGAGATGTCTACCTGTAGGGGAAGGTACTCTAGATTATACTGTACTACACTATATCCAAGCCTGCACCAGTCTAACAAACAGAAATAATTACAACTGTCTAGACAGAGTACACACATGGTTTAGCTAGTGTCTTCTCTGAAGAGATAACAGTGAAACTTTGAAATGATAAACTATCATAAATAATACTGGAGGAATAATAAGATGTCTAAAGTCAATTAAGTATCATAACATGACATGATTATGTGAAGTGTCATAACATGACATGATCACGTGAAGTGTCATAACATGACATGATCATGTGAAGTGTCATAACATGACATGATCATGTGAAGTGTCATAACATGACATGATCACGTGAAGTGTCATAACATGACATGATCATGTGAAGTGTCATAACATGACATGATCATGTGAAGTGTCATAACATGACATGATCATGTGAAGTGTCATAACAAATGACATGATCATGTGAAGTGTCATAACATATGACATGATCATGTGAAGTGTCATAACATGACATGATCATGTGAAGTGTCATAACATGACATGATCATGTGAAGTGTCATAACATGACATGATCATGTGAAGTGTCATAACAAATGACATGATCATGTGAAGTGTCATAACAAATGACATGATCATGTGAAATGTCATAACATGACATGATTATGTGTGTAACAGAATAACATTCTGTACAGATTGTATTGTGTATAACCCTGTGGTTGGTCTGGTAGACCACAACTCATCACTGTATGCCAAGCACGTGTTTCGAGAGAATTCTGAGTCACGTGGTTTAGTTTAGCGGAAGGTGTGCATGGGCTGAGAAGTTAGTTTTTGGTCAGAACGTTGTAGCGAGAGGTTGTGTGTTTGATTCTAGGATGGGATAGAGATTCTGTAGTTAAATTGTTGTAGTGATGGATTGTTTTTCTTAAGACAAATTGTTGTAATAGCCATGTAGAATTGTGTGTCGATTTGTCCATGTTTTTTGGACAAATGTTGAATGTCTGACCTGGTCCTATGGCGAGGTTGGTCGCCCGGACTTATGTTTCTTTTGGATGATCATTTGTAATTGTATCCATCAAGTTTTACACTCTACATCGTTACAACATGCATCGTACAAATGGGATCTCATCATTAAACATTTATATTGTGTTTGCTAAATCCTGTCATTTCTTGGATTCATGTATGTGTCATCAATGGTGTTGAGTTAGTGAATTACTTGTAACTGGTCAATGTAGTGTATGGATGAGTAGTGGAGTCAGTGTTACCTGGGTTGTCCCGTTACAGAGAGAATATCATTGTAACATATGTTGGTTGTCTTTGAGCCTAGTGCTCATGTAAGAGAAACTGTAATAATACACAGTACTATTACTTGTCCTACCCTTTCCCAGACCTCCTTGTTCCTGATCTTGTCCTGCCATTTAATGATTAAAATCCTCCTCAAGCAGTAGTTCATGAATGTTGGTATCCTCTGTTGTATGGTCTTGGTCATAACCCATGTCTCTGAACCATATAGCAGGACAGTACTCACCACAACCTGCTCCCAATCCAACACAATGCTGAGCTTCAAAATCTTCACTGTGTCAGCTGCAAAGAACATCAGCTCACAGTTCAAGGAGACAGAAGAGAAATAAGATGTCTGGAGCCAAAGAAGTGTTACCTTGAAGTGATCAACTGTCACAACACAGGAATGATAAGATGTTTGAAGCCAAAGAAGTGATACCTTGAAGTGATCAACTGCCACAACATAGGAATGATAAGATGTCTGGAGCCAAAGAAGTGTGTTACCTTGAAGTGATCAACTGCCACAACATAGGAATGATAAGATGTCTGAAGCCAAAGAAGTGTGTTACCTTGAAGTGATCAACTGTCACAACACAGGAATGATACGATGTCTAAAGCCAAATAAGTGTGTTACCTTGAAGTGATCAATCGTCACAAAGTCTGGGAAGAATGGTAAGATATCCTCAATCTTGAGTATGTCACATTCATGTAGGAATTCCATGGCTCTCTTGATATCCTTTTCCTCTTCAACAACATGGCGAGCTGTGAGTCAGCAAAAAGGAAGTAAAAGATTTTAGAAAAATATGCAAGCAGCAAGTTAACTAGTTAAAGTTCATATGAGGGGTGATTGATAAATTCTTGGCATAAAGTACAATTTGTGGACAACTTTTTTTTGGTTATTTCTCAACATGGTCCCTTTGCAAGTTTATGCACTTAGTCCAGTGATCCTGGAGCATACGGATCACTTCTTTGTAAAAGCCAGCATCTTGTGCCAGCAGAAAGTGGTCTACAGCATGAATGACGTCATCATCTGAAGAAAATTCTACAGCATGAATGACGTCATCATCTGAAGAAAATTTGCAACCACTGAGCCCAAAAGATGGAAGCCATCACTTTGCCTGCAGACACAACCACCCTTGCTTTCTTTGGAGGTGTGGATCCATGATGTTTCCAATGCTTTGACTGTTCTTTGATTTCTGGTTGAAAATGATGAACCCAAGTCTCATCCACAGTCACAAATTGCTGAAGAAACTTGTCAGGATCTGCAGAAAAATGGTCAAGACTGTCTCTTGAAATGCTGAGACACTGTCGTTTGTGATCAGCTCCAAGAAGTTTGGGACTCATCAAGCAGAGACCTTTGTCATTTGAAGGTCATTGTGAATAATGGCACGAACACATTCCTGGGAGATGCCCAACTCAGTGGCAATGTACTGCTCAGTTAGTCGTCGATCCTCCATTATCATGTCATGGATTCTGCCAGTGATTTCATCGGTGGTTACCGTTCTTGGTCTTCCTGGATGGGGATCATCTTCCAGACTCTCCCTTCCATGTTTGAACTGAGCTGCCCATTTCTTCACTGTGCTGTAAGAAGGGGCACTCTCCCCTAGAGTTTCTACCATATCCTCATGGATCTCCTTCGAGGATAAGCCCTTGATGCAGATGTAGTGAATGACTACTCGATGAAAAATGTTATCCATTTTCTCAATTTCTGTCACCCCTTACCATTTCAGTAGCCTGTAAAAAAATTGGCTGCAGTTAATTTCTTGAAACTTGGTGTTTAATTTTACATTAACCTGATTTACAAATGTACCCAATATTAACTGTGTGTTTCAAGTATTTATACCTTAGGCTGCGAACTTATCAATCACCCCTCGTATCATACTCAAAGCTACTATGCCAGACAGTGTGAATGCGACTGTTAAAAAATGACAGTACATTACATGATATTAATACACTAGTTTGTCTTTATAAAAAAATTTGTCTTTATATCTGCTTTATATCAATTTATCTCGTTGTTCATTATACTTTAACATTACTTCAATTAAATCTATTCCAAGTCTGATTTTCTATTAAGTAGTTCACAGGAACGTTTATTTACAGAAGTCTGCCCTTTGATTTGCTGTAAGCCTGTCTTTTAGACAGCCACCATATGTCCCAGGAACCAGAACTCCTCTAAGCTTGTCTTCTGGATAGCTACCATGTCCCAGGAACCAGAACTCCTCTAAGCCTGTCTTCTGGACAGCTACCATGTCCCGGGAACCAGAACTCATCTAAGCCTGTCTTTTAGACAGCCACCATATGTCCCAGGAACCAGAACTCCTCTAAGCCTGTCTTCTTGACAGTCACCATATGTCCCAGGAACCAGAACTCCTCTAAGCCTGTCTTCTGGACAGCCACCATATGTCCCAGGAACCAGAACTCCTCTAAGCTTGTCTTCTGGACAGCCACCATATGTCCCAGGAACCAGAACTCCTCTAAGCCTGTCTTCTGGACACCACCATATGTCCCAGGAACCAGAACTCATCTAAACCTGTCTTTTAGACAGCAACCATATGTCCCAGGAACCAGAACTCCTCTAAGCCTGTCTTCTGGACAGCCACCATGTCCCAGGAACCAGAACTCCTCTAAGCCTGTCTTCTGGACAGCCAACATATGACCCAGGAACCAGAACTCCTCTAAGCCTGTCTTTGAGACAGCAACCATATGTCACAGGAACCAGAATTCCTCTAAGCCTGTCTTTGAGACAGCCACCATATGTCCCAGGAACCAGAACTCCTCTAAGCCTGTCTTTGAGACAGCAACCATATGTCCCAGGAACCAGAACTCCTCTAAGCCTGTCTTTGAGACAGCAACCATATGTCACAGGAACCAGAACTCCTCTAAGCCTGTCTTTGAGACAGCCACCATATGTCCCAGGAACCAGAACTCCTCTAAGCCTGTCTTCTGGACAGCCACCATGTCTCAGGAACCAGAAATCCTCTATGCCTGTCTTTGAGACAGCCACCATATGTCCCAGGAACCAGAACTCCTCTAAGCCTGTCTTCTGGACAGCCACCATATGACCCAGGAACCAGAACTCCTCTAAGCCTGTCTTTTAGACAGCCACCATATGTCCCAGGAACCAGAACTCCTCTAAGCCTGTCTTCTGGACAGCCACCATATGTCCCAGGAACCAGAACTCCTCTAAGCCTGTCTTCTGGACAGCCACCATATGTCCCAGGAACCAGAACTCCTCTAAGCCTGTCTTCTTGACAGTCACCATATGTCCCAGGAACCAGAACTCCTCTAAGCCTGTCTTCTGGACAGCCACCATATGTCCCAGGAACCAGAACTCCTCTAAGCCTGTCTTCTGGACACCACCATATGTCCCAGGAACCAGAACTCATCTAAGCCTGTCTTTTAGACAGCCACCATATGTCCCAGGAACCAGAACTCCTCTAAGCTTGTCTTCTGGATAGCTACCATGTCCCAGGAACCAGAACTCCTCTAAGCCTGTCTTCTGGACAGCTACCATGTCCCGGGAACCAGAACTCATCTAAGCCTGTCTTTTAGACAGCCACCATATGTCCCAGGAACCAGAACTCCTCTAAGCCTGTCTTCTTGACAGTCACCATATGTCCCAGGAACCAGAACTCCTCTAAGCCTGTCTTCTGGACAGCCACCATATGTCCCAGGAACCAGAACTCCTCTAAGCTTGTCTTCTGGACAGCCACCATATGTCCCAGGAACCAGAACTCCTCTAAGCCTGTCTTCTGGACACCACCATATGTCCCAGGAACCAGAACTCATCTAACCTGTCTTTTAGACAGCAACCATATGTCCCAGGAACCAGAACTCCTCTAAGCCTGTCTTCTGGACAGCCACCATGTCCCAGGAACCAGAACTCCTCTAAGCCTGTCTTCTGGACAGCCAACATATGACCCAGGAACCAGAACTCCTCTAAGCCTGTCTTTGAGACAGCAACCATATGTCACAGGAACCAGAATTCCTCTAAGCCTGTCTTTGAGACAGCCACCATATGTCCCAGGAACCAGAACTCCTCTAAGCCTGTCTTTGAGACAGCAACCATATGTCCCAGGAACCAGAACTCCTCTAAGCCTGTCTTTGAGACAGCAACCATATGTCACAGGAACCAGAACTCCTCTAAGCCTGTCTTTGAGACAGCCACCATATGTCCCAGGAACCAGAACTCCTCTAAGCCTGTCTTCTGGACAGCCACCATGTCTCAGGAACCAGAAATCCTCTATGCCTGTCTTTGAGACAGCCACCATATGTCCCAGGAACCAGAACTCCTCTAAGCCTGTCTTCTGGACAGCCACCATATGACCCAGGAACCAGAACTCCTCTAAGCCTGTCTTTTAGACAGCCACCATATGTCCCAGGAACCAGAACTCCTCTAAGCCTGTCTTCTGGACAGCCACCATATGTCCCAGGAACCAGAACTCCTCTAAGCCTGTCTTCTGGACAGCCACCATATGTCCCAGGAACCAGAACTCCTCTAAGCCTGTCTTCTTGACAGTCACCATATGTCCCAGGAACCAGAACTCCTCTAAGCCTGTCTTCTGGACAGCCACCATATGTCCCAGGAACCAGAACTCCTCTAAGCCTGTCTTCTGGACACCACCATATGTCCCAGGAACCAGAACTCATCTAAACCTGTCTTTTAGACAGCAACCATATGTCCCAGGAACCAGAAATCCTCTAAGCCTGTCTTCTGGACAGCCACCATGTCCCAGGAACCAGAAATCCTCTAAGCCTGTCTTCTGGACAGCCACCATGTCCCAGGAACCAGAACTCCTCTAAGCCTGTCTTCTGGACAGCCAACATATGACCCAGGAACCAGAACTCCTCTAAGCCTGTCTTTGAGACAGCAACCATATGTCACAGGAACCAGAATTCCTCTAAGCCTGTCTTTGAGACAGCCACCATATGTCCCAGGAACCAGAACTCCTCTAAGCCTGTCTTTGAGACAGCAACCATATGTCCCAGGAACCAGAACTCCTCTAAGCCTGTCTTTGAGAGAGCCACCATATGTCACAGGAACCAGAACTCCTCTAAGCCTGTCTTTGAGACAGCCACCATATGTTCCAGGAACCAGAACTCCTCTAAGCCTGTCTTCTGGACAGCCACCATGTCTCAGGAACCAGAAATCCTCTATGCCTGTCTTTGAGACAGCCACCATATGTCCCAGGAACCAGAACTCCTCTAAGCCTGTCTTCTGGACAGCCACCATATGACCCAGGAACCAGAACTCCTCTAAGCCTGTCTTTTAGACAGCCACTATATGTCCCAGGAACCAGAACTCCTCTAAGCCTGTCTTCTGGACAGCCACCATATGTCCCAGGAACCAGAACTCCTCTAAGCCTGTCTTCTGGACAGCCACCATATGTCCCAGGAACCAGAACTCCTCTAAGCCTGTCTTCTTGACAGTCACCATATGTCCCAGGAACCAGAACTCCTCTAAGCCTGTCTTCTGGACAGCCACCATATGTCCCAGGAACCAGAACTCCTCTAAGCTTGTCTTCTGGACAGCCACCATGTCCCAGGAACCAGAACTCCTCTAAGCCTGTCTTCTGGACAGCCAACATATGTCCCAGGAACCAGAACTCCTCTAAGCTTGTCTTCTGGACAGCCACCATATGTCCAGGAACCAGAACTCCTCTAAGCCTGTCTTCTGGACAGCCACCATATGTCCCAGGAACCAGAACTCATCTAAACCTGTCTTTTAGACAGCAACCATATGTCCCAGGAACCAGAACTCCTCTAAGCCTGTCTTCTGGACAGCCACCATGTCCCAGGAACCAGAACTCATCTAAGCCTGTCTTCTGGACAGCCAACATATGACCCAGGAACCAGAATTCCTCTAAGCCTGTCTTTGAGACAGCCACCATATGTCCCAGGAACCAGAACTCCTCTAAGCCTGTCTTTGAGACAGCAACCATATGTCCCAGGAACCAGAACTCCTCTAAGCCTGTCTTCTGGACAGCCACCATGTCTCAGGAACCAGAAATCCTCTATGCCTGTCTTTGAGACAGCCACCATATGTCCCAGGAACCAGAACTCCTCTAAGCCTGTCTTCTGGACAGCCACCATATGACCCAGGAACCATAACTCCTCTAAGCCTGTCTTTTAGACAGCCACCATAGTCCCAGGAACCAGAACTCCTCTAAGCCTGTCTTCTGGACAGCCACCATAGTCCCAGGAACCAGAACTCCTCTAAGCCTGTCTTCTGGACAGCCACCATATGTCCCAGGAACCAGAATCCTCTAAGCCTGTCTTCTGGACAGCCACCATATGTCCCAGGAGCCAGAATTCCTCTAAGCCTATCTTTGAGACAGCCACCATATGTCCCAGGAACCAGCACTCCTCTAAGCCTGTCTTCTGGACAGCCACCATATGTCCCAGGAACCAGAACTCCTCTAAGCCTATCTTTGAGACAGCCACCATATGTCCCAGGAACCAGAACTCCTCTAAGCCTGTCTTCTGGACAGCCACCATATGTCCCAGGAACCAGAACTCCTCTAAGCCTGTCTTTGAGACAGTCACCATATGTCCCAGGAACCAGAACTCCTCTAAGCCTGTCTTCTGGACAGCCACCATATGTCACAGGAACCAGAACTCCTCTAAGCCTGTCTTTGAGACAGCCACCATATGACCCAGGAACCAGAACTCCTCTAAGCCTGTCTTTTAGACAGCCACCATATGTCACAGGAACCAGAACTCCTCTAAGCCTGTCTTCTGGACAGCCACCATATGTCCCAGGAACCAGAACTCCTCTAAGCCTGTCTTCTGGACAGCCACCATATGTCCCAGGAACCAGAACTCCTCTAAGCCTGTCTTCTTGACAGTCACCATATGTCCCAGGAACCAGAACTCCTCTAAGCCTGTCTTCTGGACAGCCACCATATGTCCCAGGAACCAGAACTCCTCTAAGCTTGTCTTCTGGACAGCCACCATGTCCCAGGAACCAGAACTCCTCTAAGCCTGTCTTCTGGACAGCCACCATATGTCCCAGGAACCAGAACTCATCTAAACCTGTCTTTTAGACAGCAACCATATGTCCCAGGAACCAGAACTCCTCTAAGCCTGTCTTCTGGACAGCCACCATGTCCCAGGAACCAGAACTCATCTAAGCCTGTCTTCTGGACAGCCAACATATGTCCCAGGAACCAGAACTCCTCTAAGCCTGTCTTTGAGACAGCAACCATATGTCCCAGGAACCAGAACTCCTCTAAGCCTGTCTTCTGGACAGCCACCATGTCTCAGGAACCAGAAATCCTCTATGCCTGTCTTTGAGACAGCCACCATATGTCCCAGGAACCAGAACTCCTCTAAGCCTGTCTTCTGGACAGCCACCATATGACCCAGGAACCATAACTCCTCTAAGCCTGTCTTTTAGACAGCCACCATATGTCCCAGGAACCAGAACTCCTCTAAGCCTGTCTTCTGGACAGCCACCATATGTCCCAGGAACCAGAACTCCTCTAAGCCTGTCTTCTGGACAGCCACCATATGTCCCAGGAACCAGAACTCCTCTAAGCCTGTCTTCTGGACAGCCACCATATGTCCCAGGAACCAGAATTCCTCTAAGCCTATCTTTGAGACAGCCACCATATGTCCCAGGAACCAGCACTCCTCTAAGCCTGTTTTCTGGACAGCCACCATATGTCCCAGGAACCAGAACTCCTCTAAGCCTATCTTTGAGACAGCCACCATATGTCCCAGGAACCAGAACTCCTCTAAGCCTGTCTTCTGGACAGCCACCATATGTCCCAGGAACCAGAACTCCTCTAAGCCTATCTTTGAGACAGCCACCATATGTCCCAGGAACCAGAAATCCTCTAAGCTTGTCTTCTGGACAGCCACCATGTCCCAGGAACCAGAACTCCTCTAAGCTTGTCTTCTGGACAGCCACCATATGTCCCAGGAACCAGAACTCCTCTAAGCCTATCTTTGAGACAGCCACCATATGTCCCAGGAACCAGAACTCCTCTAAGCCTGTCTTCTGGACAGCCACCATATGACCCAGGAACCAGATCTCCTCTAAGCCTGTCTTCTGGACAGCTACCATATGACCCAGGAACCAGATCTCCTCTAAGCCTGTCTTCTGGACAGCTACCATATGACCCAGGAACCAGATCTCCTCTAAGCCTGTCTTCTGGACAGCCACCATATGTCCCAGGAACCAGATCTCCTCTAAGCCTGTCTTCTGGACAGCCACCATATGTCCCAGGAACCAGATCTCCTCTAAGCCTGTCTTCTGGACAGCCACCATATGTCCCAGGAACCAGATCTCCTCTAAGCCTGTCTTCTGGACAGCCACCATATGACCCAGGAACCAGATCTCCTCTAAGCCTGTCTTCTGGACAGCCACCATATGTCCCAGGAACCAGATCTCCTCTAAGCCTGTCTTCTGGACAGCTACCATATGACCCAGGAACCAGATCTCCTCTAAGCCTGTCTTCTGGACAGCCACCATATGTCCCAGGAACCAGATCTCCTCTAAGCCTGTCTTCTGGACAGCTACCATATGTCCCAGGAACCAGAACTCCTCTAAGCCTGTCTTCTGGACAGCTACCATATATCCCAGGAACCTCCTTTGTTTATCACAAAGATTACGACTTTCTGCTCTGCTCATCCCTAGCACTGAGTGCTTTATCAACAATTATTTCATGTTGTTCCCTGCCACCAATCACTTTTCTCTGTACCACACATGGCAACTATTAGCTGAATCAAGAGGCCACATATGCTTATCTTTAATTATATGTTACTTCTCTACAAGTGTCCGGAGTGTCCAACCTCGGTGCCAAGGGCCACAACCGCATGCAGATAGTGGTGGGATTCATCTTAATTCAGCTTTTTTCACTTTACATAAAGATGAGAAAAAGTAACAGTTATGAGGTAAACATGAATTCTTACATCTTACATCCTTCCCATGCCTTTAAACGTCACATAGGGCCTGCATGGTAGTTTGACAAGTTTTCCTGTTTTCAGCAAGCTTTTCAATCTCATCAAGGGATTTTATGCCCACTAAACTGGCCTCTCTTAACAATGCCCTAAATATGAACTGATTATATCTAATTAGCTTTTCAAAGGTCTTTTCAATATGTTTTTTTATGTCCACAAATTGTTAATTTTAATCAAATTATATTTTCATAATAACCTTGTGGGCCACCAAAAAAATGTCTCATGGCTCACCAGATGGGACACCCTGATATATATCGTGTCACTCACCAATCCTGAGCCAGAGTTTCTTGCGCATGTCCTTGTCTTCTTCATCTGGTTTGTCTGCCTGCTGCTTGGCCAGCTCCACATCCACCTGAAAGAAGAGAACTGATTTATACGAGATATGACTGCAACAATTATTTCTATGTTTATAACAAAAGTATCAGAAGATATACAAAAAGTAAAGGTAAAATTCCTGTTTTCATGCCTTTAAGGCATATTGGGGATTATGGTGTTAGTCCCATACTTTCCATGACCTTCGGCACATGAAAGTGTGATGTGGTCAGTATCACGCCTGGCTGCTTTATCTTCCCAGATTTCTCTGGTACCCATTTTTAGAGGCTGGGTGAACCCTGGGGCCTTTTTGGTGTGTACCAGAAAAAAATCCCACTGCTGGGACTGAACCTGGTACAACCAGATTAGTAAACCGAGTGCCTAACCACTCATCTAACCAGGCCGCCATCAGAAGACATGGCTTCTATAAATTATATCTAATCACATCTTTCTATTTAAGTATGGGGAACTGAGGTTTATGTGATCACATAAGGTCTAGTTACCTGAAAATGGAGGCTCTTTAGAACTGTCTGTCTGGCAAATAAGGTAGGGATCAACACAGTTTCTACAGAATTGAAAAAAGCTAGGTTGCTAGGAGGGTCTTGTTCTATTTTCTGCTGTAAACCTTAGGGAAAACCTTCATCAATGATAAGAAGAGCAAACAGATTAGTCCTGCAATATTCATGCGAGAACCATAACTGAATGTACTCCCTTATTCCCTAAAGAACTGCATCACAAACACCTTCCAGATGGCAGATATTCAACACAAACTTATCATAAACACCATCCAGATGAGAGATTTTATTCTATCAACTCACCAGCAAAAGCCCACCATCCAGATGAGAGATTTTATTCTATCAACTCACCAGCAAAAGCCCACCATATGTCCCAGGAACCAGAACTCCTCTAAGCCTGTCTTCTGGACAGCCACCATATGACCCAGGAACCAGATCTCCTCTAAGCCTGTCTTCTGGACAGCTACCATATGACCCAGGAACCAGATCTCCTCTAAGCCTGTCTTCTGGACAGCTACCATATGACCCAGGAACCAGATCTCCTCTAAGCCTGTCTTCTGGACAGCCACCATATGTCCCAGGAACCAGATCTCCTCTAAGCCTGTCTTCTGGACAGCCACCATATGTCCCAGGAACCAGATCTCCTCTAAGCCTGTCTTCTGGACAGCCACCATATGTCCCAGGAACCAGATCTCCTCTAAGCCTGTCTTCTGGACAGCCACCATATGACCCAGGAACCAGATCTCCTCTAAGCCTGTCTTCTGGACAGCCACCATATGTCCCAGGAACCAGATCTCCTCTAAGCCTGTCTTCTGGACAGCTACCATATGACCCAGGAACCAGATCTCCTCTAAGCCTGTCTTCTGGACAGCCACCATATGTCCCAGGAACCAGATCTCCTCTAAGCCTGTCTTCTGGACAGCTACCATATGTCCCAGGAACCAGAACTCCTCTAAGCCTGTCTTCTGGACAGCTACCATATATCCCAGGAACCTCCTTTGTTTATCACAAAGATTACGACTTTCTGCTCTGCTCATCCCTAGCACTGAGTGCTTTATCAACAATTATTTCATGTTGTTCCCTGCCACCAATCACTTTTCTCTGTACCACACATGGCAACTATTAGCTGAATCAAGAGGCCACATATGCTTATCTTTAATTATATGTTACTTCTCTACAAGTGTCCGGAGTGTCCAACCTCGGTGCCAAGGGCCACAACCGCATGCAGATAGTGGTGGGATTCATCTTAATTCAGCTTTTTTCACTTTACATAAAGATGAGAAAAAGTAACAGTTATGAGGTAAACATGAATTCTTACATCTTACATCCTTCCCATGCCTTTAAACGTCACATAGGGCCTGCATGGTAGTTTGACAAGTTTTCCTGTTTTCAGCAAGCTTTTCAATCTCATCAAGGGATTTTATGCCCACTAAACTGGCCTCTCTTAACAATGCCCTAAATATGAACTGATTATATCTAATTAGCTTTTCAAAGGTCTTTTCAATATGTTTTTTTATGTCCACAAATTGTTAATTTTAATCAAATTATATTTTCATAATAACCTTGTGGGCCACCAAAAAAATGTCTCATGGCTCACCAGATGGGACACCCTGATATATATCGTGTCACTCACCAATCCTGAGCCAGAGTTTCTTGCGCATGTCCTTGTCTTCTTCATCTGGTTTGTCTGCCTGCTGCTTGGCCAGCTCCACATCCACCTGAAAGAAGAGAACTGATTTATACGAGATATGACTGCAACAATTATTTCTATGTTTATAACAAAAGTATCAGAAGATATACAAAAAGTAAAGGTAAAATTCCTGTTTTCATGCCTTTAAGGCATATTGGGGATTATGGTGTTAGTCCCATACTTTCCATGACCTTCGGCACATGAAAGTGTGATGTGGTCAGTATCACGCCTGGCTGCTTTATCTTCCCAGATTTCTCTGGTACCCATTTTTAGAGGCTGGGTGAACCCTGGGGCCTTTTTGGTGTGTACCAGAAAAAAATCCCACTGCTGGGACTGAACCTGGTACAACCAGATTAGTAAACCGAGTGCCTAACCACTCATCTAACCAGGCCGCCATCAGAAGACATGGCTTCTATAAATTATATCTAATCACATCTTTCTATTTAAGTATGGGGAACTGAGGTTTATGTGATCACATAAGGTCTAGTTACCTGAAAATGGAGGCTCTTTAGAACTGTCTGTCTGGCAAATAAGGTAGGGATCAACACAGTTTCTACAGAATTGAAAAAAGCTAGGTTGCTAGGAGGGTCTTGTTCTATTTTCTGCTGTAAACCTTAGGGAAAACCTTCATCAATGATAAGAAGAGCAAACAGATTAGTCCTGCAATATTCATGCGAGAACCATAACTGAATGTACTCCCTTATTCCCTAAAGAACTGCATCACAAACACCTTCCAGATGGCAGATATTCAACACAAACTTATCATAAACACCATCCAGATGGCAGATATTCAACATAAACACCATCCAGATGAGAGATTTTATTCTATCAACTCACCAGCAAAAGCCCACCATCCAGATGAGAGATTTTATTCTATCAACTCACCAGCAAAAGCCCACCATCCAGATGAGAGATTTTATTTTGATCTACTCACCAGCAAAGCCCACCATCCAGATGAGAGATTTTATTCTATCTACTCACCAGCAAAGCCCACCATCCAGATGAGAGATTTTATTCTATCTACTCACCAGCAAAGCCCACCATCCAGATGAGAGATTTTATTCTATCTACTCACCAGCAAAGCCCACCATCCAGATGAGAGATTTTATTCTATCAACTCACCAGCAAAGCCCACCATCCAGATGAGAGATTTTATTCTATCAACTCACCAGCAAAGCCCACCATCCAGATGAGAGATTTTATTCTATCTACTCACCAGCAAAGCCCACCATCCAGATGAGAGATTTTATTCTATCTACTCACCAGCAAAGCCCACCATCCAGATGAGAGATTTTATTCTATCTACTCACCAGCAAAGCCCACCATCCAGATGAGAGATTTTATTCTATCTACTCACCAGTAAAGCCATGTCCACAGCTTCTTCATACAGTCCCATCAGTGAGTAGATGTGTACACAAGCCTTCTTGTGGGCATATTCAGCACACAATCTCAGGGCATACTTCACATCGTAGCAGATATCTTGTACCTTCTGATCAGAACAAGCAATTGTTTTCATTTTACCACCATTAAAACATCTTGTGGCTTGATTTGTTATTTTCTCAAAGATATATCAATTCAGACATTTCAATCCTATCAAAGTTTATCATACAAGCAATCCAGATTTTAGATTTTTAAAAATCCTATTAAATCAAATATGAAACAATAATTCATTAAGGTTAATTACATAACAGAATAATGCATAAGCACCGAGTCTCAAGACTGTCATAAAGCAGCTTTGGCAGCCAATCGGATTAGATGTAACATTAGGACACTATTTGAGGAAATGATAAGTCCATTTTCTTATTTTTAAGCTGATAGGTTGGTTTACTGGTTTTGTATTTACTACCGTAGAAAGAGCAAAATATCCCACATCCACTAATTTCATTCATACTAGCTTGTGTTGAAACATAATTTTGTATTTGTTGATGAATGTCTTTTCTATGATTAAAGGCTGCTTCAGCCAATGTTATAGGTAAATTTATAGTAATCAAAGTGTCTAGCTTCACATATTTCCTTCAAAATCAGAGCCTACAACTGGGCTTTGGTTAACTGTAACCAGAGACTGGCATCCCCACACTCCAGGCATTCCCATACGTGCTCCACCTTCTGTTCCAACACCCACTGAAGTGTGCGGCTGCTGACAGAGCCAGCCACACGCTGGTTGTGGGTAACATGAGCTAAACCACTTCTTTCAGAAAAACATCCACGTCCCCTCTTCTCCCCCAATTCAATCATCCTCCTGATATGATTTTTGTCATTCCACCCAATGTCGTCCTCCACACACAGCCTATCCAAGATGGCTTGTTGCGATCGTCCCCTTGTCCACTCTTAGGGGTCCCTGAACTGATGCCTGCCAGATTGTCTGCTCTCTCACTGCCTTTGACTAGCTCTCATAGATTTCAGCAAGCCTGCTATGTAAGCGTGAAAGCCAGTCAATTCTGGCAGGGGACACTGTTGGTAAGAAACTGGAGAAGTCAATTTCTGAAAGCAAACCATCGTAGTAGAACCAGAAGATCAGCCAGTCAGTTTGTAACCTGTGCACCACCTATATCCAACTGTTTTACTGGCGGACATTTCATAACTTGTTGAGCCTAATGTCCATCTAGGCTGCTGTTTTGTTCTGAGCGGAATTATTACATGTATGCATATTTGATTTTATGCCTAGAGAAAATGAAACAGTCATCCAAGTCATCACAACAAACGTTCACGTACATTCATTTAAGGGCTTGTACATGCGATGTTAAAAGCTCACCCAGGATTACTAGGACAAGCTTATCCCCTGTGTGCTCCTACCTGGCTGTTATCTCTCACCATCTTATGGAGATCTAACAACACAACTCTGTCAAAATTTATCACAGTTCTTTGTTAAATGACTCACTTCTCCCTGAAGCTGTAAGTAGGTCATCAGGTTGTCAGGCTGCAGTTTGGCGTAGAGAGATAAGAGATAGTTGTGGATGGCCAGGTCCTTGTTCTCCAACTTCTGAACACAAAACTCCAGATATCTGATAGCTTCATTACCCTGCGGTGGGGAGTACATACAGAAACACAGACAACATATCAAGATCAATACCAGACATATGTTACACCTGTCACAGAGAGGAAAGTAAAAAAAAAATGATATAAACAAAATGTCACTTGTCTGAATTCTCCACTCTCCACAAGAAGTATCTTTTCTCTTCTGTCCATAATGATGGTCAGTCAGTCAGTCATTTGCATGTCCCTTGCGGAACTTTGCCTCCCAAACAGCACTCCTGTAGGTCTCTCGGCTGTAAGCAAGATGCCCTGCTGCTGATGCATCCATTTGCAGATCATCAATGATGTCTTGCAGTTATCTTCACTTTGGTCTTCCTCTCCTTCTTTTTCCCATTATGTAACCTTCCAAGATGGTCTTCTCTAAATTCTCATGATGTTTAATGTGTCCAAAATATTTAAGTTTTTTCTGTTTAATCCTCTTTACTAGCCAGCCCTCTTCATTCATACTAGCTTGTGTTGAAACATAATTTTGTATTTGTTGATGAATGTCTTTTCTATGATTAAAGGCTGCTTCAGCCAATGTTATAGGTAAATTTATAGTAATCAAAGTGTCTAGCTTCACATATTTCCTTCAAAATCAGAGCCTACAACTGGGCTTTGGTTAACTGTAACCAGAGACTGGCATCCCCACACTCCAGGCATTCCCATACGTGCTCCACCTTCTGTTCCAACACCCACTGAAGTGTGCGGCTGCTGACAGAGCCAGCCACACGCTGGTTGTGGGTAACATGAGCTAAACCACTTCTTTCAGAAAAACATCCACGTCCCCTCTTCTCCCCCAATTCAATCATCCTCCTGATATGATTTTTGTCATTCCACCCAATGTCGTCCTCCACACACAGCCTATCCAAGATGGCTTGTTGCGATCGTCCCCTTGTCCACTCTTAGGGGTCCCTGAACTGATGCCTGCCAGATTGTCTGCTCTCTCACTGCCTTTGACTAGCTCTCATAGATTTCAGCAAGCCTGCTATGTAAGCGTGAAAGCCAGTCAATTCTGGCAGGGGACACTGTTGGTAAGAAACTGGAGAAGTCAATTTCTGAAAGCAAACCATCGTAGTAGAACCAGAAGATCAGCCAGTCAGTTTGTAACCTGTGCACCACCTATATCCAACTGTTTTACTGGCGGACATTTCATAACTTGTTGAGCCTAATGTCCATCTAGGCTGCTGTTTTGTTCTGAGCGGAATTATTACATGTATGCATATTTGATTTTATGCCTAGAGAAAATGAAACAGTCATCCAAGTCATCACAACAAACGTTCACGTACATTCATTTAAGGGCTTGTACATGCGATGTTAAAAGCTCACCCAGGATTACTAGGACAAGCTTATCCCCTGTGTGCTCCTACCTGGCTGTTATCTCTCACCATCTTATGGAGATCTAACAACACAACTCTGTCAAAATTTATCACAGTTCTTTGTTAAATGACTCACTTCTCCCTGAAGCTGTAAGTAGGTCATCAGGTTGTCAGGCTGCAGTTTGGCGTAGAGAGATAAGAGATAGTTGTGGATGGCCAGGTCCTTGTTCTCCAACTTCTGAACACAAAACTCCAGATATCTGATAGCTTCATTACCCTGCGGTGGGGAGTACATACAGAAACACAGACAACATATCAAGATCAATACCAGACATATGTTACACCTGTCACAGAGAGGAAAGTAAAAAAAAAATGATATAAACAAAATGTCACTTGTCTGAATTCTCCACTCTCCACAAGAAGTATCTTTTCTCTTCTGTCCATAATGATGGTCAGTCAGTCAGTCATTTGCATGTCCCTTGCGGAACTTTGCCTCCCAAACAGCACTCCTGTAGGTCTCTCGGCTGTAAGCAAGATGCCCTGCTGCTGATGCATCCATTTGCAGATCATCAATGATGTCTTGCAGTTATCTTCACTTTGGTCTTCCTCTCCTTCTTTTTCCCATTATGTAACCTTCCAAGATGGTCTTCTCTAAATTCTCATGATGTTTAATGTGTCCAAAATATTTAAGTTTTTTTCTGTTTAATCCTCTTTACTAGCCAGCCCTCTTCAATAATAAGTTCTTGTTGTATGGATATATTTGTTCTTTTTTATGTCCATGATATTTGAAGAACTCTTCTGATGGTAAATATGGAAATATCACATTATTTTCTTGTTTCTAAACATTAAGCCTGTTGCTGACATTTTAAACTCTTTACTCTCCACTGACTTACAGTAGTGTATGCAGTCTGTTTATTTGGAGACACAAATAGATTACATGATGCCTGAAAACGCTGAATTTAGAACGAACAGGGCTGAATTATAACTAAACTATTACAAGCTTTGAATGTGCAATTTTAGTCTAATGAACTCTGAACTGAATATTCAGAAGTATGAACATCACATGAGTTAGAGAGTACGTGTATGGCTATGATCAGGGCTTGCAAGGCCATTAGGCCAACCTAGGCAGTGGCCTCCGGCATAGATCTCAGGGAGGCAGCCTTACTGCAGAACTTTTAGGAGCACAGTTTAATACAGATAGGGGGTCTTAAGTAGTAATCTTTGCTTTGGGTACAAATCTCAGAGAAGCATATTATAGGCCATTTTTAGAGGAAGTTTTACATGAATCTCTCTCTCTCTCTCTGAACCTTAAGTGCCCAGGGCACATGGGGCTTCCGCAAGGGTTTTCCACAAATGCCTGTCCTTCGCCTTTTTTTCTGCTCTTGCCCAGGTGAGCCCTCTATTGCTCAACATCCTTTCTGTTGTTCTTCTCCATGTCTCTTTTGGTCTACCCTTACTTCTGCTCCCCTGTGGTGTCCATCTTAGTGCTATTTTTGGTAGTGAGTTGTCAGTCATTTGGAGCACATGTCCCAACCATCGCCAGCATCTTTCCTCAATAATTGTTGTCAGTGGCTTCATCTGCATTTCTGCTAATAAGATGTTATTTCTTATGGTGTTTGGCCAAAATATTTTTCTAATTCTTCGTAAACATTTAGTCTGGAAAGAATTTAACTTGTTTTACATGAATAGGGGGCCTCAAATAAATCCCACCTTTCCTTAAGACAATTGACATATTCCCACTCTGTATTTTTCCATTTTCAGCTATTTCCGAGCATGGGATGATGCAAGACCAATCTGGGTATCAGTTTCTACAAGACCAGTCTGGGCCTCCATTTCTACAAGTAGGTAACTGGAACACTTCTGCTTGAACTTGAACCACTGACCTTTTGGTATGACAAACGAGGATGAAGACGTGCCGCTCAAGCTGAACGAGAAGCGGTCAGTGACCCACAGTGGTGAACCATAACTGGCTAAGACCTCATTCTACCTCCCAGTGGTGCCTCTAGGAACAGACAGTAGTCTGGTCATGAGAACTGGGATCATGGTGGGAAACAAAGCTGGTTCTAAAAATGTATTGAGCTATAGTTGGATATGTTTGGGTGAAATGCACATAACAATGATGCAACTAGTGCCCTTCTAAGGGGGAATGCTGAAGAAGAAGGCAAGTGAAATGAGCTGCCCAACCACTATGCTACCCTGGCTGTGAAGATGAAATGGTAACAAAAATACAAATACTGATGATGGTGACATCTTTAGTGATGAGCACATAAGAAATAAAACATATTAATGATGTTAGAAGTCAGGAATAATAATAATAAAAAAAAAATCTATGATGAACCACAGGTCAAGGAAACAAATGACAGGTTAGAAATGACTACCTGTTCACGGAATCGTGTATGGTCATACTGGACAAGAGCTGGAATCAGTTTTTTGGGGTCTAGTTGTTTCCCTTGTTTGATCCAGGCATCCACAGTTTCCTTGGGAACGTACTGCATGAGCAGGGGACTGAACTTGTAGTAGAGTTCCACATCAGTCTGGGCAGAGACAACACAGTTATCTACACTGACAGCCTAACTCTCTTGCACACATACTTCAAAGCAGATACCACCAAGATCAACAACTAATTTTCATGTTTTCTGCAGTTAGATGTAACTGAATCTGCATGATCGCTTTGTTTTAGCATGGCTTTCAGATTCTCTGGTACCAGCGCAAACTGTAACTAACAAACGCCTGTAACTTATTTTATTATAAAATATTAAAACAGAATAAAATATGTCTATTTCATCAAAATGCTTGTAAAATTAAAATATATCAATTTCACCAAAAAAATCTGTCACATTAAAACATACCTGTTTTGTCAAAACATCTGTCACATTAAAACATACCTGTTTTGTCAAAACTTCAAGCGCTCCCCTGTAGTTTTCGTGCTGGATGTGGTGGCTGATTACCCGCTCAAAATCTGGACAGAACAAAAAAAAAAAATCTTTGTCTTTCTGCCAGGTTGGCAAGCTGGACTAGCTTAGTCACATCAAAATCTCCAACTTCTGCCATAAAACAAATAGAAATATTAAAGTTGTCCTATTTTCATGTTTATTTTACACTTATCCTCTTCTAGGACCTTATAGTATCCATTTTAAAAAAAATCCATCTGTCTGGTTTGAGAAAACTTTTAATCATCTTTTTTGCTGTTTATCACTCTTTCATGTTCACTCTTCTATTAAGCATAGTTTGTGCCATACTTTGTCACAGCAAACATGGCCATCTCTCTTGTTCTCTCCTCGCACACAAAAACACATTTTACTATCCCGTGGATTCCGTCTTGTGAAGCTCTTCTGGCTTAACAACAATATTTTGGAAAAAATACTAAGTCAATTTTTTTGTCACCTTTCACCCATCTTTAAACAAAAATATATCTGGTGTCTAGTTTACGGTCTTCAGATTGTTAAGTTACAAAAACTTTTTTCGTCTATGTATTTAAAGTCTATATCTGTAGTTTATGTAAACTGAAATATTTTGGACACATTAAACGTCATGATAATTTAGAGAAGACCATATTGGAAGGGTACATAATGGGAAAAAGAAAAAGAGGAAGACCAAGACGAAGATGGCTGCAAGACATCGTTGACGATCTGGAAATGGATGCAACAGCAGCAGGCCATCTTGCTCACAACCGAGAGGCCTACAGGAGTGCTGTTTGGGAGGCAAAGTTCCGCAAGGGACATGCAAATGAATGAATGAATCTGTAGTTTTCACTCCTGTATAAATTTGACTTTTTCTTTTGTTTGTAGTTCCTCTGTAATTTTTATTTTTTTGTAGGACTAGACAGCTTGGCTTCTTTCACCACCAACACACCATCATTATCATCACCACCACTTTCACAATTATAATCATAACTACCACCACCCTCACACAATCATTATCATCCCTATTAGCTTCATCACTAACATCATCATCAACACCACCAGCATCATCACAACAGAGTCATTATTACTATTATGACCATAAACATCACCATCACCATTATAATCGTCACTACCATAAGAATAATCAATATCATTTGTGACCACCTCTACTCTCATCATCATCATTACTACCATCATTTTCATAATCATCAACCCATGTCAAGAAATGTTATTTTTATTTCAAGCATGGTAAATGCTTACTTCATCTTTTATAACTGTTGAGAACTCTACTCATTTTTTTGTAAAAATAACTCACCATGGGGATGAATGACATGAGTTTTAAAAAAATAACCCAAAGGGGGTTCATTTTAGTATACTTGTGATTTTCTGAGTTTGATTTGTCCAATTCTGCGGGAAAAAAATGATAACATGTTCATTTCTGTTTAATATGATATTTAAAAGAAGAAAAACTTTTGAGTATAAGAAAAGAGAGAGCAAAATCCCAGCACTGGCGTATCATGCCAGCCAAACCTTTCATCAGAACTGCAAAGAAAACAAGATCTTCCACGTCACCATGGCTGGCGATCAAGTCGTACACAACACTTCTGTTGTGGCTCACACATTCCTGAAACATAACGAGAGTATAACTTTCTACTGCATCATAAGCTGGAGTGGAAGCAACAAGAAACAGACACACATATCAATATGTTTGATTATTTCACTGACAAGAAACAAGCACACACATCAATATGTCTGATTATTTCACTGACAAGAAACAGACACACACATCAATATGTTTGATTATTTCACTGACATGAAAAAGGCAGGCACATCAATGTTCAATTACTCCACTGACAGAAAAACAGACATGTTTGGTTACTTCACTAGCAAAAAACTGTCAACAACTGTTGTTAATTCACTATATGTAAAAGAATACAAGTGGTGTATACATGATTATGTATAAAACATTGATTTTTTTTAACATATAAAATGTTGGATCTGGTTAGACTTAGAGCATACAACTACACAAGTGTTTGACATTTTCAAACGCTTGACTTGCCTTGACCTTCTGCTGCATAAGAAACTTTCGGAACTCCTCCTGTGTGTTCTCGTACTCGTGTGTATCATCCTGTCCCTGCTCTTTCAGCTCCCCGAGCTGGTTGAGGTACAGCTCGATCATCCACGTCACTAACATTGTCATCTGGGTTTTATCCTACATGAGAAAGAAGATGAAGAGTCTACTTTATCTCATTTAAAGGCTGCATTCTTTTCTGGCAGAAAGTGTTTAGCCCTCTCTTCAAAAAGCAGTTCATCATGTAAAAATTGGTCAGACTGAAATCTTCTGGCCATCTCTTCAGTCTCAGCTCAATAAAATAACAACTAAAAGTTGGATGTTCTGGTCATTTCTTCAGTCTCAGCTCAATAAAATAACAACTAAAAGTTGGATGTTCTGGTCATCACTTCAGTCTCAGCTCAATAAAATAACAACTAAAAGTTGGATGTTCTGGCCATCTCTTCAGTCTCAGCTCTATAAAATAACAACTAAAAGTTGGATGTTCTGGCCATCTCTTCAGTCTCAGCTCAATAAAATAACAACTAAAAGTTGGGTGTTCTGGCTATCTCTTCAGTCTCAGCTCAATAAAATAACAACTAAAAGTTGGATGTTCTGGCCATCTCTTCAGTCTCAGCTCTATAAAATAACAACTAAAAGTTGGATGTTCTGGCCATCTCTTCAGTCTCAGCTCAATAAAATAACAACTAAAAGTTGGATGTTCTGGCCATCTCTTCAGTCTCAGCTCAATAAAATAACAACTAAAAGTTGGGTGTTCTGGCTATCTCTTCAGTCTCAGCTCAATAAAATAACAACTAAAAGTTGGATGTTCTGGCCATCTCTTCAGTCTCAGCTCTATAAAATAACAACTAAAAGTTGGATGTTCTGGCCATCTCTTCAGTCTCAGCTCAATAAAATAACAACTAAAAGTTGGATGTTCTGGCCATCTCTTCAGTCTCAGCTCAATAAAATAACAACTAAAAGTTGGGTGTTCTGGCTATCTCTTCAGTCTCAGCTCAATAAAATAACAACTAAAAGTTGGATGTTCTGGTCATTTCTTCAGTCTCAGCTCAATAAAATAACAACTAAAAGTTGGATGTTCTGGTCATCACTTCAGTCTCAGCTCAATAAAATAACAACTAAAAGTTGGATGTTCTGGTCATCTCTTCAGTCTCAGCTCAATAAAATAACAACTAAAAGTTGGATGTTCTGGTCATCACTTCAGTCTCAGCTCAATAAAATAACAACTAAAAGTTGGGTGTTGTTCTGGTTATCTCTTCACATCACAATCTTGCAAGATGATAACTAAGTTAGTTTTCCTGAAACCTTATCAAATCTCACGTTAATTACACAACTACTGAAGTTGGATGTTCTGGTCATCTTTTCAGATCTCAGTTTAATGAGATATGGACAAAAGCTGGATGTTCTGGTCATCTTTTCAGATCTCATTTTAATGAGATATGGAGTAAAGTCTCCCTTCAGAGGTTGTGCATTACAAGACAATTGCTAAGACTGGATGTTCCAATTATCTCTTCAGATCTTAGCTTAATGACATAAGGACTAAAGGTGGATTGTATGGCTATCTCTTAAGATCTCAGTTTAATGACATAAGTACTAAAGTTGCATGTTCTAGTCATCTCTTCAGATCACAGCTTCTCCATCCTTCAAAAATAAAGTTCATTCTTACAGCTTAAGAAAGTAATGACTGAAACTGGGTCTTCTGAGTAGCATAGCTTACAATGAAGTGCTTCTTACAAGAAGGTAACAGGCTGGGAACTTATACAGTCACCATGGACTTTTTCATCTCAGACAACAGATATTTCCTGACTTCAGAGGTAGTTTTACTCAACACAATGAGCCAGGTGCCTGTTTTTTCACATTTACAGGATCACATGGTTCTCAAGCCAAATGCTTCTGTGTGAGTAGTTGGCCTGCTGGTACATGACTACTCTGCATGCATCACAATATACACCACAGATGACACATGAGATGTAACTACAAGTAAATGTAAACTGTTTGCAGTGACTGCAATACCTGAGCTTTAAGGCCAGACAACTTTCTCTGAACAAAAGTCTTGAGAGCATTCTTCTGGGGTAGCTTGATCAACTTGAGGGCAATCTCTTCAAAAGAGTTCTGGGTCTGTGCGTACAAGGCTGCGCTTTCTTCGTATCTGTGTGATGGAGCAATAGAGACTTAGCAGAACAGTACAGCATACACTCCTAACAGTAGAGCATACACTCCTTTAGAGAAGGGAAAAAATTCAGTAATTATAGTACAGACTGTCATACTGTCTTAGATTATGGCATATGGACATATCAATCATCTTCTTGGCTGTCCACTTTATTGTTTTCTAGGAGCCATATGCTCTGAGGCATCAAGTCATTGAATATGACCAAAGAAGAATGACTTTCTTGTCTTGATGGAGCTAAGGGGCCAGTTTGTAATCAATGTATATAAAATTTTTGTTTCTGGTCATGATTTAGTTCACTTACTTGCCATTGGTAAATAAGTACTCAGCTTGGGTAGTGAGGACTTTGTCCATGTGCATGGGGTTATCCTAAAAATGGAAACACACCAGAATAAATTCAATGACTCTTAGAAAAAAACAGAAACTTTCTGCTTTAACAAAAAAATGGTTGCATTTAAAGAAATGTTGAAGGATTACTGGTCTGACTGTGAGAAACAATGAAATCTGCACATCATTTCTATGACTGAAGTTTTCAATCCACATTCAGTATTACATTACTGTGACATCACTATCATCATCAGGTTACATGACATGTGACATGAGTGATCATACCTACCCACAAATTCAGTCTTTGATGTTTTCCCAACAACTTAATTTGTTACTTTCTACTAATCTCTCATGTCAGACTATTTATGATCTTTTCCTGTTCTCCTTCTGTCTCTGTTTTGCTTATATTATTCAATTTCTGCCATTTTTTTTGTTATGCACACAATTTATTTTACAGTTCCTACAAAAAGCTGAGTTCTTCCACAGACAATTATTGTGTTCAATTTATACACTGGGGCCAGAATTCTGGCTGGTACAAACTTACCTTACAATATTCCTTGGCCATCTCAAACTCTCCCTTCTCTAAGTACATTTGCCAGACATCCCTACAAAAGAAAGTAGTGTTACAATATCAACAGGGTATTTTTGTGGCTAATGACACTCCATCATCATCATCATGTGTCACGCCAACAGGTTCTCCACCTTTATGTGATGTGTTCTTTGAACTCAGCTGCTGAATTTTTTCTTTAAAGGTAAAAGCAGAATATATCATGAAAGACTGCAGGCTGCATGAAAAGCTGAGCAAGTAGCTGCAGCCTTTAACAGTAACGGTGAAAAATGAGTTACTTGGAAACATCATATCTCTACAAACAGCACAGTTTATATTTGAGGCCAAAATAAGAATGAATGAGAATTTCTATCATGACATTATGTTAGACTGTCCATTATCTTCTCTCTTAGCCTCCTCAATCTCTCTTCCAATTATTCTTTCCTGTTACTGTGATGTTTTTAATGTTTTTTTATGTGACCCTGTGAGTGTTGAATGTCTTCTCTCTTATAGTCTCACTATATAATAGTTAATGGTTGAAAAACAAAATTCACAGAGAAAACATGAACTGTGTTTCTGCCAAGGGATGAATAACATAAGTGTCCTCAACTGTCTTCCACCAGTCCTTGAACAAGCTTCGTTTCCACGCCAGTGTTCTTACTGAACAAAGAAAAGCCAAGAACCAACAACTGTGATTCAAAGATGCTTTTATGTGAATATGAAGGCCAACAACTGTGATTCAAAGATGTGTTTATGTGAATTATGAAGGCCAACAACTGTGAATCAAAAATGTTTTTATATGAATTAAAATGGCCAACAATAGTGATTCAAGGATGTTTTTTTACACAAATTATGAAGGCCAACAGCAGTGATTCCAATATGTTTTATGTGAATTAAAATGGCCAAAAACAGTGATTCAAAGATGTTTATATATGAATTATGAAGGAACTGGACACAGACGCAGTAACCTGGGAGATCTCTGCTGCTCAACTCCCTGAGAAGACACGCATCCTAGGGAACCAGCTCAAAAAATGACAAAAACAGAAAGAAGAATGCAAGGCATGAAGAGAGACAAATTGCTGAATGCACAAGAAAGACATTTAATTGTGCCAAGGAAGGTCACTGCAAAGACCAGAAGAAAATGAAGAAGGCTGCTGCATCAATATATGTTTTACTCAATGTCAAACTATGGTTCATGATTAAAATTAAAGTAACAGAACAGTGCTGTATGGCTTAGAACAGTGTTGTATAGTTTAGAACAGTGCTGTATGGCTTAGAACAGTGCTGTATAGCTTAGAACAGTGCCATATGGCTTAGAACAGTGTTGTATGGTTTAGAACAGTGTTGTATAGTTAGACCTTGAAAAAAACATAGACAAAGCCCTTTTAGACATGAGGGAAAGAAAAATGACAAGAGAGTTACCTGGGACTTGAACCACAGACTTTGGTAGAATGAGCAACTGTCCAGCCATAAGATAACAGTGCATTAATCAACTTAGCTATCTTGCACCCCCCCCCCCCCAAAAAAAAAGTGTCCAAATGGAGTTATGGTTCAGTCCCAGGTAATTATCTTGTCATTTTTCTTTCTCTCATATCTAAGTGCCTTGTTTGTGTTTTTTTTTTTATTTCAAGTAAGGCAAGTTCTGAACCTACCCATTCTCTTTTGTAAGTCTATACCTGTACTGTTCATTCACATAAAATTCAACTGGTCATCTAAGCCAAGTTCTGAACTGACCATCTGTACTTGTATCTTTCACACAGGCAACATTTGCACTGGTTATCTATGGAAACTCTGGACCTACCTGTCCTCTTTTGTAACCTTGTACTTGAACACAGAATTGGGGGTGAATGTCCAAATGGTTCCCTTGATGACATCTTTACAGATACCTTTCAGCTTGCCTAGTCTCTGTGATACAAAAACACAGACTTGTCAAAATACAGATTGTGTAGATAACTGTGTTTCCAGCTTCATTTAGTTCTGTGAAATCAGTTAGTCAGCCATTTGCATGTCCCTTGCGAAACTTTGTCTCTCTAACAGCTCTCCTGTAGGCCTCTTGGTTGTAAGTAGAAGAAAAAGTTTTTTCTTTGAAGTTTCCCTTCGAAAATGTGAAACGATTGCAATTATGTACAACTTTGAGCAGTGGATGCTGGCGAGATTCTTCAGCTGCCGTGCATGGAGTGGGGCTCCTCCCAGTCAGTGAAGAAAGGTGCGAATGGGGTTGGCTGTGGAAAAGGTGAAAGAAAGGATTATGCGAAGTAAACAGTAGTCCTCTGGTCTGGAGGTCGGCCACGTCCTAAGTGCACTCATATCGAGTGAAATGCCTGAACCGGCTTAACCCACAGGTTAAGGCAATGCTGGCGAGATTCTTCGGATGCCGCGTGTGGAGTGAAACTCCTCCCGGGCAATGAAGAAAATGTGAAAAAGAAATCAGGGTTGCAGTGCGACACCGATGTGAAAAGATGATGGAAAGGATAAAGTGAAGCTTAAACGGTATGTCCAGTGGTCTCGCAGCGAGAGCTACTCATACCACGGCACCTCTGCTCTAGAGGCCGGGCACGTCCGATATACACCCATATTGGTGAAATATGCCTAAACCAGCTTAAACCAGGGGTGGAACTTGATGGCTACGCATGTCACGGCACCTCCGCTCTAGAGGTCGGTCATGTCCTAAACATACCCATACTGGGAAAATATGCCTAAACCGGCTCAACTCAGAGGTGAAACTTACTAGTGGCGAGGATTCATTCTCCTGGACAAATGCTCTGTCCTGGTCACAACTAGGAAGGGTAGTGGCACGACGACAAAATGCTGAAGTCGGAGACACTGGACCAGTGCAGTCGAGATAGGCAACCACCTCTCACCCGGCAGGGATGTATGCATATCCTAATCACGCAGAGGTTTTCCGGTGAGAAAGTCCAACGCTGGACTGGATGGGCAACCACCTCTCACCTGGCGAGGATACACATGTATCCCAAAACACATAGAGGTTTTCTGGTGAGAAAGTCCAACTCTAGGCTGGATGGGCAACCACCTCTCACCCAGCGGGGATATACTGATATCCTAAACACATCGAGATTTTTCGGTGAGAAAGTCCAACTCTAGATTAAACTGGTGCAATGAAAACCACGGTGTCACGCAATCCCGCTTCTGAGACCTACCAAGAATACAGGCTCAAGCCCTGCAATACTCTGAACCTCTTGTGGTCCTCTCGTGTGGTCCTTTTGGGGACCATGGGACCTATCGAGGACCACAGGAGTAAATTCAGTAGGATCACGGGGCAGTCTTGGTGGTAGAAGCGAACGAAGAAGAAGAAGCAGAAGGAGATCACTAAACCAAACCCTTCTCCAATCATTCGCAATGGTCTGTTGATAATGCTGGTTCGCCCACTACAGTCAGTTCTGGCAATGCCAGTTTATAAGAACAGGACCTCTGTAGGGTTTTCTAGCCCAAAGATCAGCGCCATGCAGCGGTTTCCTGACTATTTGATCTGAAATTCGATGGGCTGCTGTCATTGACTGGACTGTTGAGACAGAATCAAATCGATTCCTGAGGTGATGCAGCCGTATGAAGTGGTCTTCAGCAGGAGTTGTGACAATGGGTCTTCAAGTGCACTGCTGATCTGCAACTGACCCAGTTTCTTGAAATCATTTCCAAAGGCGACTAATGGTGCTTCTAACCACATTAAATTGTCTGGCCACTACACTTTGTGACTGTCCAGTCTGTAAACGTCCAATGCTGATGAGTCGTTGTTCTGTAGTGAGGTGAGCCATACTTGCGCATTTAAATGAATTGATTCGAGGAGCATCAATCTTTTATAGGCATTCAATAACATGGTCAGTGAGTTTTGTGTTCAGTAAGTTTCACGGGATTCTTGTGAACCTGTCATGAGTTATTGTCAAAAATCCTCTTTTGACCAGTGTCACTTTTCTGTGCTTATGAATCATCTGCTTAGTACAATTCAGGTCAGCACGTGAAGTTGATGTCCAAGTGAACGTTTCAGGCATTTTTCCTTTGGCTTATCAGCAAACTTCAATTTAAATCGTAACATCGTATTTGTTGCGTTTCTTTTTTTGAACAGTATAAATCAACAGAAAGTGAAAAAAAAAAAAATTAAGAAGCAGATAGTTAAAATATTCCAGTCAGACCAAGAAATATGATAGAATAAAATAAAAATGATACTAGAGATGAAAGAAACAAAAATATGAGCCAGAGGACAACAATGATTTAGACTGGTGGACAACATACAAAGATGGACTGGGTTCAGTTTGGCCAGGTGTGTTATGAAAGCATGAGATGGAGAAAGTTGGAGGGATACTGTTGTGAACATTCTCTGCACAGGTGATATGTGATGATGATAATTTTCATTATGTATTTATTAAAAAAAAAAAAAAAGCTTTTTATCATTTTTTAAAAATATTTTTCCATGTTAAAATTTTTTTCCAAATCTTTTCTTGCTATTTTTCACATTTTCATAAAATGATATCTCTCAGGTAAAAGGTAAAATCCTCACTTTCATGCCATTAAGACATACTGGGGATATGGTATTAGGCCTGTATTTCTAAGACATGAAAGTGTGATGTGGTCAGAACCATGTCTGGTTACCTTCCCTGACTTCTAAGACATGAAAGTGTGATGTGGTCAGAACCATGTCTGGCTACCTTCCCTGACTTCTAAGACATGAAAGTGTGATGTGGTCAGAATCATGTCTGGCTACCTTCCCTGACTTCTGAGACCTACCAAGAATACAGGCTCAAGCCCTGCAATACTCTGAACCTCTTGTGGTCCTCTCGTGTGGTCCTTTTGGGGACCATGGGACCTATCGAGGACCACAGGAGTAAATTCAGTAGGATCACGGGGCAGTCTTGGTGGTAGAAGCGAACGAAGAAGAAGAAGCAGAAGGAGATCACTAAACCAAACCCTTCTCCAATCATTCGCAATGGTCTGTTGATAATGCTGGTTCGCCCACTACAGTCAGTTCTGGCAATGCCAGTTTATAAGAACAGGACCTCTGTAGGGTTTTCTAGCCCAAAGATCAGCGCCATGCAGCGGTTTCCTGACTATTTGATCTGAAATTCGATGGGCTGCTGTCATTGACTGGACTGTTGAGACAGAATCAAATCGATTCCTGAGGTGATGCAGCCGTATGAAGTGGTCTTCAGCAGGAGTTGTGACAATGGGTCTTCAAGTGCACTGCTGATCTGCAACTGACCCAGTTTCTTGAAATCATTTCCAAAGGCGACTAATGGTGCTTCTAACCACATTAAATTGTCTGGCCACTACACTTTGTGACTGTCCAGTCTGTAAACGTCCAATGCTGATGAGTCGTTGTTCTGTAGTGAGGTGAGCCATACTTGCGCATTTAAATGAATTGATTCGAGGAGCATCAATCTTTTATAGGCATTCAATAACATGGTCAGTGAGTTTTGTGTTCAGTAAGTTTCACGGGATTCTTGTGAACCTGTCATGAGTTATTGTCAAAAATCCTCTTTTGACCAGTGTCACTTTTCTGTGCTTATGAATCATCTGCTTAGTACAATTCAGGTCAGCACGTGAAGTTGATGTCCAAGTGAACGTTTCAGGCATTTTTCCTTTGGCTTATCAGCAAACTTCAATTTAAATCGTAACATCGTATTTGTTGCGTTTCTTTTTTTGAACAGTATAAATCAACAGAAAGTGAAAAAAAAAAAAATTAAGAAGCAGATAGTTAAAATATTCCAGTCAGACCAAGAAATATGATAGAATAAAATAAAAATGATACTAGAGATGAAAGAAACAAAAATATGAGCCAGAGGACAACAATGATTTAGACTGGTGGACAACATACAAAGATGGACTGGGTTCAGTTTGGCCAGGTGTGTTATGAAAGCATGAGATGGAGAAAGTTGGAGGGATACTGTTGTGAACATTCTCTGCACAGGTGATATGTGATGATGATAATTTTCATTATGTATTTATTAAAAAAAAAAAAAAAGCTTTTTATCATTTTTTAAAAATATTTTTCCATGTTAAAATTTTTTTCCAAATCTTTTCTTGCTATTTTTCACATTTTCATAAAATGATATCTCTCAGGTAAAAGGTAAAATCCTCACTTTCATGCCATTAAGACATACTGGGGATATGGTATTAGGCCTGTATTTCTAAGACATGAAAGTGTGATGTGGTCAGAACCATGTCTGGTTACCTTCCCTGACTTCTAAGACATGAAAGTGTGATGTGGTCAGAACCATGTCTGGCTACCTTCCCTGACTTCTAAGACATGAAAGTGTGATGTGGTCAGAATCATGTCTGGCTACCTTCCCTGACTTCTAAGACATGAAAGTGTGATGTGGTCAGAATCATGTCTGGCTACCTTCCCTGACTTCTAAGACATGAAAGTGTGATGTGGTCAGAACCATGTCTGGCTACCTTCTCTGACTTCTAAGACATGAGAGTGTGATGTGGTCAGAATCATGTCTGGCTACCTTCCCTGACTTCTAAGACATGAAAGTGTGATGTGGTCAGAACCATGTCTGGCTACCTTCCCTGACTTCTAAGACATGAAAGTGTGATGTGGTCAGAATCATGTCTGGCTACCTTCCCTGACTTCTAAGACATGAAAGTGTGATGTGGTCAGAACCATGTCTGGCTACCTTCCCTGACTTCTAAGACATGAAAGTGTGATGTGGTCAGAACCATGTCTGGCTACCTTCCCTGACTTCTAAGACATGAAAGTGTGATGTGGTCAGAATCATGTCTGGCTACCTTCCCTGACTTCTAAGACATGAAAGTGTGATGTGGTCAGAACCATGTCTGGCTACCTTCCCTGACTTCTAAGACATGAAAGTGTGATGTGGTCAGAACCATGTCTGGCTACCTTCCCTGACTTCTAAGACATGAGAGTGTGATGTGGTCAGAATCATGTCTGGCTACCTTCTCTGACTTCTAAGACATGAAAGTGTGATGTGGTCAGAACCATGTCTGGCTACCTTCTCTGACTTCTAAGACATGAAAGTGTGATGTGGTCAGAACCATGTCTGGCTACCTTCCCTGACTTCTAAGACATGAAAGTGTGATGTGGTCAGAATCATGTCTGGCTACCTTCCCTGACTTCTAAGACATGAAAGTGTGATGTGGTCAGAATCATGTCTGGCTACCTTCCCTGACTTCTAAGACATGAAAGTGTGATGTGGTCAGAACCATGTCTGGCTACCTTCCCTGACTTCTAAGACATGAAAGTGTGATGTGGTCAGAATCATGTCTGGCTACCTTCCCTGACTTCTAAGACATGAAAGTGTGATGTGGTCAGAACCATGTCTGGCTACCTTCTCTGACTTCTAAGACATGAAAGTGTGATGTGGTCAGAATCATGTCTGGCTACCTTCCCTGACTTCTAAGACATGAAAGTGTGATGTGGTCAGAACCATGTCTGGCTACCTTCTCTGACTTCTAAGACATGAGAGTGTGATGTGGTCAGAATCATGTCTGGCTACCTTCTCTGACTTCTAAGACATGAAAGTGTGATGTGGTCAGAATCATGTCTGGCTACCTTCCCTGACTTCTAAGACATGAGAGTGTGATGTGGTCAGAATCATGTCTGGCTACCTTCCCTGACTTCTCTGGCACCCAGTCTTAGAGGCTGGGTGAACCTGGGGCCTTCTCTCATGGTTTTATTTTGATTTGTTATTTAACCTGTTCACTTTCTCTGTCACTCACTTTCAATTTCTTTTATATTCAAGTTATCACTTTTTTTTTTTTCAGTTTTTCATCCATAATTAGGATACCATTAATCTTCTTTTCATCTTCATGCTTGTTTCCTGCATTTTCACAGGCAATTTTTTTTTTCAGTTATCTACTCTTTCTTACTTTCTTCGTTTTATTTTACTTTTTTCCTCACCTGTGAGGTAGTTGTATTTACTCACCTCAGCGTACTGATCATCATAGACTAGCTCCTCATTCAGTGAACACAGCACCTTCAAACTGGAAAGTAGAAATATAGGAGAACAGTTTTAACATTACAAGAACCCTTGTATCCTGCAAATACTACACATGGAACAGTTTTAACATTACAAGAACCCTTGTATCCTGCAAGTACTACACATGGAACAGTTTTAACATTACAAGAACCCTTGTATCCTGCAAGTACTACACATGGAACAGTTTTAACATTACAAGAACCCATGTATCCTGCAAGTACTACACATGGAACAGTTTTAACATTACAAGAACCCTTGTATCCTGCAAGTACTACACATGGAACAGTTTTAACATTACAAGAACCCTTGTATCCTGCAAGTACTACACATGGAACAGTTTTAACATTACAAGAACCCTTGTATCCTGCAAGTACTACACATGGAACAGTTTTAACATTACAAGAACCCTTGTATCCTGCAAGTACTACACATGGAACAGTTTTAACATTACAAGAACCCATGTATCCTGCAAAAACTACACATGGAACAGTTTTAACATTACAAGAACCCTTGTATCCTGCAAATACAGACACAAACAAGGAAATGACTACAGTGGTGGTAGCTGTTGTTGATATATCTCCCTGTTGTTATATTAAGAAGAATTTGCTTTGAAAAGAATTGGTTCATCTGTTAAGCCAGCCAACTGTGACAAGCCTAATGTGGCTCTGTTTGCCAGGGCATGCAGGAGTACATGGCAATGAAGTGACAGACAGACTTACTGGACAGGCTAAAATAAATTGCAGACTGACAATGGGAAAGGGGGACATTGCTAGGGCTGTATCGGAAAGACTGCAGAAAAATGAAGAGCAGGAATGGAAGAACAATGTAGTTGTGAGGAGACTGCTGGAGCTAGGACAAATTAAAGGCGCTGGCTAGAAATCCAAACTGTGTGGCAGAAAACGCATGGCAAACAACAAATATTTGACAAGAACTATAAGCAAACATACTCTTGGATGGATGCTGTGGCATGCGGCAGAGCATATATGAGGTTGTCCCGAATGCAGTGAAGCTGGAGTTTGAATTTTGAACTTTATCTCCCTGTAAGTGGAAGCTCTCACCAACTGATGCTGTGATGATCACCTCGTCATGAAGGCTTTATATAAGTGAGTACAAGCCTCACTGGTTTGTTTAATTTCTGGAGCAGATAGAGCTGATTACTCAACAATGCTCCACCAACACTGAGAACTTGTCAGTCTGAGTGTCTCATCACAGATTTCATCTGATCTGACTAAGGCTATGTTGTCATATATTTGATTTATACCATGCTACATAAGCTAAATGTCAACAGATGACACAGAAAATTAACATGAAACTAAGTAAGCTAAATAACAACAGATGACAGAACACTTAACATCACAGTAAGCTAAATAACAAATGATACAGAAACACTTAACATCGCAGTAAGGAAGCTAAATGACCTCAGATGACACAGAAACACTTAACATCACAGTAAGTAAGCTAAATGACATCAGATGACACAGAAACACTTAACATCACAGTAAGGAAGCTAAATGACATCAGATGACACAGAAACACTTAACATCACAGTAAGTAAACTAAATGACCTCAGATGACACAGAATCACTTAACATCACAGTAAGTAAGCTAAATGACATCAGATGACACAGAAACACTTAACATCACAGTAAGTAAGCTAAATGACAACAGATAACACAGAAACACTTAACATCACAGTAAGGAAGCTAAATGACAACAGATGACACAGAAACACCTAACATCAAAGTAAATAATCTAAATGACAGATGTTACAGAAACACTTAACATCACAGTAAGTAAGCTAAATGACAACAGATGACACCAGAAACACTTATCACAGTAAGCAAACTAAATGACAACAGATGACACCAGAAATGCTTATCACAGTAAGCAAGCTAAATGACAACAGATGACAAAAGAAATACTTAACATCACAGTAAGCAAGCTAAATGACAACAGATGACACCAGAAACGCTTAACATCGCAGTACATAAACCAATACTGACCTATCTGAGTAGAGAACCAGAATATGAAACTCTGTTAGCAACATACTCAGTGGTTTCAAAGATTTCTCTTCATCATCTCTTCTGTAACTAAACTCTGTTAAGGAAATACATCAGCAATGCCCCCCCACAGATCTGACTAGCATTCATGAAAGAATCTAAACCTGTGTCAGCAGAGAGACAGTGTAAAACATTGCACCTTAGTTACAGGCCATTACTGTTGAAAGGACCAAAGTAGAAATAAAAAAAAAACATGACAAATTACACAATATGTTCAAGGAAGAGGACCTGTGTAAGTATACAGCAAATATGTCATGGGGCACTCAAGTAGATATTTCTGCCAGAGAAACGTAATGGTTAAAAAAGATGATAAAAATGTGACAGAAAGCTAAGAATGAAGAAAGTTAGGTGCAGCAAAGATCTGAAAGGACAGGCTACATTTACCAAACACTAACTAGTTACAAGTGTCCAAAAGAAAGCTGTTTGATAAAGGATACGGCAGGAGTTTGGCGTTGGCTAGAACTGAGCTTGGGCCAGCAGAACCTTTAACATTGATATCTCCGTAATAAATTCCAGGCCCTGCAATAACATGTGACTGCCAATCAGGTTTCTTTTGAAGCAGAGAATACAAAACATTCTAAGGATGGATATTTTGTTGGTGTAATCAACACATGTTCGGTATATTCTGGAGAAGTAACAGTTTACAGTCACCATTCTGTGCCACCTCCATCTTGTAGACTCTTGCTTTCATGATACTCCTAAACAAGACATCTCTTTTCAGACATTATATATATCTACCAACAGAACCATCTCATGTGACACCTACAAGGCTATTAACTGTTCTCCAATTATGCTAATACTAACTACAGCTGTTAATATAAAAGTATCAGTTGTTGTTCTAATTATTTTTATATTAATTTCTATCTTCCTCTGACAAGTAGACAGATTATGACAGTAAATGATAAGAAAAATGAAAATAAAAACATACCTGCCATCCAGGCAAACTTGAGAGCCTGTTGTCTGAACTTAGGAAAGAACAGATGCAACTCACTGTAGCCAAAGTCTCCTGGCAGCTCCAGGAACTGGGGATGTTCTTTGGATGAGATCAAGACAACGGTCTATAAGTTTAGGTCCAGGAAGTAAACGGTCACACAAGAAAACCACAGTCTTACAGTGTCAGAAGTTGAAAGGGCTGACATACTTGCCTGGTTGGGGGGTGCTTCTCTGATCTGAAGGGTTGTGCTGTTACTTCATTCTCTGTAACAACTAGTTCTTTGCCTGTAATTTTATTCAGGTGTTCTCACACAGGTGGAGCCTACTGATAAGTCTGCTTCTTAGTTCAACTTGAGAAAGTAATGTCATACAGTGAGACCAAATCTTGTGGCAATATGATGCTTGCGTGACAAATTCTTTAATATGGCACCTTTTTGCTAAAAACTTGTATACTGAAACTACTGGACGACAACATTGCTACTGCAGAAATGAATGTTTGTGGCTTATGTAGGCTACGACACATCCCATGATACCTACAGGTAACATACATAAGAAAGCCACTAAAAATTCTGACATACTCTCAACCAACACAAGAAATGAACTAGTAAAATAAAGTGTGAAATAATTACATTCAAGGAAAAAAAATCTGCAATATGCATGTTAATAATGTGAAAAAACCTCTTTGTGTCAGTGTCTATTATTTCATAGGAAAAAGAGGCTGGCACAGCTGACAGACAACTGATTTTCAGATCAAGGCTGAGGGCCATTTAGTGTATATCAATCAATCAAGCTGGAACAACAGCTACTTGAAGCACAGATGTCACTGAAAATATCTACCTGTAAGACTGGACACACTGGATTACACAGTAGATGAAGTTGTCATAGTATGAACAGTGAATAAGACAACCATGCTAAAAAAGTCAGTCTTGCAAAAAGGGCCAAATCCTGAGTTCATACAGAATAAAAATAAACCAAAATAATAACAATGATTGAGGAAAGTAAAGCAACTAACCTGCACCACTCTCATACTGCTGAAATAATGAGAGAAACATAGGTGGCTCTGAAGACTGTGACACTTGCCCTATAAACTGGTACAACCGCCTGGCAAATGTAGGAAGCAAAATATTCATGAAAATCAAACATAAATTATACATTTTGATTCACTTATTGAGGGTGAAGATGCTTGTTCGATGAGGCAATCAGCGACCCATAGCTGATATGCCAGCATCAGGGTTAGTGAACCATAGATGACCAAGACCCTGTCCCACCTCTCCGTGGTACCTACAGGAACAGGCCTAGCCTGGCTAATGGGGCAGGAATTGCCATAGTCCCCATGGTGGTGGAGTCTGCTGAGAACCAATGCACACCCCCTTGCTTTTTAGCTGTACTCTGGGACTGAAAAAGTAGCTAGCATAACCTGCTCCCACACCGATACGATGCTGTGCCTCAACATCTCTACAGCATCGGCTGCAAAGAACAACAGCTCGCAGTTACAGGGAGTTCGTACAAGTACAAGATTCACTTATTTTAAAAATAAAAAAGAAAGTCACTTTTCAACTGTTACTTCTTATAATCCACATTAAACCTTCTGACTGATCTGTCTTTTGCCCTCTCGATACATCTTTAGATGTTGTCCATCTATTTGTACAACATAAATTTCTTCCTTTGCCTTGGACTTTTCCTTCTAGACTGTGCAGATTTCAGTGACTGGTTTTCTATACATGTTCCCTCCTAACTAACCAGCTTTTCTGTATAGAAAATACACTAGCTTGGTTATCTATTTCTCCTTTCTGTGTAAGGTGTTTCAGTGAAACACACTTAAGTGTACATGTCATATATAACAAATGAAATTAACAACTCACGCTACCATTTATGGCCAATACAAGAAACAACAAGGAGATTTTAGGGCTTGCTGCATACCTAGCATTAAAAGAAAAAAAAAATCAATAGACTGAGATAGGATCTGCCTGTATTCACGGTTCTTGACATATTTATAGATCTGGAAGATATTTATAGCTTAGCTTGGTTCTAATGAGGTGTTTATATATCAAAACAATAATCCTAGAATCTATTTATAACTAAACACTAATACAGCTCTTCTGGAAACTATAACTCGATGCTGTGCTAAGGAAATATATTTTCAACTGACCCCGGTGTGGTAGCCAGGATGTAGTACTTGTACATGCTCATGTCTCCATGTGGCATTCGGTCAAACTCCAGACCTGTCACTGCCTCTGCCTTCTCTTTGCCTTGTAGCCTGAACAGCTGTGGACACAAGCACCGACTGTTAGCCAGAATTACTTCACAATGACACAAGACACTTCACTAACACAGTGTTAGTGAAATTATGTCAGTCAGGAAATGTTAGATAAAAAACAAAACACACCCAATAGACAACCATAAACATATAAATGGCAGTCCATGGCATAAACCACCTCCCTCCCTTCTAAAGCCATTCTTACAAACACAGTAACGTCGTACCATAGAAGCACACAGGAGATGCAGTGTTAGTGCCCATATTTTCTTGGACCTGTCAGAACACTAGAGGATGATGTGGTCAGCATCATGCCTGGCCTGCCTTTACTTCCCCAGCTCCAGAAGAAGCTGGGTGCTCATTTCTACAGCTGGGTGACTGGGGCACCTCTGGCTGGATCCAAACCACCGACCTTCTCCGTGAGATGTCCTTACAAACATGACACCTAGCTTTTATGTATGAATATAAGTAAATCTAACAAACATGGCATCTCAGTTTTAGATCTGAATGAGCAGTTCTGGTACATAAATAAACAAAAATGCTCATGTTATGACCAACTGATATAAATATCTTCCAGTTTATGGTTGAAATTGAGAAAAGAGAAAAGTGAAATATCCATTTTCAATAATAATCTTAATAAAAAAAATCCACTGAATTTGCTCCAATTTTTTCAGTGTTAAAATACAATGTTAAAATAATATCAACAATTACTTGTCCCAATTAATGAAATTTTAACTCAGTAAATGAATAGCACAAAATTTATAGATCAATTACAAACAAACATGAACATTAAAATCATAAATCTTTAAATCTATAAAACTCTCCAAAACAATAAACTGTTCTTGTAAAGCTGTCATAAATCTCTCTAAACTAAATACCATGTATGTATGAAAATAAAACACTGAGCTAAAACTACACCCAAAAAACAGTCAACAACCATATCTTCACCCAGCAGAGACGGGACAGAGTCAGAAGATAACAACAACTAGCAAAAATGCAAATATTAAAACATAATAAAAGACACACGGATTGAAAGAAAAAAATACCTATATGCTTTTTTTTTTACTGTTTCTCTTATTGTTGGTGTATTCATGATGTTACCCGTTAACACCCAACTGCTAAGACGAACAGGAAACACCTTCAGTTAACGGAGAGGTAAAAAAAACTGGATCATGCACCCAAACATGGCTGGCTGTTACTGTGACCATTTATGCTAACTGAAGATGGGTGGAATCAATCGAGAGGGGCTGCACAACAAAATGATGTGCAAAAACTCCTACAAACTCCTTACCACCTTAAAACTTTTGTCTACAATGAAACAAGGCGTTATATTTGTGGGTTGATATCACTACAATGAAACAAGACATTATATTTGTGGGTTGATATCCCTACAATGAAACAAGATGTTATATTTGTGGGTTGATATCCCTACAATGAAACAAGACATTATATTTGTGGGTTGATATCCCTACAATGAAACAAGACATTATATTTGTGGGTTGATATCCCTACAATGAAACAAGACATTATATTTGTGGGTTGATATCCCTACAATGAAACAAGACATTATATTTGTGGGTTGATATCCCTACAATGAAACAAGACATTATATTTGTGGGTTGATATCACTACAATGAAACAAGACGTTATATTTGTGGGTTGATATCCCTACAATGAAACAAGACATTATATTTGTGGGTTGATATCCCTACAATGAAACAAGACATTATATTTGTGGGCTGATATCCCTACAATGAAACAAGACATTATATTTGTGGGTTGATTTCCCTACAATGAAATAAGACATTATATTTGTGGGTTGATATCCCTACAATGAAACAAGACATTATATTTGTGGGTTGATATCACTACAATGAAATAAGACATTATATTTGTGGGTTGATATCCCTACAATGAAACAAGACATTACATTTGTGGGTTGATATCCCTACAGTGAAACAAGACATTATATTTGTGGGTTGATATCCCTACAATAAAACAAGACATTACATTTGTAGGTTCATATACTTCAATTCTGTATTTTGTGTCTCTGCAAAAGTATTTATCAGAGAAATATTACTATGTAATAAGTAATGTTTACTTTTTTTTTCTGTCTTGGAAGACAGCTTAGAAGCAGTCATAAGTTAGCTGCAGATCTTGCTGACAATCATTTTGCTGAACAACTCACATGACTGATTCTAGCAACATTAAGTTTGTATATCAAGCCACAGCAGCTGCAAGCAGTCCTGTGTTGCTTCAAAATGCATCTTTTATCTTCAAATTTGGCCTTTATTTCTCTCTCAAATAAAGCAGCACTCTTACATGAACAAAAATGAACTTACATAAATGTCACAGAACAACACGCTACCAATAAAGTTTCTGGCAGATGAACATTCAGGGAGTATATTTATAGAAACAGTGGACTGAATCAAAGCGTGCTTGCTTTTATTACAACATGGGTACTCTTGGGTAACTGAGTACGTGTGCTTTAATAAAATATGATACACTCTAATTTTGACAGTGAAGGAATGTGTAACACATACTGACACATACTCAAACCAAAAGTTAATGAAAAAATAAAAAGTTTAATAAGTGTATTTTTTTCTGGTGAAAATATGAATGTCACTCTTACTAGTGAATACCACTCTTGCTAGTGAATACCACTCTTGCTAGAGAATGCCACTCCTGCTAGTGAATGCCACTCCTGCTAGAGAATGCCACTCCTGCTAGTGAATGCCACTCCTGCTAGAGAATGCCACTCCTGCTAGAGAATGCCACTCCTGCTAGAGAATGCCACTCCTGCTAGTGAATGCCACTCCTGCTAGTGAATGCCACTCCTGCTAGTGAATGCCACTCCTGCTAGTGAATGCCACTCTTGCTAGAGAATGCCACTCCTGCTAGTGAATGCCACTCCTGCTAGAGAATGCCACTCCTGCTAGAGAATGCCACTCCTGCTAGAGAATGCCATTCCTGCTAGTGAATGCCACTCCTGCTAGTGAATGCCACTCTTGCTAGAGAATGCCACTCCTACTAATGAATGCCACTCCTGCTAGTGAATGCCACTCCTGCTAGAGAATGCCACTCCTGCTAGTGAATGTCACTCTTGCTAGAGAATGCCATTCCTGCTAATGAATGCCACTCTTGCTAGAGAATGCCACTCCTGCTAGTGAATGCCACTCCTGCTAGAGAATGCCACCCCTGCTAGAGAATGCCATTCCTGCTAGAGAATGCCACTCCTGCTAATGAATGCCACTCCTGCTAGAGAATGCCATTCCTGCTAGTGAATGCCACTCCTGCTAGAGAATGCCACTCCTGCTAGAGAATGCCATTCTAACTAGAGTATGTCACTCCTGCTAGAGAATGCCACTCCTGCTAGAGAATGCCATTCCTGCTAGAGAATGCCACTCCTGCTAGAGAATGTCACTCCTGCTAGAGAATGCCATTCCTGCTAGAGAATGCCACTCCTGCTAGAGAATGCCATTATAACTAGAGAATGCCACTCCTGCTAGAGAATGGAACTAGCACAAAACCTGCTGCTGAGAAAGTATTTGCTTTTATCAAAAGTTCTCTATTTGAGGTTTCATATAATCTTAACATTTTTCTGTTCTGTGATACTAGTTTCTTGCTGCTTAATGTATTAATCAATTTTTGTTTAGTGGCATACGGATTAGTTTTTGTTCAGTGGCATGTGGATTGGTTTTTGTTTAGTGGCATGTGGGTTAGTTTTTGTTTAGTGGCTTGTGGGTTAGTTTTTGTTTAGTGGCATGTGGGTTAGTTTTTGTTTAGTGGCATGTGGGTTAGTTTTTGTTTAGTGGCATGTGGATCAGTTTTTGTTTAGTGGCATGTGGATTAGTTTTTGTTTAGTGGCATGTGGATTAGTGTTTGTTTAGTGGCATGTGGATTATTTTTTGTTTAGTGGCATGTGGATTAGTTTTTGTTTAGTGGCATGTGGATTAGTTTTTTTGCCAGTAATGGTAGTGACCTTTTTTTAATGTGAAAAATTTGTTGTCCAAGTGGTAATTCACATTATTTTGTGAGAATGGCAATTACTCTTTTCTGGTGTTGTACTAAAAGTGCAATACTTTATTGCTGACAAATGGTTCAGAAATTTAAGTAAAATGCTGACAACACAGAAGAGAACCTGATCACTAACACCAAACATTCAGAAATTTATGATAGATATGCATGCACCATTTATTTCATCGCCTCACCTCACAAGGCCTGTAAGAAGATTTACGCTTGCAAAAGACAAAGCAGACATGTTTATGTTAAAGAAAAGCAAGGTATAATTTTCACATAATTCACAGAGGCATTCTAGAAGCATGAAGTTTATTTGACAAAGAGAACTCAATTAAAAGGTATCAAAAATTCACCATGAGGGAGAGCTGTCTTTCTCAAACTTTTTTTTTTTTTTTTTAGTCTTAGAAAAAAAAAAAACCATTTGGGGGGGGGGGGGGAAGAAAAGGACTAATTTTTTTAAGGGGTGGGGGGAGTCATTCAATGGAGATTTTTTTGTTCTTTTTGGTTTCACTTTAGAAACAAGAAATGAGAATGAAAACAGTCCTGGACCGCACAGGTCTCCCCTGGCTTGCCAGGAAGTCACAAACAAATTAAGATCTGAGGATCTTAAATGAACAAAGTCAGGCTTCTCGAGGCGGAGGTGGAGGCAGACCAAAAGGCACATCTAATAAATCACTAACGATTTCAAATTTGACCAACCTGTTTCAAATATTGCTCAATATTGCCTTGGAAAAACCTGCTGTCCTCGTACACCGAAAGCTCTGTCTCAAAAATGAAGCCTGCAGAACAAAATTTCACAGCGAAAACAATGTGGATAAAAGCAAACAGCAGGAAAATGGCACAACCCCAAAAAAACATATCAAATCTGTAAATGTCTATGTTACAAAATGAAAATGCAAAACCATAGTGGGAAAAAAAATGATATAAATCTTAAGAGATGAGTGGATATTACTACTACTTCTTCTTCTTCTATCTCCCTGAAGTTGTAAGCTGGTTTTTTTTTTAGAGCAGCCAGGGTGGTTTAGTTCTTGAGGCATAGCACTGGCAGCAGGCTACGGTGGCTATTTTTTCAGTTCCTGAGTCAAGATAAAATGCACAAGGTGTCTGTGATGCTTCTTTAGCTTCTCCACCAACAGGGGGGCTATGGCGATCCCTACCCTGCTAGCCAGTCTAGGCAAGTTACCGGGGGGTATAAAGGTAGAGGTGGGGCAAGGCCTTGATCAGCTAAGGTTTGCCAACCCTGACATTAGCATGTCAGCTACTGGTCACTCAGCTAAGGTTTACCAACCCTGACATTGGCATGTCAGCTATTGGTCACTCAGTTAAGGTTTACCAACCTTGACATTAGCATGTCAGCTATTGGTCACTCAGTTAAGGTTTACCAACCCCTGACATTAGCATGTCAGCTATTGGTCACTAACTACCAAATCGGACAGCATCTTCCGAATATTAACAAGAACATTACCACTGTAAGTAATGAGCCAGACTCCACAAGGATGGAGAACATGGGACAGATACAGAGTCAAACAGAGACAAATCTTTCAAGCAGGACTCTAAAGTTGATACAATGGGTAACAGGTCTGGCAAACATGTTGTCTCTGAGCACAGAATATACTGATCATATTCATGATTAAAGCTACAGGAAACAAAGACCTGAATCAGTGAACTCTGAAATCACAATTACTATCACTTTTTAAATCATAACAATTTATTTAAAATAACCATCTTGAAAATTCAGTAACCGACTAACACATACCTGCTGATCTGTTTCATCATTTACAGCTACATTTATTACATGTGCTCTGTGAGTAGTACTGTTTAATACATATCATTAAGATTGTTAATAATAAAGTCAGCTTAGAACTTATGTGACAAAAGTGTAATCTATTTATAATCATTACAGAAAAACACATTTGTTATATGTAGAATGTAGATATAGCAAAAATATCATGGACACAAAAAAGAGCAAATATATCCATACTACAAGAACTTAATATTGAAGAAGGCTGGCTAGTAAGGAGGATTAAACAGAGAAAACTTAAATATTTTGGACATATTAAATGTCATGAGAATTTAGAGAAGACAGTCTTGGAAAGGTACATAATGGGAAAAAGAAAGAGAGGAAGATCAAGGTAAAGATGTCTGCAAGACATCGTTGATCTGCGAATGGACAAATCAGCAGCAGAGCATCTTGCTTACAACCAAGAGGCCTACAGGAGAGCTGTTAGGGAGGCAAAGTTCCACAAGGGACATGTAAATGACTGGGTGACTGAGATAAAGCAAAATTATGTAACATGCTGATAAATGAATACACATGTACTGTCAGGTTAAACTGGTTAAAATCAAATCAACAATCACATAGGAGACCTTGGGGCATACTTCATGCATGGCTGTCAGTGTGTTAATAGAAAAAGTTATAATCATGTGAATATCAGTTCTATATTGTGTTATTACACACAAGTGTATTCAGTCCCTCATGACAAGTCTCAAGTCTAATTGTAATGCTGCACAATGTTATGGTGACAGTTAACACATTGTGGTGCACATGTCAAGTTGGATAGTTACAAAAAGTGACAATTCTCAGGTCAAGTCCCGGCTGCAACTTTCTACCTCTAAGTTAAGTCTTTAAAGTGACTCAAGTCCCGGCTGCAACTTTCTACCTCTATGTTAAGTCTTTAAAGTGACTCAAGCCCCAGTGAACTGACTCTTGTCTGTACAACTATTTGTTACAAGCCTAGAGTTGGTGACTGCAAATAAACAATAAGAATTAAAAATATGTGAAAAACTAAAATGCAAAGTTATCTCAGTACCTTTACTTGTTCCTAGCAAGATGGCACCAGTTGTATTATCACTAGCATTCTGCCAGTTCCAGCCTACAGACTCTATGAGATGACCCTGCAAACAACACTCAGAGTCAGATATCTCATGGACATTCATTTCTGTTTATTCTTAGCACTGTCCTACAAGTGAGACAGAAGCTTGACAAACAACACTCAGAGTCAGATATCTCACGTACATTCATTTCTGTTTATTCTTAGCACTGTCCTACAAGTGAGACAGAAGCTTGACAAACAACACTCAGAGTCAGATATCTCACGTACATTCATTTCTGTTTATTCTTAGCACTGTCCTACAAGTGAGACAGAAGCTTGACAAACAACACTCAGAGTCAGATATCTCACGTACATTCATTTCTGTTTATTCTTAGCACTGTCCTACAAGTGAGACAGAAGCTTGACAAACAACACTCAGAGTCAGATATCTCACGTACATTCATTTCTGTTTATTCTTAGCACTGTCCTACAAGTGAGACAGAAGGTTGACAAACAACACTCAGAGTCAGATATCTCACGTACATTCATTTCTGTTTATTCTTAGCACTGTCCTACAAGTGAGACAGAAGGTTGACAAACAACACTCAGAGTCAGATATCTCACGTACATTCATTTCTGTTTATTCTTAGCACTGTCCTACAAGTGAGACAGAAGCTTGACAAACAACACTCAGAGTCAGATATCTCACGTACATTCATTTCTGTTTATTCTTAGCACTGTCCTACAAGTGAGACAGAAGGTTGACAAACAAAACTCAGAGTCAGATATCTCACGGACATTCATTTCTGTTTATTCTTAGCACTGTCCTACAAGTGAGACAGAAGCTTGACAAACAAAACACAAGCTTTCATTACTGCTCGTTCTTAATATTCTCCCACATGCATAGATAGAAGAATGGCGAAATGCAAATAAAATAAAGCACAAAAAAACTTACTAAAAGCACAGAACAAAAGAAAGAAATGGGGAATATTATCATTTGGAAAAAAAAACAAAACAATAAACCAACCAAAATATGTTTAAGTCTCAAAGTGAAAAAAAAAAAAGTGCCACCGAGATATTGGAAATAAAATGTCATATGTAGTGCCCAAACTCTCCTTAGCCTTCTGACATACTGAAAAAGATGACTTTATGACTTCAGATGGAATCAAATCACCAATCACTGACATAAGAAAAGAGTGCATTACTCACTTTGCTACTCAAAATTATTTAGAATAAGCAACTGCAGAGAGTAAACATAAGTTTGAGCAGCTTATCATAAGAAGATACTAAATTTTCACTTGCACAGCCTAATAATAATAATGATTTAAGAATAGTGCAGTCAAGAAAACAGGTTCCTCAGTCAACGAGTTCAAACTGGCTTCATCATGTTCCGATCTGTTCACTTAGCGACAAAAATAGACATCTAACCCTTACAATGTAACCCTAATCTGAAAATCCAAAATCCAGAATGTTCTAAATTCCGAAACTTTTTGAGCCACGATATGATGCCAGAAATGGAAAATCCCACATCTTATTTAACATGACAGACTGCATTCAAAACACAACTATGCAACAGTTTGTTTTTAGCACGCATGGGCACCTATGCTCACATACACTCTACGGTTTGCCAAGGGATTGACTGCTGAGAAAAAAAAAATCCTCCGGGCCTCCCTGAACTGTGACATTCGTAGTTTTGACTGATAAACATTCTTATATGTGAATAAATACATAACCGTAAGAAAGTGATTGCTTACTGATAGCGTATAAATTCAGAGTCTGGAATGATTGCGATGCCACATAACCACAGACTGTTCAGACAGATGGAGAGTGGCACCTTTGTTTTCTTTTTGATGGTTCAGTGTGCACAAACTTTGTTTCATGCACAAAATTATTAAAAATATTGTATAAATTTACTTCAGGCTGTGTGTATAAGGTGCATATGAAACCTAAATGAATTCTGTGTGCAGACTTGGATTCCATTCCCAAGATATCTCATTATATATATCTTCTTCTTCTTACATAGCTTCCTGTGATGTTAAACATCACATAGGGGTCATATAGTTGTCTGCCAAGTTTTCCTGTTCTCGGCGAGTCTTTCAAGGGATGTTTATGCCCACTAAACTGGCTTCTCTTAACAATGTCCTCTTTAGAGTTTTATATGGTTGACCTCTTTTTCTTCAGCCTGTTGTGCTCTACTTGATAGCCTGTTTTGGGATTCTCTGATCATTTCTTCTCATGATATGGCCTACATATGTCCATCTTTGTTTTCTGATTACCCATGAGACTGGTTGTTGTTCAGTCATCTGTCTTATCTCTGCATTGTTCTTGAATTCGTTCCACTTTATACTAAGTATTTTCCTTAGGCATTTGTTTTCAAAAGAGTCTAATCTCTTGTCTATTTCTTTAGTTGATTTCCCACTTTCGCATGCATAAATGAGGGTGGATATTACATCTGAAATGAATACTTAACTTGGTTTTTGTGCTTATAACTTCTGAATGCCATATGTTCTCATGATTACTGAAGATAATGTTGCTTTAGAAATTCTAATTTCCTTTCTGTTGTCACCATCCTGGTATATGTAGCTGCCAAGGTATGCAAACTGATTGTGACTTCTTCAATATCTGTCCCTTCTCCGTGTATTTTTCCACTTTGATTAATGGAAAATTTCATTATTTTTGTTTTGTCCTTGTTAACTTCAAGTCCTATATTGCTAGCCAGTGAAGACAGGCTATCTGTTTTTTTCTTGCATGGAATTCACATTGTTACTGATAAGAGTTATGTCATCAGCAAAATCAAGATCTTTTGGGCTGGGTACCATGTACCCAGTCAATACCTGTGTTACCTGTGCAGCATTTTTTCATTATGAAGTCTATTGCTTCTAGTGAATCATGAAAATGTTTTTCTTCCATCTTTACTTTATGACACGAGTTTTACTGCAGTCATCCATCTCTCAAGCGTAACTGAAGACATCTGTCCACATTCTTACCTTCATTTTAGTTATTGGCTTGGGTTTCTTCCAGTTCCTAGAGAGGTAGAAATTGTCCTGAGAACTCATAGAAATAATAAGATGTCTTCCAGTAGGGTCCAGGAAAATCTTGTGAATTCGGTCATCAACAGCTCGAGGAAGCTCCAACTCTGGAGAAATTATTGCATCACTTACAGTCAGTCTTTGGATGAAGACATATTACTAAGTGCAGTTACAAAAACTGCAAAACAAATGTCTTGGGTTATTTTCTGAATTTATTCTAGCAAAAAAAAACTTGTGAGCTACTAAATTTCTTCTTATAACAAAACTAAGTAAATTCTCCCTTAGTGTCCTAAACTATTTCATCCTCTCACATGTCTTAAAAATCTTTTAACCAGTGCTGCAAAAATTACCTCAGTCCTTCCATATTTCTCCAGTAATTAATGAATTGCTCTACTGCTTCCATGGTGATTAATATATCTTTCTTCTATGTCTACAACAGATAATTAACCCTTTCCGTGCGTATGGTCGATATAGTGACACTTCCGGTGTCCCAAAGCTACCATATAGTCATTATAGTGACAATTGTTTGTTTCATTAAAACAAGCGGTGTAACATTTAGATTGTACATATTTCGTCTGCGATTCCGGTGACACTTTCAAAATGGCGAAAGAGTGCCTAGTTACGAGTGATGCTGAGCGAGAAAAAGGACGAGAAGCATGGACATTTTTCAATTTTTGACGATGTAGATAGGGGTATGGACATAGCCTATGGCCACCCCACTGCTCTTGAATGTTTTCTAAGTAGATCTAGACATATTTAGATGACTGGAGAAGTAGTTAGGAGGTTAGTTCAGACATTCATTCAGCGAGAATGCAATACAGAATCACAATACGAGATCGACAAGTAGATCTACACATCTCAGATGGTAAGTAGTGGTAAGTAGGGCAGATCTAGACCTCGCCGATGGTGAGCTGGCCACAATCAGTGTCTAAAAACATCACATTACTTCTTTTTTCGTAAAAAACTCTGCATTTATGAAATTTTCATTCATTTAGCTATACTCTGAAACATATTAAGTTTACAGAAGTACATGGAAATACTGTTTTCCGTTCCATTTTACAACTAGACCCCCTTACAGACCAAGACCCGCGTTTTTACTCCCGCACTCCAGAACATGTCCGTGTTTCTTCTCCCGCACGGGAAGAGTTAAACTTTATGGTTTGGGTCATCATCGCTGCACTCTGGACATATTCATAGGTGCTCAGATCTGTCCCTCAACATATCCATCAGTGTCTTGCAGCTGACAGTGCCCATCCTGTGCTGACTGACAAGAGCCCTTGTGGGTCCTGTATGCCTCCCCTTCCTAGCTGTGCCAGTCTGTACTCTCTGCTCTCTCAGTCTAAGCAGTGATGTGGGTCCTGTATGCCTCCCCTTCCTAGCTGTGCCAGTCTGTACTCTCTGCTCTCTCAGTCTAAGCAGTGATGTGGGTCCTATATGCCTCTCATTCCTAGCTGTGCCAGTCTGTACTCTCTGCTCTCTCAGTCTAAGCAGTGATGTGGGTCCTGTATGCCTCTCATTCCTAGCTGTGCCAGTCTGTAATCTCAGTCTAAGCAGTGATGTGGGTCCTGTATGCCTCTCATTCCTAGCTGTGCCAGTCTGTACTCTCAGCTCTCTCAGTCTAAGCAGTGATGTGGATTTGCTGCTCCTGAAGTCCTCCACTCTGTCTATCTCTCTCTGAGCACATTTATAATATTAGCTTGTTCCAGTGGTTGCCCATAAACTTTCTATCACCTCTGTAGTAATTAATCATTCCAACATTCCAGCAACAATTAATACAAACTACACCAACTGTAGATGAATTAATTTTATATCACTTAGTATCAGTATTCTTACAGACTGACATAATTAGTTTTTCCATTCCTTTTTGTCTTGTGAACAGTAGTATTGTGTCAGCATATCTAATCTCTGGTATTTCATAACCTCCAATGTTTATGGCGTTATAATATTCTTTGTCTACATCTTCTCTAACATTCCTCATTATATTTTCAGTATACAAGTTAAATAAGTAAGCTGACAATATGCATCCCTGATGGGCCCCTTGTTTTATATCAAAACAAGTTGTTTCACCTCTAATTCTCACTGCTGCCTGTTGGTATAGATACAGCAGTGATGTTAATTGTATCAAATGTGTCTGAGATCCAATTTTTTCCATTATTTCCCAAAGTTTCTAGTGTTTTACACAATCAAATGCCTTTGTATAGTTTATAAAAGATAAATATAGATTCACATTAAATTCTCTGCATTTCTCTGTTATTAATCTTATATTGAATATATAATCTCTTGATATTCTTCCTTGTCTAAAACCAGCTTGGACCATATTTACTACTTCTTCCATTTTCTTATAAAGTCTACCTAGTATCTCCCCAGTAACAATTAATTCAAGCTTTCCATCACTTCTACATTAATTAATTTTATATCATTCCAGTAATAATTTAATCTGTCCATTACTTCTACTTTAAATAATTTTATATCACCCCAGTAACAATTAATTCAAGCTTTCCATCACTTCTACATTAATTAATTTTATATCATTCCAGTAACAATTCAAGCTTTCCATCACTTCTACATTAATTAATTTTAGATCACCCCAGTAACAATTAATTCAAGCTTTCCATCACTTCTACATTAATTAATTTTAGATCACCCCAGTAACAATTAATTCAAGCTTTCCATCACTTCTACATTAATTAATTTTAGATCAATTCAGTAATAATTTAATCTGTCCATTACTTCTATAACAATTAATTTTATATCACTCCAGTAGTAATTAATTCAAACTTTCCATCACTTCTAGAGTAATTAATTAATCTTTCCATCTCTTCACTGGTAAAAATGAAATGAGTATTCTCACTAAGTCTACAACAATAGCAACAACTTACAACCAACTCTCTCTCTTTCTCTCTCTCTCTTCTTCCCTCTCTCTTACCATCTGGCTCCTCAGGATGCTCCAGGTCAAGCCGCATTAAGACATTGCTGCTCATTGCCATAATGAGAAAGTTGTTGGCCACTACTAAATGAGTAATTGGGTCAGGAGGCCTGCATTTAAACAGAGAATTGATGTCTTTACATTTAAACAGAGAATTGATGTCTTTACAATAGCTATGAGGTGAGTCAGAAGTAACTGCAGTTTTGCTTAAAAAAGATTTGAAATAGTGTAGGAGACAACTGTGGTACAGATATAAGTGCGAAGAGGCACATCAACAATTCTGGAAATATGGCATCCGTGAACCAGACTAGACATGAAGGATATAAACAGATGTTCTTTAATTATCAGATGTTCTTTAATTATCTCTTTTTCTTATTTTTCTTCTTCCATTTTTACATCAATACCGTATTTGAATATTAAAAATGGCATTCATTTATTAGGCATGATGCCACTTTGGCCTTGAAGCTCGTGGTTCTCCACTTTATCTCTTTCCGTGCCTCAGGAAGAAACGCAGACGTTCAGTTGGGTGCTGGATTAAAAGCGTGAGTCTTGATATGTATTGGGGCATATTAGTAAAATGTGAATGGAACAGTTTTTCCCTGTGAAAAGTGTACTTATTATGTTTCAAAATAACTAAATATGTGTGAAGATTTTATAAATGCAGAGTTTTTTAGGAAAAATGAAGTAACGTGATGTTCTTAGACAATGACTGTGTACAACTTACCATCAGACAGGTCTAGAGGTACACCATGTACCATCTGCGGTGTTTGGATCTACCTGTTGATGTCGTATTGTGATTCTATGTTGCATTATCGCTAAAATGATGTCTGAAATAACCTTCTAACTACTTCTCCAGTTGTCTAATATGTCTAGATCTACTTGGGATACATTCAAGAACAGTGGTCTGGTCACAGGGCATGTCCATACCCCTACCTACCCCTATCTACATCACTAAAAATTGAAATTTCTCGCAGAAAACTTCCTTTTTCTCCCTTGTAACTAAACACTCTTTGGCCATTTTGAAAAAGATCACAGGGCATGTGCACTAAATGTTTACAATTTAAACATTACACCGGGTTTTTAATGAAACAAACCAAATGTCACTAGAGCGACTAAAGGCACCACGTGAGAAACCGGAACCGTTGTCTAAGTGACAAAAGGCCTGGGTAGAGTTAAGGAGTTCTTGGTGTTTCTAGCCACATTAGTCTCCCTTACTTTCCATTGCCGCTTCCTCAGCTTGTTCAAGTATCTTTCTCTCTCTCCCTCTTTCTTCTTCCTTTCACTTTTCTATGACTGTCAGGTTCTCTAATTTGTCTTTTTATGACAAAAGAGATATGACTGTTAGGTTCTCTAACTTGTCTTCGTATGATAAGAGAGATATGACTGTAAGGTTCTCTAACTTGTCTTATTATGACAAGAGAGATATGACTGTAAGGTTCTCTAACTTGTCTTCTTATGACAAGAGACATTTGATTGTCTTTTCCTTACGGTTTTAATTAGTTTCTGATGTTTTGCTACCTCTCCAAGTACTTCTGTATTCGTTTCCATGGCCACCCAGGGTATTTTTTTTTTTATCTTTCTCTATAACCACATCTCTGTTACCTCCAGTTTCTGCTGTGTATTGTTCAAGTGTCACAAGTGATGCGCAATACTGATTCTGTAAAATGCTTCAATAATTTGTTAAAATTTACTATATTTTTGAAAACTTACTTGAAATTAACTTTCTTCTTGCTAAATATAGGAATGTCGATTTCTAGTCTTGCATCAATAAATCCTGATGCAATCTGTAGACAAATCAGAAATGAGCACTTATCTAATGGTATACATGATCAAAATGACTAGACAGAATCAGACCATTAAGAATAAAATAACAGATTATAATGACAGATGAAGACAGGAACCCAAACAGCAAAATAACCATATGATTAGCAGATCATCAGAGATTTATGGGTTATCTTTATGTCCAAATTTGTTGAAAACTGTGACACTACAACACACTATCAGAAACGTGTCATGTCTTTTGTGGCACCTTGAAATTAGTAAGAGATTGTCACACTCTACTTCATTCAAGTTTTTTTTATTTATTTAATAACAAAAAAAAGTTTTACTCTGTAATGAAGTACACAGTTTCAGGGTACTAAATTTTGTTTTTATTTATACAACAACATACAGGACAAAGGATGAGAACAGATGAGGAAAAACTAGGTCACGTATCTGAAAAAGACAAGACACGTATTTTTAAAAAATGAAAAAAATGTTACACTAAAGTAATGTACTATAGATTATATATACTAAGGTCATGTACTGGAGATTATATATATTAATGTCATTTACTGTAGATTATATTTACTCATACTAAGGTTATTTACTATAGATTATATATACTAAGGTCATGTACTGTAGACTGCATATTGGAAAAAATATTTCCTCAGACTGCTAGGAATTTATTATTAGTGTAAAAGATGATACTTTACATCAGAAAGTTTATATAAGGAAATTACTGTTTGCTTAATGATGACACTTTAAGGTCTGGGTTCTTATGATTCATCATTTACATTTATTTACACATATTGTATCTCCTGTCATCATTTATATTTACACATACCAAATCTCCTGTTGCTTGATTTGGCCTTCTTATGGCTGCTCGATTTGATTCTTCTTCATACTGATCCAGAATTGATGCCATTTTCCTCAAGTTGTGACAGAGATAGCAGTAAGTTACTATGACTGACTGAACCACTTACTAACCTGTGATGAAAGCAGATACCAGTCATATTGTCTGAATACAGCAGCAATTTCATACATTAAGAGCTGAAATATTCTAGTACAAGCTGATGTGTAAAATAGTAAAATTCCGTATAAAAAAACACAAAATGCAAACACTTGGGCTGAATGTGGTTTGCTCTTTAGCAGAGGCAACCAAATTGTACTTTATTTTAAGCTTCATGACACACATTCCCTGCCCTAGCAGTACAGTTAAACTTCAACAGATAACCACTGATCTGAAACAATGTAGTTGAACACCATATCAGAATATTTCCAACTATATCCGGACTGTGTGCTGAATAAGCTACAAGGACTTGAAACAGCTGGTAAGAGTGGCACATGGAGATGTTCTGCAAACGTGGTGTTCATCATTTGTAAAGGAAATGAAGGTAAAAATCTGACGACTAACAATGCATGTGGAAAGAGACAAAACATTCTAACATAAGCATCATTTATTATTACTGCAGCCGATCATAACAATAAAATATTAGCAAATAGACAATAACTCAACAGAAGACTATACACAGTAAATACTACTTTAAACCTGCATTTTAAGACAATAAAGAGGGTCATTAGATGTGGCATATATATAAAAATGTCAAACGCACAAAATATGAGACACAAAATAAACATACTCTACACTTTTTGTATAGTAAAGGCACTTTCACTTCGTTCTACTGAGCAGACTACAACAGGTGGCAACCATTTTGTGGTCACATGACCACCGCTTCCAGAATCAATTCAGCAACAACGTTTTTATAACGTCAGTTTCATTTAAATGATAAACAAAAATTTTACTAACTGATTACAGAACATAAACACTGAAACATGATAAAGTTATACGTTTAAAAAAAATCAAAATTAACATCAGACATTTCCAAAACAGCACTGCGAGAACCATACTTTTAGAATTAAAAATGTTAAACACTTGGATTCACTTCTTGTATAAATGAGAGATGTCCGACACTTGCCGTTGTCGTCTGCGAAGTAGGTCCACGCAGCGGCCGTTGGTGACAAGATCCCGAATGTTATTCTAGAGTTATGTCGATATTTTTAACATCCTAACAGTTGGAGGTTAGTGCTTCTATAAGCGGATATCATCGTGGCAAGATCTTCGATGTTGTTTCAGGCTAATGTTGTCATTTAATTAAGACCGTTTACACTTTGAGGTGAGTGCTGATGTTACTGTATATTGGCCGAGATAGATTTAGACTTTTAAAATATAATTAGATAAGATCATCGTCATCATTACTCTTCAGACAAGCCTGCTGGTGCTCCGTTCCCTCTCGCAATATATCCCACTGTGTAACAATAGATAACATCAGTCGTATAGACTATCAGATATAAAACATGAACATATGACTGTGCTAAGCAGGGCTGTGGTGGGTGTAGATAGAAATGTATCATTGATGAAGGAGTCGTATTTGGAAAGTAGAAACAAAATAGAGCAGTCAGATTGGTTTATCTCACGTGGGCAGATTTAGTGCAAATGTAGACTTTATATTAGTAATGTAGGCATTATAAGTGGTGCTGCCACGTTCCAGTAGGTAGAACTTGGTGAAGATGAGTTCACAGCACATCCAACAAACAGCATTATTAAATAAATTTGCCTGTTTGTAAAGACAAATGTATATGTCATGTGGATTTTCTCAATCTCTGTCCAGAACAAATGTACTTCCTCCGTAGTTTTGACTAAATTCTAACCCTTCTTGTCACATCAGGTTCTCTGCAGTCAGGCATATCACAAACATCCTGGTAGTCTTTCACAACAAGCTCCTATTGACATTGTTTGTATTTCTTCTCATTTTTTTTTCATTCCTATGCACCTCTTTCTGCAGCATGTCAGAAGGTACCCCCCCCCTCCCCTGGTCATACAAGATTGAACTATTGTAATGTCTGGCAGGTTTGTCTGTTAAATCTTTGAAACTGTAAACATTTGAGTACTAATTTGTCTGTTAAATCTTTGAAACAGTAAACATTTGAGTACTGATTTGTCAGTTAAATCTTTGAAACTGTAAACATTTGAGTACTGATTTGTCTGTTAAATCTTTGAAACAGTAAACATTTGAGTACTGATTTGTCTGTTAAATCTTTGAAACAGTAAACATGTGAGTACTAATTTGTCTGTTAAATCTTTGAAACAGTAAACATTTGAGTACTAATTTGCTGTCATTCAACATGTATTGTTTGAAACAGGCTGCTTGTTCTGGTACATAATCAGATGTATTTGGAAATGTATTTTTTGCCTCCCTAACAGCTCTCCTATAGGCTGTGGCCTATTCTCCAACAGGAGGTGTGTGTATATATATATATATATATATATATATATATATATATATATATATCTCCCCACAGATAAAGGCTCTCCAGTTGTCCCTGTTCCCAAAACACCAAAAAGTTCATTGAGAACAAGAGCCTAAGAAGAATCTTTGGGCCCATAAAAGATACCAACAGTGAAGAATGGAGAGCTAGACAAAAAGCAGTGAACTGGACAGCTTATTTAAATCCCAACAAATGATAAATATCTTGAAACTGAACAGATTACACTGGTTGGGCCGTGTAGAAAGAATGGAAGAGAACAAACAAATGAAAATGATGTATGTACAAGAGATGAAGGAAACAAGACAAATTGGAAGACCAAGTCAGAGATGGAAAGACAACATAGAAGAGGATATAAAGGAAATTGGTATCACCAACTGGAGAGAAAATATTAGGAATAGAATGGAATGGAGGTGAACTCTATCTGCAGTAATGAACCTTAATGGTTTGGAAAGCTGAATAATATATATATATATATATATATATATATATATATAATTTGTACTTTTACTTGTACAAACTCCCTATAACTGCAAGCTGTTTGTTCTTTGCAGCTGATGCTGTAGAGATGTTGAGGCACAGCATCGTATTGATGTGGGAGTGGGTTATGGCGGCTCTTTTTCGGTCCCGGAGTACAGTTAAAAAGTAGGGGGTGTGCAATGCTTCTTTACTAGACTGCACCACCATGGTGACTATGGCAATCCCTGCCCTGTTAGCCAGGCTAGGCCTATTACTGGAGGTACCAATGGAGATGTGGGACAGGGTCTTGGTCATCTATGGGTCACTAACCCTGATGCTGGCATATGAGCTATGGGTTGCTGATTACCTTATCGGGCATCTTCACCTCACCTCCATATATATTAAAATTAATAGTTTCAAGGAAGAGGATCAAGAGATCATATATTCAATCTAAGATTAATAATAGAGAAATGCAGGGAGTTTAATGTGAATCTATATTTATCCTTTATAGACTACTCAAAGGCATTTGATTGTGTACAACACCAGAAACTTTGGGAAATAATGGAAAAAATGGGATTTCCAACACATTTGATACAATTAACATCACTGCTGTATTTAGACCAACATTGTCACCCTACTTATTTAACTTGTATACTGAAAATATAATGAGGAATGTTAGAGAAGATGTAGACAAAGAATATTACGATGCCATAACAGTTGGAGGTTATGAAATACCAGAGATTAGATATGCTGATGACACAGTATTGCTGTCCACAACACAAGAAGGAATGGAAAAACTAATTATGTCAGTCCGCAAGAACAGCGAAGAGCAGAACCTCTATCTTAATGCAAAGAAAACTAAAGTGATGACAACTGACAAAACAAACAAGGCAACTGAAATATGTATCAATGAGGAAAAACTGGAAGAAGTGGAGAGTTTTGAATATCTTGGATCACTACTAACTAATAATGGAGATACAATGAGGGAAATTAAAAGGAGGACATCTATTGCTCTTCAGAAAGTAAAACAAATAAAGAATCTGTGGAGAGGAGCAGACAGAACCACAAAAATAAGATTTTTAAGGGCATGCATCTTTCCCATCGCAACATAAGCCTGTGAGACCTGGACACTTAACAAAACAGCTGAGAAGCACATAAATGCCTTTGAATGTAAATGCTACAGAAGAGTTCTCCAAATATCGTGGACACAAAAAAGAACAAATATATCTATACTACAAGAGCTTAATATTGAAGAAGGCTGGCTAGTAAAGAGGATTAAAGAGAGAAAACTTAAATATTTTGGCCACATTAAACGTCATGATAATTTAGAGAAGACCGTATTGGAAGGATACATAATGGGAAAAAGAAAAAGAGGAAGACCGAAACGAAGATGGCTGCAAGACATCGTTGATGATCTGGAAATGGATGCAGCAGCAGCAGGCCATCTTGCTCACAACCGAGAGGCCTACAGGAGTGCTGTTTGGGAGGCAAAGTTCCGCAAGGGACATGCAAAGGAATGAATGAATGAATGAGTTTCAAAGTATTTTAACTGTAAAGTATTAATTTTTAAAATTAAACTAACATAAAATAATTAGTATATCACTGCTGTCTGAACAAACTTTAGTTGTAGTCTAAGACCATGTGGAAAATCAATAACCTTTTACATTTTATTATATGCACACTTGTAGCAACTACTTCTGATGTACAAACCAACTGTTCATATTTGAATACAAATTTGACCATCCAGAAAAGCAACACTCATAATTGACTGAATACTTAAAAGTGGTATTGAGAATATATCTGATGACCAGTGTAGTTTGAAGCAAAGTTTCTGTCTGTGCTGTAGGGAGAAACCATCGTGGAAAATATTTCTTATTTTAATTACAGTTATGTATGGGGCTTGTGGCATTGTAACTTAGCTGCTGCCAGATGATGTCCCAGTCCTTGATAGAAGCAAATAGTCCATGTCAGAAAGATACAGGGACAAGATTTGGCTCACAGTACCACAGCAAGGGGGATTCTCCCCATGTAGGTAAGTGATATGTGTGTTTGCATGAACTGATGCACATGTTGACATAGAGTGCTGCATGTGTTGATAGACTGGTGCGCATGTCAACATATCTCTCTCTCTCTGAACTAAGTGCCCAGGGCACATGGGGCTTCTGCAAGGATTTTCCACAAATGCCTGTCCTTTGCCTTTTTTTCTTCTCTTGCCAACATGTCAACATATAGTTAAGCACATATTGACGTAGAGTGATGCATAAATTGATATATTTCAGTTAATTTCTTTGAGTTCTTTTTTTAAAACAAGCATTTACTCTAGTATAACAAACATTTCAGCCTCTCCATGACATTTTTCATGAGAAGACAGAAGTTATGGAACCTGATAATCACTAGAAAAGTCACCAAAACAAAAGTATCACTACATGAGAAAATACAGACAGATGAACTGATTAAAAGCATGAAAGTCCACACAAAATGGAAATGTGTGACAACAAGGCCATCTTGCTGCTGCACATAATGAGTGAATACAGCAATATAGCACATGAAAACAAGTTTAGTAGTGGAAATAATACAAGAAAAGATGCAGCCTGTGTTTGCCCTCTGTGCTTGGTCAGCACATGATGATATGATGATGATGGAACGAAAGAAAGAAATTATTTTCAAATACTTAATAATATACTATGAAATAATGACCATTTTCAACATGAGCAAGTTCAAGCATACATGTGATACTAATTGCAAAAATTATCCATTGATTATGCATGTCATAGTGTTTATTAGCTTTCATAAGAGAACTATATCTAAATCTCATTTATCTGAAATTCATCAGTGTCGTTGTGTATTAGGTGTTATTGTGTCTGAGTGTCATTGTCTGTCAGTACAGGGCAGTGCTGGAATTTTTTATTTAATGTAAAAAAAAAAAATTCTTCTTGGAACATGAAAAAAAAAATGAGTGTCTTGTTTTGAATACGTGCTCTGTGTTAGATTCCATTTTCATCTTCTATTTCTTTTCTTTATGGAGTAATAATGGTATAAATAATTGAGCTTTGAATTATCTTTTTCCTGATTGTAATCATAAACATTTCAGAGGGTATATAAAAGTGCATCAGAGTTCAACAATTTATGGTCACTGGGCAAAATATGAGCATCCCTGTCATTTTATCCAGCCCACCAACAGTTTAACATTTTGAATCAGTAATCCACTTACTACATCTCAGCATATTAAAAATGTAAGTGGTTTAATTCCTGTTAACATTTCAAAGAAGCAAAACAAAAATTTCATTTCAGTTTGGCTGGTATGTAGATGTTGCCTGTGGTCTTGTGAATATCTTTGGTGCATCTCTTTGGTCAGTTAAAACCAAAATGTTTACTTCCTAACTCAAAACTAGAGAAAGTTTACCAGTCCATGCTTTTATATTGAAGAAAGATCTCTAAAGTGAATGAGATTTTGATTTAGTGAGTGGCCTTTAGCAGTGTTGTAAAGTGAAGTTAGAAGTGATTTTGGATGTGGGTAGAGTTGGGATCATATTTTTGACATAATGGCTCCACATGCTGATAGTTCACTACTGACTGCCCCCACTCCCTCACATTGATGTTTTTAATAATGATGATTGTGTTAAGATTACGATGCCATAACAGTTGGAGGTTATGAAATACCAGAGATTAGATATGCTGATGACACAGTATTGCTGTCCACAACACAAGAAGGAATGGAAAAACTAATTATGTCAGTCCGCAAGAACAGCGAAGAGCAGAACCTCTATCTTAATGCAAAGAAAACTAAAGTGATGACAACTGACAAAACAAACAAGGCAACTGAAATATGTATCAATGAGGAAAAACTGGAAGAAGTGGAGAGTTTTGAATATCTTGGATCACTACTAACTAATAATGGAGATACAATGAGGGAAATTAAACGGAGGACATCTATTGCTCTTCAGAAAGTAAAACAAATAAAGAATCTGTGGAGAGGAACAGACAGAACCACAAAAATAAGATTTTTAAGGGCATGCATCTTTCCTATCGCAACATATGCCTGTGAGACCTGGACACTTAACAAAACAGCTGAGAAGCACATAAATGCCTTTGAATGTAAATGCTATAGAAGAGTTCTCCAGATATCGTGGACACAAAAAAGAACAAATATATCTATACTACAAGAGCTTAATATTGAAGAAGGCTGGCTAGTAAAGAGGATTAAAGAGAGAAAACTTAAATATTTTGGCCACATTAAACGTCATGATAATTTAGAGAAGACCGTATTGGAAGGATACATAATGGGAAAAAGAAAAAGAGGAAGACCGAAACGAAGATGGCTGCAAGACATCGTTGATGATCTGGAAATGGATGCAGCAGCAGCAGGCCATCTTGCTCACAACCGAGGGCCTACAGGAGTGCTGTTTGGGAGGCAAAGTTCCGCAAGGGACATGCAAAGGAATGAATGAATGAATGAATGAATGTGTTAAGAGATTGTATATCAAACAATGCAGCTGTTTCACACATAATGGGCTCTACAGGGGATAAATGACCTGCAAGATATTTACGCTTTTAATGAAAGGACGGATAGCACATGTGGTGTAGCATCGTTCGTTGTGTATGAGTGACAGATCAATGAAATTCATTTTATAAGTGGAAGTCAGTTTGACTGATTTTCAAGCTGAGAGACGTGCAGCTGCTGGTTGTCCCTGAAGGAACTGGACACATGGTTGATGTTAATATAACAGAAGATGGAAGTGCAAACATCCCGAGTCGTGGAACACAGACATGGCTTGTTAGTAGTGTGGAGTGTTTCTTGCACATCAGTCGCCGTCCAAACAATCTTAATACATGAAAAATAGATATATTATCTTTCGTGTGTATATTGGGAGTTTGAAACATTGAGATACAAAATAGTTTATCAGAGAGAGAGAGAGAGAGAGAGATTGATCTTTATTTCAAAGAGAGAGAGAGAGAGAGAGGACAAAAGAAGAAATGTTATTTTTAAAGGGTGAAGAATTGATCACGCAGGCCCGTCTGACATTCTGCCCTCATCCCAGATCAGTCATTCAACAACAACACAGTAAAATAATTATATACCTTGTTTATTGCATTTCGCTGATTCTGCGCTTTTTTTCGCAAATCATTCACATTTTTTTTCAAAACGTCCCATCTTCTTCCCCAAGTTTTAAACGGTAAGATCGGCCGGAGTCGATCGGCGCCATTCTGCCAGCCGCTTGTGTCACGCTTCTTGTCTCTTTCATCACATCCTGGCAGCTCTCGCATTTCATACTTTTTTAGTGTAGTAGTATTAAAATGAAAAACGTACCTTGGCCTCCTAAACGTGAAGGTGAAGGGAAGAATGGCATATCACTCACTTCAAATCAATAGCGGGAAATGATTAAAGTGTTGTGAGAAAACCCATGCGGAATAGATAGGCCGAAAGATAGGACAGTCAGCATTCATCGAGACAAGACTCCATCAGCATGAACATTACACTTCCCTGAAGCTGAGACAAGACTCCATCAGCATGAACATTACACTTCCCTGAAGCCGAGACAAGACTCCATCAGCATGAACATTACACTTCCCTGAAGCTGGCTGAGATGATGAAGATTGACAGTTTCTAACAATAAAGTATTGCTAATTTAACAGTTCCTTGTTCTTTAGACTGGCCCATATAATAGAGTATAGTGTAAACATGATTCTTATATGCACTGAAAAAAATGTGCTGTGACTCTCTTTAATGTGGAATTCGCTTTATTGCTTACGATGGTGGTCTGTAACGGAACCCGCAGTATCTCCCAGGTATGAATGTTAGTCTGCCAGAAAGTTATAAAAAAAAAACAAAACGCAGCATTTTAATTTCGACTCGAAGTCTGCTTTGTTATACACTATTTGTTCTCGCAACACCTGCGGCAGTCCTTGTGCAGCTTTTTGTTTGTGGGGAATGTTGTGATTTACTAGTTACATATAAACTAGTAAGATCTAATCTAAAAGGATAATGAAACGCAAAAAAGGTGTCAAACCTTGACAAACCTTAAAGAAAGCTTTGTGCTGAAATATTGGTTTTGTTACCCGTGTTAACAGTTCTGGCCACTTATTCTCATTCCGTGTTATATGTTATGATATAATGCAACAAATCCTAAGCTGGTCTTTGTATTGAGATTTTGACAGGTTTCTGTGAATTTTTCCATCCAAAGATATTGATGCTACATCCAAGATCTGGAAATCTAAAATGGTGAATAGGCACATACTAGATATAGTTTCCATGCTCCCAGTTTGATTATAACGTGAAATGAAGAAATACGAGAGAAATATTGAGAAAAACACACTCAGTATCATGAGAACTGTGATGGCTGCGCTATCTTATCTCCTAGTCCCGTAATTGTAGTAGAAATCATGTTTCATCATTTTCTGCAACAAAACAAAAAAGTGCGTGTGTCTGTAAGTGCGTGTTAAGATATTATTGGCTTGGACAGGAAGGTGGAGGATCACGCCTGTCATTTTGTGTGGTCTAGACTGCTGTTGATGATATCTCTGGGTGACTCGCTGTTTGGTCTGGACATGGTTCAGCTCGTTGTTAGCTTTGGCTTGAGATTGTCAGCAGAGCTACAAGTGGGGCAGTGGAGTCTTAACTGTCAACGTAGAATTTTCGTTTATTGAGCAATAACAGTCTCTGTTGGTGGTTGTGTAGGATGGATCATGTAGAAAGAATGGTATGGAGTTGTCCGATCAAACTCGTCCTTATGCTGAACATGAAAGAAATCGAAGAAATAAGACCATGACAGATGAAGAGACAGTGTGGGAGATCTAAGAGATAGAAGATCAGGACTGGAAAGAAACAAGACCATGTCAGAGATGAAGAGACAGTGTTGAAGATCTAGGAGATAGAAGATCAGGAGTGGAAAGAAACAAGAAACAAGACCATGACAGAGATGAAGAGACAATGTGGAAGATCTAGGAGATAGAAGATCAGGAGTGGAAAGAAATCGAAGAAACAAGACCATGTCAGAGATGAAGAGACAGTGTGGAAGATCTAGGAGATAGAAGATCAGGAGTGGAAAGAAACAAGAAACAAGACCATGACAGAGATGAAGAGACAGTGTGGAAGATCTAGGAGATAGAAGATCAGGAGTGGAAAGAAACAAGAAACAAGACCATGACAGAGATGAAGAGACAGTGTGGAAGATCTAGGAGATAGAAGATCAGGAGTGGAAAGAAACAAGAAACAAGACCATGACAGAGATGAAGAGACAGTGTGGAAGATCTAGGAGATAGAAGATCAGGAGTGGAAAGAAACAAGACCATGACAGAGATGAAGATTGACAGTTTCTAACAATAAAGTATTGCTAATTTAACAGTTCCTTGTTCTTTAGACTGGCCCATATAATAGAGTATAGTGTAAACATGATTCTTATATGCACTGAAAAAATGTGCTGTGACTCTCTTTAATGTGGAATTCGCTTTATTGCTTACGATGGTGGTCTGTAACGGAACCCGCAGTATCTCCCAGGTATGAATGTTAGTCTGCCAGAAAGTTATAAAAAAAAAACAAAACGCAGCATTTTAATTTCGACTCGAAGTCTGCTTTGTTATACACTATTTGTTCTCGCAACACCTGCGGCAGTCCTTGTGCAGCTTTTTGTTTGTGGGGAATGTTGTGATTTACTAGTTACATATAAACTAGTAAGATCTAATCTAAAAGGATAATGAAACGCAAAAAAGGTGTCAAACCTTGACAAACCTTAAAGAAAGCTTTGTGCTGAAATATTGGTTTTGTTACCCGTGTTAACAGTTCTGGCCACTTATTCTCATTCCGTGTTATATGTTATGATATAATGCAACAAATCCTAAGCTGGTCTTTGTATTGAGATTTTGACAGGTTTCTGTGAATTTTTCCATCCAAAGATATTGATGCTACATCCAAGATCTGGAAATCTAAAATGGTGAATAGGCACATACTAGATATAGTTTCCATGCTCCCAGTTTGATTATAACGTGAAATGAAGAAATACGAGAGAAATATTGAGAAAAACACACTCAGTATCATGAGAACTGTGATGGCTGCGCTATCTTATCTCCTAGTCCCGTAATTGTAGTAGAAATCATGTTTCATCATTTTCTGCAACAAAACAAAAAAGTGCGTGTGTCTGTAAGTGCGTGTTAAGATATTATTGGCTTGGACAGGAAGGTGGAGGATCACGCCTGTCATTTTGTGTGGTCTAGACTGCTGTTGATGATATCTCTGGGTGACTCGCTGTTTGGTCTGGACATGGTTCAGCTCGTTGTTAGCTTTGGCTTGAGATTGTCAGCAGAGCTACAAGTGGGGCAGTGGAGTCTTAACTGTCAACGTAGAATTTTCGTTTATTGAGCAATAACAGTCTCTGTTGGTGGTTGTGTAGGATGGATCATGTAGAAAGAATGGTATGGAGTTGTCCGATCAAACTCGTCCTTATGCTGAACATGAAAGAAATCGAAGAAATAAGACCATGACAGATGAAGAGACAGTGTGGGAGATCTAAGAGATAGAAGATCAGGACTGGAAAGAAACAAGACCATGTCAGAGATGAAGAGACAGTGTTGAAGATCTAGGAGATAGAAGATCAGGAGTGGAAAGAAACAAGAAACAAGACCATGACAGAGATGAAGAGACAATGTGGAAGATCTAGGAGATAGAAGATCAGGAGTGGAAAGAAATCGAAGAAACAAGACCATGACAGAGATGAAGAGACAGTGTGGAAGATCTAGGAGATAGAAGATCAGGAGTGGAAAGAAACAAGACCATGACAGAGATGAAGAGACAGTGTGGAAGATCTAGGAGATAGAAGATCAGGAGTGGAAAGAAATAAGAAACAAGACCATGTCAGAGATGAAGATACAGTGTGGAAGATCTAGGAGATAGAAGATCAGGAGTGGAAAGAAACAAGAAACAAGACCATGACAGAAATGAAGAGACAGTGTGGAAGATCTAGGAGATAGAAGATCAGGAGTGGAAAGAAATAAGAAACAAGACCATGACAGAGATGAAGAGACAGTGTGGAAGATCTAGGAGATATAAGATCAGGAGTGGAAAGAAACAAGAAACAAGACCATGACAGAAATGAAGAGACAGTGTGGAAGATCTAGGAGATAGAAGATCAGGAGTGGAAAGAAATCGAAGAAACAAGACCATGTCAGAGATGAAGAGACAGTGTGGAAGATCTAGGAGATAGAAGATCAGGAGTGGAAAGAAACAAGAAACAAGACCATGACAGAGATGAAGAGACAGTGTGGAAGATCTAGGAGATAGAAGATCAGGAGTGGAAAGAAACAAGACCATGACAGAGATGAAGAGACAGTGTGGAAAATCTAGGAGATAGAAGATCAGGAGTGGAAAGAAACAAGAAATAAGACCATGACAGAGATGAAGAGACAGTGTGGAAGATCTAGGAGATAGAAAATCAGGAGTGGAAAGAAACAAGACCATGTCAGAGATGAAGATACAGTGTGGAAGATCTAGGAGATAGAAGATCAGGAGTGGAAAAAAACAAGAAACAAGACTATGTCAGAGATGAAGAGACAGTGTGGAAGATCTAGGAGATAGAAGATCAGGAGCAGAGATGAATTAAGGCATTTTGTATCTGCAGTAAAGATTTCCTAAAGAAAATACTCGGCATCAAGTGGAATGAATTCAAGAACAATGCAGAGATAAGACAGATGACTGAACAACAACCAGTCTCATGGGTGATCAGGAAAAGGAGATGGACATATGTTAGTCACTTGATGAGAAGAAATGATCAGAGAATCCCAAAACAAGCTATCAAGTGGAACACAACAGGCTGAAGAAAAAGAGGCAGACCGCGTGAAACTCTGAAGAGGACATTATTAAGAGAGGGCAAATTAAGAGGCATAAAATCCTTTGATGAGGTTGAAAGACTCGCCGAAGACAGGAACATTTGGCGAACTACTTTGCGAGCCCTATGTGACGTTTAACGGCACGGGAAGGAAATAAGATATAAGATAAGATAAAGTAAAGAATCTCGAAGGCTTGGATTTTTGAATATCGAAAAGAAGAAATGGACGGAGGGGAGGAGGAGAGACAGAGAGCAGTATATAGAGAGAAATATAGTTCATTTACTGACCATCATTAGTATATGTATCATCATCATCATCAAGTTTGTCTGTTGTCATCAAAACAGTATTAGCATTTTTATTATGTAGTAATAATGTTAGTAATAGTGTTAGTAGTAGTAATAGTAGCAGCAGCAGCAGCAGCAGCAGCAGCAGCAGTAGTAGTAGTAGTAGTAGTAGTGGTAGTTATAGGCTACCAAAATTCACTACCAAAATTAGCACTAAGATGGATACCACAGGGGAATAGAAGTAAGGGTAGACCAAAAGAGACATGGAGAACAACAGAGAGGACGTTGAGCAATAGAGGGCTCACTTGGGCAAGAGCGGAAAAAAGGCAAAGGATAGTCATTTGTGGAAAACCTTGCGGAAGCCCCATGTGCCCTGGGCACTTAAGGTTCAGAGAGAGAGAAAGAAGTTATAGTAGTAGCAATAGTAGTAGTAATAATAGTAGTAATAGTAGGAGTGGAAAGAAACAAGAAATAAGACCATGACAGAGATGAAGAGACAGTGTGGAAGATCTAGGAGATAGAAAATCAGGAGTGGAAAGAAACAAGACCATGTCAGAGATGAAGATACAGTGTGGAAGATCTAGGAGATAGAAGATCAGGAGTGGAAAAAAACAAGAAACAAGACTATGTCAGAGATGAAGAGACAGTGTGGAAGATCTAGGAGATAGAAGATCAGGAGCAGAGATGAATTAAGGCATTTTGTATCTGCAGTAAAGATTTCCTAAAGAAAATACTCGGCATCAAGTGGAATGAATTCAAGAACAATGCAGAGATAAGACAGATGACTGAACAACAACCAGTCTCATGGGTGATCAGGAAAAGGAGATGGACATATGTTAGTCACTTGATGAGAAGAAATGATCAGAGAATCCCAAAACAAGCTATCAAGTGGAACACAACAGGCTGAAGAAAAAGAGGCAGACCGCGTGAAACTCTGAAGAGGACATTATTAAGAGAGGGCAAATTAAGAGGCATAAAATCCTTTGATGAGGTTGAAAGACTCGCCGAAGACAGGAACATTTGGCGAACTACTTTGCGAGCCCTATGTGACGTTTAACGGCACGGGAAGGAAATAAGATATAAGATAAGATAAAGTAAAGAATCTCGAAGGCTTGGATTTTTGAATATCGAAAAGAAGAAATGGACGGAGGGGAGGAGGAGAGACAGAGAGCAGTATATAGAGAGAAATATAGTTCATTTACTGACCATCATTAGTATATGTATCATCATCATCATCAAGTTTGTCTGTTGTCATCAAAACAGTATTAGCATTTTTATTATGTAGTAATAATGTTAGTAATAGTGTTAGTAGTAGTAATAGTAGCAGCAGCAGCAGCAGCAGCAGCAGCAGCAGTAGTAGTAGTAGTAGTAGTAGTGGTAGTTATAGGCTACCAAAATTCACTACCAAAATTAGCACTAAGATGGATACCACAGGGGAATAGAAGTAAGGGTAGACCAAAAGAGACATGGAGAACAACAGAGAGGACGTTGAGCAATAGAGGGCTCACTTGGGCAAGAGCGGAAAAAAGGCAAAGGATAGTCATTTGTGGAAAACCTTGCGGAAGCCCCATGTGCCCTGGGCACTTAAGGTTCAGAGAGAGAGAAAGAAGTTATAGTAGTAGCAATAGTAGTAGTAATAATAGTAGTAATAGTAGTAGTGGTAGTTGTAGTAGTAATATAAATAGCAGCAGGTGGTGGTAGTTGTAGTAGTAGTAGTGTTGGTAGTAATAGCAGCTGTAGTAGTGGCGGTAGCTGTAGTAGTATCAACAGTAATAGTAGTAGTAATAGATAGTAGTAGTAGTAGTAGTAGTAACATCAACAACATAAGTAACAGCAACGATTTTGGTAGAAGATACGATGAATGGACAGCGTGGCTAAGTGAAAGAGCAGTATCTGTGCTGGTGTTTATTAAAGCCAACATCTACCGGTCATATGTTGCAGTATTTATGATCTGAGTGTTGCATTATTTATAAACTAGGAATTGCGATATATAGGATGAGAAGTGAGAAAGCCGAACGTAACCCATCATAGATTTAGGTTTAACAAGAAGCCTGTCTTGCCTGTAGACACTGGAGCTGGACGTTCCGTGTTGACCCGCGGCTTAAACGGCTTATCCCGGCTGCTGGTTGTGTGGGGCGATGGAGTAGTACAGCCTGCGTTGCGTGCTGCCAAAACATGCCAAGACAGCGATTTGGTGACTAGCTGGTGTTGCGCTTCAGCCAATCCACATGAACCAAAGGTTACCTAACGTGTTTGGTTAAGGAGAAGGTGGTCCATCCATCTTGATGAGGCTGTGTAAGGCGGCGACTTATAAAGAGACAAGAAACTGTAAGGAAGGTACTTTAGAAAGTGGTAATCATAGGTGAATGCGGCGGGTGGAAGACTGGGACAGAGAAGATTGTTATTGTGAGCACACAGCAGGGGCCAGAGAGGCTGGTAGTACCCGGGGAATGATGCCAGTTGTTGCACTGTCCTACCAGAACATAGAACAAGATGGCGAACGTTTTCGCCAAGAAGGCTTGGAATGTTTGAGCCAGGGACAATATTAATGGCTTGTGTGTCCAGCGTCCAGCAAGTGTACAGTGAGTTTTTCTTCACTTGATTTATTGATTGATTGATCTTTATTTCCAACGGGTTAAGAATTGGGCGCACAGGCCCGTCTGACACTCTGCCCTTAGATTTAGGTTGGCTGCTTTGTCAACTGGACAGTACGAGTTTTGGCAAATATTCTTCACTTGAATTTTATGTATAAAGCGAAACTGGAGCTGGAAGTTCATGGACTCTGTTACTCTATGGATTGTTCTTTTACTTTACTGATTTCTCTTTTACTCTACTGAATGCTTTATTAGTCTACTGATTGTTCCGTTACTCTACTGATTGTTCTGTTACTCTACTGATTGTTCTGTTACTCTACTGGTTGTTCTGTTACTCTACTGGTTGTTCTGTTACTCTACTGATTGCTCTTTTACTCTACTGATTGCTCTGTTACTCTACTGATTGCTCTGTTACTATACTGATTGCTCTGTTACTCTAATGATTGTTCTCTTACTCTACTGATTGCTCTGTTGCTCTGCTCATTATTCTGTTAGTCTACTGATTGCTCTGTTGCTCTGCTCGTTGTTCTGTTACTCTACTGATTGCTCTGTTACTCTACTGATTGCTCTGTTACTCTACTGATTGCTCTGTTACTCTACTGATTGCTCTGCTGATTGCTCTGTTGCTCTACTGATTGCTCTGTTACTCTACTGATTGCTCTGTTACTCTACTGATTGCTCTGTTACTGATTGTTCACCAGTAAAATGGTGGTATAGTAACTGATGTTTATAAGTCTATGTCGGAAAGAGATGGCATGAAACAGGAAGTAAGCAAAAATAGAATATGGGAACTGTGGGTGTTGCCTTGCTTAGAAGGCGTATACTTGAAACTGAGTCTGTTTTCAAGTATGCAAAAGGCACAGGGATCCCTACATATCCCTACTGAGAAGCTAGGAGTTACAGCGCCAAACAAGGGTCAGTCTTTTTGTTGTAGATCCCAGAACTCGAGGAATGTACGACTCTTGCAACCAATGTTCCTTCTAAGGGTTTGCAGTATGTGTGCAAAATGTGCAGCTCACGTGCAAAAAAATATTGTGTGTGCAAATGTGTGTAGTAATATATATATATATATACACACACACACACACACACACGCGTGCGCGCTGTAAAGGCCTGTACATTTAACAACATGATAAACCTGATGTATTTTTCAGGTACTGGTATTTATTTAATAGCAATAATGATTTCTTTGTTTACTTATTCAGTGATTCTGCTACAGAACTACCGAAACTACGCGATAAAAAAACAGTTGAAACATCTGATCCGAAAGTCATATCTCAACTAGAAAGAAACAGTAAAAGAAAAACGTGTACCATCATTGTATTTTTCTTGATCGCAATTATAACACGGAGTAACTTCTGGAAACTGGAAAATATAATTAGCAGTTTCATTTTTCTTTTTGCGCGGGTCCAAAAATGTGCGCTGTTTGATTTTTTGTGCGCGGCCGCGCAGCTTAGAGGGAACAGTGCATGCAACGTCCTTCCTTATCTCAGAGCAAAGGGTCTGAAAGCCCGAGGCCAGAGCGTCAGAAATCTTCTCATACACGCCTGGAGACTCGAGGAAGACAGCAGCTTTCTAACACATGGAACTCTTGCTGGACAGATAAACTGAGACCTAAACTCGCTGGGGACAACCGTGGCATTCACAACTGTGGCTGGCATCCAGTTGCTTCAATCAATGCTCTCCTACAAATTTGTTGTGATTAATGCTTTCCATAGTTTCACACATGTAATGCTGCCGATGATTTATTAGTGTATTGTTGTCTCACATGATTAGCGGGGTAGGGGTATCCCCTATCAAAGGAGAAGTAAGACGCCTCCTTACCTCCGTCAGTCTACGGGACACCCTTGGGCAAGATGGAGTACCCGTATAGCCCCCCCCCCCTCCCGAATCAGGGTGACGTGAAGCCATGGGAGCAGGTGGTGGATGGAATGGGAGAGCGGCCGACAGATAATGTTGGTTATGGTCACCATTCTATGATTGTAGGCAGATGATCTCAATGTAGGGACAATGGCTATATCACAGTCACTGCCCGGAAGGAAAGCAGTGGTACACAGCCTTCTGGAAATATACCAAAAATCCAAACAGCAACATGGATGGTCAGATGTCCCGCAGGCCAGATAGATCTAATTTTAACACTGGGAAGGAGTATGAGACAGAAGTTAGTGCTAGTAATTGTGATGACCGACAACATCCGGACTCTGTTACCAAGGAAAACCCCTGCATCAAACTAACAAGAAAAATAAGAGTAGGAACATGGAATGTAAGAAGTATTTATGAGGGGAAGTATCAAATAATAAGTGACGAGGTGAAAAGAACGGGATACACATTTTGGGAATCTGTGAACATCGCTGGAAAGGATCAGGACATTTCAAGAGCGAGAATGATGATATCTTTATATATTCTGGTGGAGAATTAGGAGGAAAGAATGGAGTAGTTTTTTTTTACTTGGACAAATTAACATCAAAAGCATTACTAGGTTACTAGGTAAGTGATAGAATCCTCACTGTCAGACTTAAGGGCACTCCTAGAAATGTAACAATCATCCAGATATATGCACTTACATCAGCAGCAGAAGAAGAGGAAGTAGAAGACTTTTATAACACACTTCAAACAACGATAGACCAGGTTCGGAAAAATTATATTGTATTAATAATGGGGCATTTTAATGCAAATATTGGTACATAAAGAGCAGAAGACGAAGAATATGTTCTGGGGAAGTTTATCATAGGACATAGAAATGAGGCAGGTGACAAACTAATGGCATTTTGCATGGAAAATGAGCTAATGATCGCTAACACACTTTTTAAACACCATCCAAGAAGACTTTACACACGAACATCACCTGATGGGAAAACCAAGAATCAAATAGGTTACATTTTAGTGCAAAGAAGGTGGAGATAAATTATAACATCAGGAAAAACTTTACCACGTGCTGATTGTGACACGGACCATGAGTTATTAATAGCAAACATGAAGATAAAGATAAAGATAGTTACGGGATCAAGACCACTCCGCTTAGATCTTAAAAAAAAAAACGGTATAGAAGTAAAAAACCGTTTCGAAATCCTGATGGCTATACAGGAGGAAATGAATTGGCTACGCAGCCAGAGATATCTTAATAACAACAGCTAAAGACGTGGTTCCAGTAAAGAAAACACAAAAGAATGGATGGATTACACAGGCACACTAGAACTGATAAAACAACATAGAGAAATGAAGACACAATGGAAAGTGACAAACAACAACAACAAAACGGAATATAAATCTTTAACAAAAGAAGTACGAAGAAACATAAGAAAAGACAAAAAACAATACATACAAGACTGGTGTGAAAGAATAGAAGGACATCAGAAGTGTGGAAGAAATAGTGAAATATTTAAAGAAATGAAGACATTGACGAGAAATGTCACACGTAAGCTAAATGTAATTTGTGACGAGATGGAGAATACCTTGACAGAGACACAGGAAATTCTAGAAAGATGGAAGGAATATTGCAGAGGAATGTATGAAACAACTGACTGTGAAAGCAGAAATCAACAGTGTGAATTATTATTGGAGGAGAAAATACCCGAACCGACAATGGAAGAAGTTTTATGGGCAATTAAGAATAAATCACCAGGATGTGATGAGATAACAGCTGAATTTATGAAAGCAGGAAGAAAGGAATGTGCAACAATCTGTCATGAACTATGTAAAAAATACATGGCATTCAGATATTTGGCCAAAAGAATAGAAAAGAACTATATTCATTCATTCATTCATTCATTTGCATGTCCCTTGCGGAACTTTGCCTCCCAAACAGCACTCCTGTAGGCCTTTCGGTTGTGAGCAAGATGGCCTGCTGCTGAGGCATCCATTTGCAGATCGTCAACGATGTCTTGCAGCCATCTTCGTTTTGGTCTTCCTCTTTTTCTTTTTCCCACTATGTATCCTTCTAGTATGGTCTTCTCTAAATTATCATGACGTTTAATGTGTCCAAAATATTTAAGTTTTCTCTCTTTAATCCACTTTACTAGCCAGCCTTCTTCAATATTAAGCTCTTGTAGTATAGATATATTTGTTCTTTTTTGTGTCCACGATATTTGGAGAACTCTTCTGTAGCATTTACATTCAAAGGCATTTATGTGTTTCTCAGCTGTTTTGTTAAGTGTCCAGGTCTCACAGGCATATGTTGCGATGGGAAAGATGCATGCCCTTAAAAATCTTATTTAATATAAGTTTGTAGTTCTGTCTGTTCCTCTCCACAGATTCTTTAGTTGTTTTACTTTCAGAAGAGCGAAAGATGTCCTCCTTTTAATTTCCCTCATTGTATCTCCATTATTAGTTAGTACTGATTCAAGATATTCAAAACTCTCCACTTTTTCCAGTTTTTCCTCATTGATAAATATTTCAACTGCCTTGTTTGTTTTGTCAGTTTTCGTCAATTTAGTTTTCTTTGCATTAAGATAGAAGTTTTGCTCTTCGCTGTTCTTATGGACTGACATAATTAGTTTTTCCATTCTTTTTTTGTGTTGTGGACAGCAATACTGTGTCATCAGCATATCTAATCTCTGGTATTTCATAACCTCCAATTGTTATGGCATCGTAATATTCTTTGTCTACCTCTTTTCTAACATTCCTCATGATATTTTCAGTATACAAGTTAAATAAGTAGGGTGACAATATGCACCCCTGACGGACCCCTTGTTTTATGTCAAACCAAGTTGTTGTTTCACCATTTATTCTTACTGCTGCTTGTTGGTCTAGATACAGCAGTGATGTTAGTTGTGTCAGATGTGTTGGAAATCCCATTTTTTTCCATTATTTCCCAAAGTTTCTGGTGTTGTACACAATCAAATGTCTTTGAGTAGTCTGTAAAAGATAAATATAGATTCACATTAAACTCTCTGCATTTCTGTATTATTAATCTTATATTGAATATATGATCTCTTGATCCTCTTCCTTGCCTGAAACCAGCTTGGACCATATTGACTTCTTCTTCTATTTTTTACGAAGTCTACCCATTATGATTTTTAACAGAATTTTGCTGGCATGACTAATCAGGGCAACAGTTCTGTAGTTTGTGCATAATTTCAGGTTACCCTTTTTTGGCAGTGGTATGAATACAGTTCTTTTCCATTCTTTTGGCCAAATACCTGAATGCCATATCTTTTTGCACAGTGCATGATAGATTGTTGCACACTCCTTTCCTTCTGCTTTAATAAATTCAGCTGTTATCTCATCACATCCTGGTGATTTACCATTTTTCAGATTCTTTATTGCCCATGAAACTTCTGTTGTCGGTTCGGGTTCTTTCTCCTCCAATAATAATTCACACTGTTGATTTCTGTTTCCACAGTCGGTTGTTTCATACATTCCTCTGGAATATTCCTTCCATCTTTCTAGAATTTCCTCTGTCTCTGTCAAGGTATTCCCCGTCTCGTCACAAACTACATTTAGCCTAGGTGTGACATTTCTCGTCAATGTCTTCATTTCTTTAAACATTTCACTATCTCTTCCACACTTCTGATGTTCTTCTATTCTTTCACAACAATCTTGAATGTATTGTTTTTTGTCTTTTCTTATGTTTCTTCGTACTTCTTTTGTTAAAGTTTTATATTTCTCTTTGTTGTTGTTTGTCACTTTCCATTGCGTCTTCATTTCTCTACGTTGTTTTATCAGTTCTAGTGTACCTGCTGTAATCCATCCATTCTTTTGTGTTTTCTTTACTGGAACCACGTCTTTAGCTGTTGTTATTAAGATATCTTTGGCCTGTGTAGCCAATTCATCTGGTGTCATCTCCTCCTGTACAGCCATCAGGATTTCGAAACGGTTCTTCACTTCTATACCGTATTGTTCTGGTATATTTGTAAGATCAAAGCGGAGTGGTCTTGATCCCGCAACTGTCTTTTTTATCTTTATCTTCATGTCTGCTATTAATAACTCATGGTCCGTGTCACAATCAGCACCTGGTAAAGTTTTTCCTGATGTTATACTTGACCTCCACCTTCTTTGCACTATAATGTAATCTGTTTGATTCCTGGTTTTACCATCAGGTGATGTCCATATGTAAAGTCTTCTTGGATGGTGTTTAAAAAGTGTGTTAGCGATCATTAGCTCATTTTCCATGCAAAACGCCATTAGATTGTCACCTGCCTCATTTCTATGTCCTATGCTAAATTTCCCTACAACATGTCCTTCATCTTCTGCTCTTTATGTACCAATTTTTGCATTAAAATCCCCCATTATTAATACAGTATCATTTTTCCGTACCTGGTCTATTGTCGTTTGCAGTGTGTTATAAAAGTTTTCTACTTCCTCTTCTTCTGCTGCTGATGTAAGTGCATATATCTGGATGATTGTTACATTTCTAGGAATGCCCTTTAGTCTGATTGTTAGGATTCTGTCACTTACTGGATTGTAGCCTAGTAATGCTTTTGATGTTGATTTGTCCAAATAAAAAGCCACTCCATTCTTTCCTCCTACTTCTCCACCAGAGTATATAAAGATATTATCATTCTCGCTTTTGAAGTGTCCTGATCCTTTCCATCGATGTTCACAGATTCCCAAAACGTGTATCCCCGTTCTTTTCATCTCGTCACTTATTACTTGATATTTTCCCTCGTACATATTTCTTACATTCCATGTTCCTACTCTTATTTTTCTTTTTAGTTTGATGCAGGGGTTTTCCTTAGTAACAGAGTCAGGATTTTGTCCGTCATCACAATTACTAGTACTGACCTCTGTCTCACACTCTTCCCCAGTGTTAAAATTAGATCTATCTGGCCTGGGGGACTCACCACCAGATCTTTTTCCTATTTGACTTTCCACGTTGCTGTTTGGGTTTCTTGGTATGTTTCCAGAAGATAGTTTACCATTGCTTTCCCTCCAGGCAGTGACTGTACTTGTCAGTGATCGTAGCCATTGTCCCTACATTGAGATCATCTGCCTACCATCATAGAGTGGTGACCTGCTTAGTGGGGGAGGGGTATCCCCTATCAAAGGAGAAGTAAGACGACTCCTTGCCTCCGTCAGTCTACGGGACACCATTGGGCAAGGTGGAGTACCCGTATAGCCCCCCGATCAGGGTGACGTGAAGCCATGGGAGCAGGTGGTGGATGAAATGAGAGAGCAGCTGACAGACTATACTCATACCACTGCCAAAAAAAAAAAAAAGGGTAACCTGAAATTATGCACAAACTACAGAACTGTTTCCCTGATTAGTCATGCCAGTAAAATTCTGTTTAAAATCATAATGGGTAGACTTCATAAGAAAATAGAAGAAGAAGTCAATATGGTCCAAGCTGGTTTCAGGCAAGGAAGAGGATCAAGAGATCATATATTCAATATAAGATTAATAATACAGAAATGCAGAGAGTTTAATGTGAATCTATATTTATCTTTTACAGACTACTCAAAGGCATTTGATTGTGTACAACACCAGAAACTTTTGGGAAATAATGGAAAAAAATGGGATTTCCAACACATAAATTACAATTAACATCACTGCTGTATCTAGATCAACAGCATCATTAAGAATAAGTGGTGAAACAACAACTTGGTTTGATATAAAATAAGGGGTCCGTCAGGGGTGCATATTGTCGCCTTACTTATTTAACTTGTGTACTGAAAATATAATGAGGAATGTTAAAGAAAATGTAGACAAAGAATATTACGATGCCATAACAATTGGAGGTTATGAAATACCAGAGATTAGATATGCTGATGACACAGTATTGCTGTCCACAACACAAAAAGGAATGGAAAAACTAATTATGTCAGTCCGTAAGAAAAGCGAAGAGCAAAACTTCTATCTTAATGCAAAGAAAACTAAATTGACGAAAACTGACAAAACAAACAAGGCAGTTGAAATATTTATCAATGAGGAAAAACTGGAAGAAGTGGAGAGTTTTGAATATCTTGAATCAGTACTAACTAATAATGGAGATACAATGAGGGAAATTAAAAGGAGGACATCTTTCGCTCTTCAGAAAGTAAAACAACTAAAGAATCTGTGGAGAGGAACAGACAGAACTACAAACTTATATTAAATAAAATTTTTAAGGGCATGCATCTTTCCCATCACAACATATGCCTGTGAGACCTGGACACTTAACAAAACAGCTGAGAAACACATAAATGCCTTTGAATGTAAATGCTACAGAAGAGTTCTTCAAATATCATGGACACAGAAAATAACAAATATATCCATACTACAAGAACTTAATATTGAAGAAGGCTGGCTAGTAAAGTGGATTAAAGAGAGAAAACTTAAATATTTTGGACACATTAAACGTCATGATAATCTAGAGAAGACCGTCTTGGAAGGGTACATAATGGGAAAAAGAAAGAGAGGAAGACCAAGGTGAAAATGGCTGCAAGATGTTGATAATCTGCAAATGGAAGCATCAGCAGCATGGCATCTTGCTTACTACCAAGAGACCTACAGGAGTGCTGTTTGGGAGGCAAAGTTCCGCAAGGGACATGCAAATGATTGAATGTCTCACATGCTTTTAAATGCTTTCCTCATAATGAGCACTTGTGAAATCGCAGCACTGCCGCCCGCCCACGCATACATACAAAGAGCGAAACTTTCAAACACATACAAGAACAAAGACAAAAAAAACATATAAGTAGTGCAAGAGGGCCAGAGAAGAAGTAAAGCTGAATGTAAACTAGAGATAGGAGAATCAAAGTACCAGTAGCAAAGTAAAATATGAGAATGGCCTGAACAATGAGAACATGAGAGTAACAGAGCTTTACACAGATAGTATTACTGATACTAGGATAATAAACAGAGCTTTACACAGATAGTATTACTGATACTAGGATAATAAACAGAGCTTTACACAGTCAGTATCAATGATCTTCTTGTCGTATATCCTTCCCGTGCCGTTAAACGTCACATAGGGCTCGCAAGATAGTTCGCCAATTGTTCCTGTCTTCGGCAAGTCTTTCAACCTCATCAAGGATTTTATGCCTCTTAATTTGGCCTCTCTTAACAGTGTCCTCTTCAGAGTTTCACGCCGTCTGCTTCTTCTTCTTTGGCCTGTTGTGTTCAATTTTATAGCTTGTTTTGGGATTCTCTGGCTGTTTCTTCTCATCACGTGACCAACATATGTCCATCTCCATTTCCTGATCACCCGTGAGACTGGTTGTTGTTCAGTCATCTGTCTTATCTCTGCATTGTTCTTGAATTCGTTCCACTTTATGCCGAGTATTTTCCTTAAGCATTTGTTTTCAAAAGAGTCTAATTTCTTTTCTGTTTCTTTAGCTGGTTTCCATCTTTCGCATGGATAAATGAGGGTGGATATTACATTTGCATTGAATAGTCTTAGCTTGGTTTTTGTGCTTATAACTTTTGAATGCCATATGTTCTCAAGATTCTTGAAGATTGATGCTGCATTTGCAATTCTAATTCTAACTTCCTTTCTGGTGTCACCATCCTGGTCTGTGTAGCTGGCAAGGTATGCAAATTGATTGACTTCTTCAATATCTGTCCCTTCTACGTGTAAAAGGATAGAGGAAGACAGAGAGATAGAGTAATGTCTGAGAGAATGGCATGATAGAAAGTCACTAACCGACCTGGCGAAACACTTGAAAGATCTCTGATAGACGCAGGTCATCCAGGTCACCTTTCATGGCACATGATGATAATGAAATCCCGTAGAGTGTAGCGCCTTGTCTACTTTCCTTCACATTTCCTTCCCGCCTTGTGTTGGTCTCGTATCTTTAGTACCCAACACAGTTATTAGATTACCGGACCACAAAGTTCGCGAACGCCAACCGACGTGTGCAAGTTCAATGACCGTGGGTCACAGCGACCACAGGCCCAGTTCTGTGTCACTGTCTCAGCAGCCAGGGCGAGCGTCAAGACTAACAAGTTGTTTGGTCGGTGTGAGCACGCCGGTTGCTGTTAGCGCTCACAAGTTTTGCATGGGCCGGACGTTTTCATGTGAGATTTTTCAGCTGTGGTGTTTGAGAAAGGTTTGTTGGTGTAACAGTTTTCAGCTGTGGTGTTTGAGAAAGGTTTGTTGGTGTAACAGTTTTCAGCTGTGGTGTTTGAGAAAGGTTTGTTGGTGTAACAGTTTTCAGCTGTGGTGTTTGAGAAAGGTTTGTCGGTGTAACAGTTTTCAGCTGTGGTGTTTGAGAAAGGTTTGTCGGTGTAACAGTTTTCAGCTGTGGTGTTTGAGAAAGGTTTGTCGGTGTAACAGTTTTCAGCTGTGGTGTTTGAGAAAGGTTTGTCGGTGTAACAGTTTTCAGCTGTGGTGTTTGAGAAAGGTTTGTTGGTGTAACAGTTTTCAGCTGTGGTGTTTGAGAAAGGTTTGTCGGTGTAACAGTTTTCAGCTGTGGTGTTTGAGAAAGGTTTGTTGGTGTAACAGTTTTCAGCTGTGGTGTTTGAGAAAGGTTTGTCGGTGTAACAGTTTTCAGCTGTGGTGTTTGAGAAAGGTTTGTTGGTGTAACAGTTTTCAGCTGTGGGTTTGAGAAAGGTTTGTTGGTGTAACAGTTTTCAGCTGTGGTGTTTGAGAAAGGTTTGTCGGTGTAACAGTTTTCAGCTGTGGTGTTTGAGAAAGGTTTGTTGAGAAAGGTTTGTTGGTGTAACAGTTTTCATCTGTGGTGTTTGAGAAAGGTTTGTTGGTGTAACAGTTTTCAGCTGTGGTGTTTGAGAAAGGTTTGTTGGTGTAACAGTTTTCAGCTGTGGTGTTTGAGAAAGGTTTGTTGGTGTAACAGTTTTCAGCTGTGGTGTTTGAGAAAGGTTTGTCGGTGTAACAGTTTTCAGCTGTGGTGTTTGAGAAAGGTTTGTCGGTGTAACAGTTTTCAGCTGTGGTGTTTGAGAAAGGTTTGTCGGTGTAACAGTTTTCAGCTGTGGTGTTTGAGAAAGGTTTGTCGGTGTAACAGTTTTCAGCTGTGGTGTTTGAGAAAGGTTTGTTGGTGTAACAGTTTTCAGCTGTGGTGTTTGAGAAAGGTTTGTCGGTGTAACAGTTTTCAGCTGTGGTGTTTGAGAAAGGTTTGTTGGTGTAACAGTTTTCAGCTGTGGTGTTTGAGAAAGGTTTGTCGGTGTAACAGTTTTCAGCTGTGGTGTTTGAGAAAGGTTTGTTGGTGTAACAGTTTTCAGCTGTGGTGTTTGAGAAAGGTTTGTTGGTGTAACAGTTTTCAGCTGTGGTGTTTGAGAAAGGTTTGTCGGTGTAACAGTTTTCAGCTGTGGTGTTTGAGAAAGGTTTGTTGAGAAAGGTTTGTTGGTGTAACAGTTTTCATCTGTGGTGTTTGAGAAAGGTTTGTTGGTGTAACAGTTTTCAGCTGTGGTGTTTGAGAAAGGTTTGTTGGTGTAACAGTTTTCAGCTGTGGTGTTTGAGAAAGGTTTGTTGGTGTAACAGTTTTCAGCTGTGGTGTTTGAGAAAGGTTTGTTGGTGTAACAGTTTTCAGCTGTAGTGTTTGAGAAAGGTTTGTTGGTGTAACAGTTTTCATCTGTGGTGTTTGAGAAAGGTTTGTTGGTGTAACAGTTTTCAGCTGTGGTGTTTGAGAAAGGTTTGTTGGTGTAACAGTTTTCAGCTGTGGTGTTTGAGAAAGGTTTGTTGGTGTAACAGTTTTCAGCTGTGGTGTTTGAGAAAGGTTTGTTGGTGTAACAGTTTTCAGCTGTGGTGTTTGAGAAAGGTTTGTTGGTGTAACAGTTTTCAACTTTGGTGTTTGAGAAAGGTTTGTTGATGTAACAGTTTTCAATTTTGGTGTTTGAGAAAGGCTTGTTGGTATAAGACTTATGAACTGTGGTGTTTGAGAAAGGTTTGTTGGTGTAACAGTTTTCAACTTTGGTGTTTGAGAAAGGTTTGTTGGTGTAACAGTTTTCAGCTGTGGTGTTTGAGAAAGGCTTGTTGGTATAAGACTTATGAACTGTGGTGTTTGAGAAAGGTTTGTTGGTGTAACAGTTTTCAACTTTGGTGTTTGAGAAAGGTTTGTTGGTGTAACAGTTTTCAATTTTGGTGTTTGAGAAAGGATTGTTGGTATAAGACTTTTAAACTGTGGTGTTTGAGAAAGGTTTGTTGGTGTAACAGTTTTCAGCTGTGGTGTTTGAGAAAGGTTTGTTGGTGTAACAGTTTTCAGCTGTGGTGTTTGAGAAAGGTTTGTTGGTATACAATTTTTGAACTGTGATGTTTGAGAAAGGTTTGTTGGTGTAACAGTTTTCAGCTGTGGTGTTTGAGAAAAGTTTGTTGGTGTAACAGTTTTCAGCTGTGGTGTTTGAGAAAGGTTTGTTGGTGTAACAGTTTTCAGCTGTGGTGTTTGAGAAAGGTTTGTTGATGTAACAGTTTTCAATTTTGGTGTTTGAGAAAGACTTGTTGGTATAAGACTTATGAACTGTGGTGTTTGAGAAAGGTTTGTTGGTGTAACAGTTTTCAACTTTGGTGTTTGAGAAAGGTTTGTTGGTGTAACAGTTTTCAGGTTTGGTGTTTGAGAAAGGCTTGTTGGTATAAGACTTATGAACTGTGGTATTTGAGAAAGGTTTGTTGGTGTAACAGTTTTCAACTTTGGTGTTTGAGAAAGGTTTGTTGGTGTAACAGTTTTCAATTTTGGTGTTTGAGAAAGGCTTGTTGGTATAAGACTTTTAAACTGTGGTGTTTGAGAAAGGTTTGTTGGTGTAACAGTTTTCAACTGTGGTATTTGAGAAAGGCTTGTTGGTGTAACAGTTTTCAACTTTGGTGTTTGAGAAAGGTTTGTTGGTGTAACAGTTTTCAACTTTGGTGTTTAAGAAAGGCTTGTTGGTATACAATTTTTGAACTGTGATGTTTGAGAAAGGTTTGTTGGTATAAGATTTTTGAACTGTGGTGTTTGAGAAAGGTTTGTTGGTATAAGATTTTTGAACTGTGATGTTTGAGAAAGGTTTGTTGTTATAAGATTTTTGAACTGTGGTGTTTGAGAAAGGTTTGTTGGTATAAGATTTTTTAACTGTGGTGTTTAAGAAAGGTTTGCTGGTATAAGATTTTTTAACTTTGGTATTTGAGAAAGGTTTGTTGGTATAAGATTTTTGAACTGTGGTGTTTGAGAAAGGTTTGTTGAAATAAGATTTTTGAACTGTGGTGTTTGAGAAAGGCTTGTTGGTATAAGACTTATGAACTGTGGTGTTTGAGAAAGGTTTGTTGGTGTAACAGTTTTCAACTTTGGTGTTTAAGAAAGGCTTGTTGGTATACAATTTTTGAACTGTGATGTTTGAGAAAGGTTTGTTGGTATAAGATTTTTGAACTGTGGTGTTTGAGAAAGGTTTGTTGGTATAAGATTTTTGAACTGTGATGTTTGAGAAAGGTTTGTTGTTATAAGATTTTTGAACTGTGGTGTTTGAGAAAGGTTTGTTGGTATAAGATTTTTTAACTGTGGTGTTTAAGAAAGGTTTGCTGGTATAAGATTTTTTAACTTTGGTATTTGAGAAAGGTTTGTTGGTATAAGATTTTTGAACTGTGGTGTTTGAGAAAGGTTTGTTGAAATAAGATTTTTGAACTGTGGTGTTTGAGAAAGGCTTGTTGGTATAAGACTTTTCAACTTTGGTGTTTGAGAAAGGTTTGTTATGTAAGAGTTTTCAACTGTGGTGTTTGAGAAAGGTTTGTTGTGTAAGAGTTTTCAACTCTGGTGTTTGAGAAAGGTTTGTTGGTGTGAGACTTTTCAACTTTGGTGTTTGAGAAAGGTTTGTTATGTAAGAGTTTTCAACTGTGGTGTTTGAGAAAGGTTTGTTGTGTAAGAGTTTTCAACTCTGGTGTTTGAGAAAGGTTTTTTGTGTAGGATTTCCCTTCCTTGTCCTAAAATCAGTGAACATTGCTGGAATTTACTATATCACTAAGATGAACAAATTCATCTGTTATCACTCTTACACCCCCTCCCCCCCCCCCCTCTCGCTCTCTCTTACTATCAGTATATAATATCCAGGCTGTAGTAATGTGTTATTACATATAAGTTTGTTAGACTGTATTTAATTCACGAAAATAAGACAACAAACTTACTACTTGTACATCACTTACCAGTTATTGAATGTGTATAGTATGGAGAATGGAATGTAGTAGTTTTTGTTTCTTTGGTTTTTCTCAAATTCCTTATCTGATAACAAACTTGTACTGACCGATGTTGAATGTTTGCTGTAGAATAAAAGTTGAATGTTTTGTATTTTTTTTTTTTTTAGAATGATAGGTGAATGATTGTTCTACAATGAAAATTTAATGAGTGTTTTAGAAAATAGTTGAATATTTTTTGTAGAAAGAAAGTTGAATGAGAGTTTTAGAATAACATTTGACTGTTTTCTGTAAAAAGAAAGTTGAATGATTATTTTAAAATAAGAGTTGAATATTTTCTGTAGAAGTAAAGTTGAATGAGTGTTTTAGAATAGATTCATTTTCTTTAGAAAGAAAGTTGAATGATAGAATGCGGAATGTCAGATGTTCTTTCTGTGTTCCCTCACATTTTTACATTTTTTTAAAACAAGTTTTATTAATAAAGCAAACATACCTCTCTGTTGTTCCCCATTATCGACAAAATTTCTTATCAGAATGTCTGCATTATCGATTAAATTTGTACATAATATAAAAATGTCCACGTTATATACTGTACAAAAAAAAATGCAACACTCCTGTGGCGTAATGGACACCAAATTTCAAACTTGTATCAAAATGTTATTTTACGGAATTAATGTTTCAATCTTGGCATGAAGAAACTTTAAGACTTTAACAATGAAATGATGTTCATTAAATTTGGTTTAGACTTTTATTTTTGCGACTGAGGCCTCCATTTCAGTAAAGTGTATGGACTCCTCTGGCCTGTATCAGAGAACGACATCTCCTTGACATGGATCCGATTAGCCATTGGATCTGTTGTGGGATGGCTGCCCACTCTTCCCGCAGTGCAAGAGACAGCTGTCGGAGATTGGTTGGCGCCATGTCTCGCTGGGGAACTTGTCTGTTGAGTTCATCCCATAAGTGTTCTTTTGGGTTCATGTCAGATGGATGGCCACGGAATAGTATGGACGTTGATGTCAGCGAGGAACTGGGCAGTGAGTTGTGCCACATGAGGTCGAGCGTTATCTTGCTGAAAAATCGACCCTGGTGCAGCCAGAAGTTGAAAGACATGATGACAAAGAATTTCAGCGACGTATCGGTGGGCATTCAGGCATCCTTAAATTTGCACCAGGTCACTTCTTCCCATGAATTTGATCGTCCCCCATACCAGTACACCTCCACCACCATGTGGAGGAACCTCATCCACGCAGTTTTGGGTGTAGCGCTCACGGACTCTGCAGAAAGCTCTTCTCCGTCTGTCGTGTCGCTGGAGCGAAAGAATGATTCATCACTAAACCAAACCCTTCTCCAATCATTCGCAGCGGTCCCTTGACGACGCTGGTTCGCCCACTGCAGTTGGTTCTGGTGATGCCAGTCCGTAAGAATAGGACCTCTGTAGGGTCTTCTAGCCCAAAGACCAGCGTCGTGCAGCCAGTTCCTGACTGTTTGATCTGAAATTCGACGAGCTGCTGTCATTGACTTTACTGTTGAGGATGCAGATGCAAATCGATTCTTGATGTGATGCAGCCGTATGAAGCTGTCTTCGGCAGGAGTTGTGGCTATGGGTCTTCCACTATGTGGTCGGTCTACAACTGAGCCAGTTTCTTGAAATCATCTCCAAATGCGACTGATGGTGCTTCTAACCATATTAAATTGTTTGGCCACTACACTTTGTGACTGTCCAGTCTGTAAACATCCAATGATGATGATTCGTTGTTCTATAGTGAGATGAGCCATACTTGTGCACAGAATTTTCAAATGAATTGATTCGAGGAGCATCAATCTTTTATAGGCATTCAGTAACATGGTCAGTGAGTTTTTGTGTTCAGTAAGTTTCACGGGATTCTCGTGAACCTGTCGAGAGTTATTGTTAAAAATGCTGTTGTGAGTAGTGTCGATTTTCTGTGCTCATGAACCATCTGCTGAGTACAATTGAGGTCAGCACTTGAAGTTCTTGTCCAAGTGAACGTTTCAGGCAATTTGCCCTTGTCCAATGAGCAGACTTCTCTTTAAATTGCAAAATCGTATTTGTTGAGTTTCCTTTTTTGAACAGTATATCTTGACTTTATACATTTTGAACATGAACGAACTGACGATCTTTATTTTGAAAGGGTGAGGAAATGGTCACACTGGCCCATCTGACATTCTGCTCTCTATCACTAATCCTTCATTCTTGCCACACATTCAGTAATAGTACAAGTATATAAATTACTTAAAGAACACATATGAGAATGTAACAGTAAAAGACTTACATTCTGGAGCATAATATAATTGACTACGTGAATGATAATTAACATTTTAAAAGTATTGTCACATGCCATTCTTTCACATTCATTAAGATCATTTTTTAACAAACTAGTGTGTAATGAAATATGTACTTTCAACACAAATTGTTGATTGCTGGTAAGCTACGGTATGAGAGGTGAGTAGTGGAAGTATTTTAGGCAGGTGTATATTAGCAGGCAAGTAAAAAAAAAAAGTACTGAAAAAGTTGGAATTAAAAGACAACGTTCCTTATGGATTTTAAATGGTAGGGGAGGGAATTCTAGAGTTGTGCCGCAGAGCATGCAAAGCTTTTCTTGTACAGACGAAGTGTGGGTTTAGAAAGTAGACAGTTTTTCTTTTATAGATTAGCTATTTTAGATTTAAACGGTGGCCAGAAGTAATGATCTTCATGGGACAGAATTCTATGAACTAACTTGGCTTTGTTAAAATGATTTTGTATTTGAGGAGTTGAATTTTGGATTGTTTGTGCTGATTTCAGTCTGCACGGGGTATGCCATGTATCAGGTTTACTGCTTGTTTGTGACGTGGACAGAGCCTTTTTTGTTTTTGAATTGACCAGTCATCTCAGATTATGGAGAAACAGTCAGTCTGTATGTATATGTGATTTGTAGAATGACTTTCTTATGTCTTGGTCAATGAGGTGTATCATTTAAGCTAGTTGGCTAACTTTCTGCTCTGTAAAATAGACAGTGTACATGAGAATTCCAAGTTAAATCTTGGTTAGTAATGAGATCTCAAGTTTATTTTCATGAAAGTGTTCTGTCCCAGCACAAAGTTATGGTATGGTTTTTTGGGGCATTCTGCAGTTTCTGTCTTGTTGTAATGATCATGGGTTTTGTTTTGTCAGTGTTTATCAGCATACTGTTATTATTACTCCATTTAATTAGATTGTTTATGATGTGGTATATCCTTAATATAGTCAGCAAAAAGAAGAGGGCCAAGAATGAAACCCTGAAGAACACCAGTATAAACCATAGATGAGTCAGATATTTAGTTTGTGATATAAATTACTTGAGTAAAACCAGTATAAACTATAGATAAGCCAGGTATTTAGTTTGTGACATAAATTACTTGAGTAACACCAGTATAAACCATAGATGAGTCAGGTATTTAGTTTGTGATATAAACTACTGATGGAAAAGCTGCAATAAATTTTGTCAGGCCAGGGCATAATCTATAACCTCCTAGTTTTTCTGCAAGAATATCATGGCCAATCATATGGAAGACTTTCTTGAAATGAACAAAGACTGCACCACACAGTTTATTTTATTTATATCAGATAGCCAGCTGTCAGTTATTTTTGTTAGCATTGTATGACAGGAATGATTTAATCTCTAAAGTCTGCCTGACTGACAGTCAGTAGATTGTTTTCCTGCATGTGTATCAGTGTTATCTTTTGTTCATGTTTTCCTGCATGTGTATCAGTGTTATCTTTTGTTCATGTGTACCTGTTTGTGTAGCAGTGTTATCTTTTGTTCATGTTTTCCTGCATATATATCAGTGTTATCTTTTGTTTGTGTGTACCTGTGTGTGTAGCAGTGTTATCTTTTGTTCATGTGTACCTGTGTGTGTAGCAGTGTTATCTTTTGTTCATGTTTTCCTGCGTGTGTAGCAGTGTTATCTTTTGTTCATGTGTACCTGTGTGTGTAACAGTGTTATCTTTTGTTCATGTTTTCCTGCATATGTATCAGTGTTATCTTTTGTTCATGTGTACCTGTGTGTGTAGCAGTGTTATCTTTTGTTCATGTTCTCCTGCATGTGTATCAGTGTTATCTTTTGTACATGTTTTTCCAGAGGATTGGATAATGATGACGGAATGAGTGTAAGTCTATAATTTGAAAGATTGCTGGTCGATTCGGATGTAAAAATAGGATACATTTTAAGGAGTTTAAAAGCGTCAGGGAAATTGTGTTTATCAATGCACATATTGTATATGTGTGTCTGTAACAACTGGTCAGAGCAGCGTAGCTAATTTGATCAAATCTTGCTGAGTTAGTGTTCTTTAAATATGGAAGATAAACTTCCCTGACTGTTAGAGCAGGAAGTGCACTTACTAGTTTTAGCTTGACACATTTCCTAGTGATGTAAGTTCCTAACGCACTCAGTTGGCAAGTAGGTTTCGGTACTGAAAATTGTAGAACAGAAATGTTTCTCCTAAACTGTTCATTGAAGTTAGTGCAAGCATGTTTACGGGTCAGGTTATTTTGTTGTATATACCAGATTATTTATCGCTTTCCAAAGTGACAAGAAACAAGACGCGGCAGTCAGATTTCGAGCGGGCAGGAGAGATAATAATCGCATGAACAGATCCATCGTGGGGGTGAACTATTAATACGGAAGTTTGGTCACTTGAAATGTAGAGTTCCGTGCTCATGCTGCCATTAACGACTGACATTTTAGAAAATAGGAGAGAGTTCAGTCATTTATGAGACGCAGACTGCTGTGTCGAGACACTAAGGATTGGTTTTCAGACCTGACATTTTCAATCAGCGTGTGGAAGTCAGTAATTATTCATAGAAAAAAGAATGTACAAGGGGCTGACTTGAGTGAAAGACAATCCTAGACTGGAATTATCTTCTCATGTTCCTTGTTGATCGAGGATATACCGAAGACTAACAACTGAAGGTTATTATTTATGGAAATTGTCTTGCTGTTGTCATAGAAATTGTAATTTAGGAAGTTCGGTTACTGAAAACAGCAGAACCCTTAGGAATAAGAAACAGATTTCGTTTGTTTCACGACATGGCAATAATGCCATGGAAATACATGTATCATAGTTCATGTTTTTAGGTTATCCATCATTTTCTTCTGCTCTGACCAAATTTTCGTCAGTTTTCTCTTGTTTTCTTGTTCTAGCTTTTTAGGGGTTCTGGGTGTTATTATTGTGGCGTGTGTGATACTGTTATTACTTTGTAGTTCTTGTTCTTGTTCTGTCTCTCAGAAATTGATAGCATGTGTACTTTGCCCCAGATTACGGCGAAGGTTTTGAAGTAGATAGATCATGTTGAATGGGGAGTAGGTCACGCTTGCTTGAAGTAGATAGATCATGTTGAATGGGGAGTAGGTCACGCTTGCTTGAAGTAGATAGATCATGTTGAATGGGGAGTAGGTCACGTCTGCTTGAAGTAGATAGATCATGTTGAATGGGGAGTAGGTCACGCTTGCTTGAAGTAGATAGATCATGTTGAATGGGGAGTAGGTCACGTCTGCTTGAAGTAGAAAGATCACATTGAATAGGAAGTAGGTCACGCCTGCTTGAAGTAGATAGATCATGTTGAATGGGGAATAGGTCACGTCTTCTTGCATATCCACAGTGAAGCCAAAAAAAGTCAGGGAAAGGTGGTTCTCTGCAGCTCCATCTCAGCGATCCCTACCTCTCTGGCCAGGCTGCTGCTGGGAGCACAAGCGTAGATGTGGAACAGGGTCTTGACCAGCTGTGGTTCACTGATGCTGACGACTGTACTGTACCTTTCAGTCTAGCTTACTTATCTTTCCTTCTTACTTTAAGATAAACAAAGGTTAAATCGAGCGCCATCATGTTAATACACAAGTAGTTCTGTCATGTATTTTCAAGAGATGGCCCATCTGAAGTTAGCAAGATAACAGGGCGGTAGTCTGTGCTATAGAAAGTAAAAGCCGCATAAATCCCATGATCTATTCCTTGTTTCTCAATCTACATTTTACATTGTGTGCGATGTTCGGATTTATGTTCTTAGTGCGCGTGTTGGGGAAATTCCAGTCGCTTCTTAACGAGGATAGAAAAGTCTCAAGAAAAGTCGATAAAAGAGCAGAGAGTTGTGTTGACAGGATTTGGAATATATCGGCTAATTAGTGGAGAGAGGAAGTCGAAAGATGGATGAGGCAAACAGTCGTCGGTATCTGAGACAGCTGTCTGGGAAATGTTAGGTCTCCAGAGGCTGGGTCGGTCATTACCTGTCTAATCTTCGCTGCTTTATCACCGTCTGTAGTGTCATCAACATTATCATCATAGTCAGTGTGGTCATTTCCTCCTTTAACATCGTTCATAGCATCATCAACATTATCATAGTCAGCATTACCGTAGTCATTATTATCATACTCAACATTACCACTGTCCTCATCATCATAATCAACATTATAATCGTCGTCATTGTAAGGAGGGGAGCGAGGGACTTGTGAGAGTGGTAATTAAGTAATTCCAGTGGTAGAAACCTGCTGTGACCCCCAACCCTAATTTTGAAGAGAATCTGACCCAAACCATCCCGGTTCCCTGATTCTTGTTAGGCAACATTTCAACCTGTAGATATCATGTCTGTTCTGCTTCCTTGTCATCTCTCATACCAAACACAAAACAAATATCTCAGTGTGTAAAAACAAGTAACAAAGAAATTTATTATGATAAACATCAAGTCACTCAACATGAACACACACGGTACCAGTAACGGTTCAACCACACTACATACGTAAGAACCACAGTATATATATATATATATATATAGAGAGAGAGAGAGAGAAAGCAGTGGCATAGCAATGCATCACTGAACCAAATTATGCAAGTCAGTAATCCTCACTCATATCAACCTTCCTTGCCATAAGAAGCATGTCTATCGATACCTTCAATGTATATACGTACATATATTCAGCAATGCATTGAATATAAACACAACACACAAGTAAAGCATTGTCAAAAAAGAATGAGGACCCTCATAACAGCATTTATCACGAACACTAGAACATATAAAGCTGTCCCTCCAAACAGCTCTAACAAGCATCATATCAAAACTCAATATTACATGTATGCTATATGTGCATGGCAACGACATCAAAACTCATGACAAGAAATATGCGTAATTGAACCATCATTCACGGTGTAAGGTCTCTTATATAAAGCATACAATGTTGTTTATTATTGTCATTTTTGTATGACATTATTGTATGATAGCCGATATCAGCTGTATATGATACACATTAACACCATCCCAATTCATACCACAGCCTTGCCATACATGCCTATGGTTGCACTCAGCACATGCACCATCATCCTTACGAAATCATCTCTACTAACCAAACTCACATACAACCAGCCTAATTGAGTTCAGGGTGCTCGAAGGGGTCATAGCCAACAACCACATATCACATATGGTTACAACATAATCAGTGCAAGACACAATACTACTATATATAATTCAGTATCAAGAACCAACCACGTCCACTTTACCAAACGATGGCTCGCCCACCCAGACATTTCCCGAATTGACTAGTAAATATCTCTGCAACAACTTGTATACCAAGTAGTGTTTACCTAAGCCTAATGTCCCGGCCGCTGAAAGCGGGCTCTTTGCAGTGTTTACATCATCATGGTACTCACCATTCAGCCAAGCATGTTGATCTGTTATCGAATTCATTGCGACATTCCATGACACAGTGATTGCTCTTATTTTTCAATATCTGGGAAAACTAAAGGCCAAAAGAAAACCAGGGAGAGCACGAGAGAAACACCCAGAGAGGCTAAGCAAGCAGTGCAGGAAAACAAGAAAATTATCGCAAAATGGACAAACATGATAGTTTACACTTATACGAGACAGGCCAGCTGCTGGTCATCCCGTCATATTCAGATAGAAGCAGATATGGATATTACATCAGACAAGTTTTACTGATAGAATTTTCTGTAACAGACACGTATGGAAGGAAAGAACTGTAAGAGAGTATACGGAAACAACAGAGAGCAAGGGGGAAAAAAACTGATATAGAATACGGTGTAATGAATGACGAGCGAGTGATAAGAAAATAAGTAAAGGTAATAAGAACAAATGCTATTATAGAACTTTTAGTTGCAGCAAAACAGGTCCAGGCTAAACGTAGCAACGCACGGAACTTGTATGTTCTTGTGTTTTCAATCAACCTTACAGGCGCCGCTGCTTGTCCTCATAAAGGTCATGTATTGCTTGAACTGAGGGCCGACAGGCTGTTCTAATCTTCTCTACAACTTGTGTCATATAATATATATATATAGGTCAGTCAGTGTTTCTCTCTTTTTCCCTCTCTCTTATCTCTCGGTTGCCCCCCCCCTCTCTCTTTCTCCCTTTCATCCTTTCTCTCTTGCTCTCTTTCTCCCTCTCTCTCTTTCACCCTTTTTCTCTCTTTCTCCCAGTCTCTTTCTCTTCTCTTTCTCCCTTTCTCTCTTGCTCTCTTTCTCTCTCTTTCTCTCACTCTCTGTTTCTCTCTTTTCCCCCTCTTTCTCTTCTTTCTCACTCTCTCTTTCTCCCCCCCTCTCTCTCATTCTCCCTCTTTCTTTCTGCCCCTCTCTCTCTTTCTCCATCTATCTCTTTCTGCCACTCTCTCTCTCTTTCTTCTTCTCTCTCTTTCTCCCTCTCTCTCTTTCTCCGTCTTTCTCTCTTTCTCCCTCTCTCTCTTTCTCCCCTCTCTCTTTCTCCCTCCTTCTGTCTTTCTCCCTCTCTCTCTTTCTCCTTTCTGTCTTTCTCCCTCTCTCTCTTTCTCCATCTTTCTCTCTTTCTCCCTCTCTCTCTTTCTGCCACTCTCTCTCTTTCTTCCTCTCTCTCTTTCTCCCCCTCTCTATTTCTCCGTCTTTCTCTCTTTCTCCCTCTTTCTGTCTTTCTCCCCTCTCTCTTTCTCCCTCTTTCTGTCTTTCTCCCTCTTTCTGTCTTTCTCCCTCTCTCTCTTTCTCCCTCTTTCTCTCTTTCTCCCTCTTTCTCTCTTTCCCTCTTTCTCTCTTTCTCACTCTTTCTCTCTTTCTCCCTCTTTCTCCCGCTCTCTCTTTCTCTGTCTGTCTCTCTTTCTCTCTCTCTCTCTCTTTCTCCCTTCTCTCTTTCTCCCTCTCTCTCTTTCTCCCCTCTTTCTTTCTCCCTCCCTCTCTCTTTCTCCCCTCTTTCTTTCTCCCTCCCTCTCTCTTTCTCCCCTCTCTCTTTCTTTCTCCCTCCCTCTCTCTTTCTCCCCTCTCTCTTTCTCCCTCTTTCTGTCTTTCTCCCCTCTCTCTTTCTCCCTCTTTCTGTCTTTCTCCCTCTTTCTCTGTTTCTCCCTGTTTCTCTCGTTCTCCTTCTCTCTCTTTCTCCCTCTGTCCGTGTATTTATTCTCCAGTGTATATCTTATCACTGTGTGGTCGTGCCACTGTTCCCAATAAGCTGCGCGGTCGTGCACAGAAAAAAAAATCACACCGCGCATATTTTTGGAGCCTTGGAAAAAGAAAACTGAAACTGCTATTTTTATTTTCCAGTTTCCAGATGTTATTCCATGCTATAATTGCGATCAAGAAAAATACGAGGGTACATGTTTTTCTTGTACTGTTTCTTTTTTGTTGAGATGACTTTTGGATCATATGTTTCAACTGGTCTTTTATCGCGTAGTTCCGGTAGTTCTGTAGCAGAATCACTGAATAAGTAAACAAAGAAATCATCATTGAAAATAAATAAATACCAGTAACTAAAAAGTACAGCAGGTTTATCCTGTTATTAAATGTTATAGTGTTTGTATATATATATATATATATATATATATATATATATATATATATATATATATGAATGTAAATGCTACAGAAGAGTTCTTCAAATATCATGGACACAAAAAGAACAAATATATCCATACTACAAGAACTTAATATTGAAGAAGGCTGGCTAGTAAAGAAGATTAAAGAGAGAAAACTCAAATATTTTGGACACATTAAATGTCATGATAATTTAAAGAAGACCATCTTGGAAGGGTACATAATGGGAAAAAGAAAGAGAGGAAGACCAAGGCGAAGATGGCTGCAAGACATCGTTGATGATCTGCAAATGGATGCATCAGCAGCAGGCCATCTTGCTCACAACCGAAAGGCCTACAGGAGTGCTGTTAGGGAGGCAAAGTTCCGCAAGGGACATGCAAATGAATGAATGAACATAGATAGATAGATAGATAGATAGATAGATAGATAGATAGATAGATAGATAGATAGATAGATAGATAGATAGATAGATAGATAGATAGATAGATAGATAGATAGATAGATAGATAGATAGATAGATAGATAGATAGATAGATAGATAGATAGATAGATAGATAGATAGATAGATAGATAGATAGATAGAGATAGATAGATAGATAGATAGATAGATAGATAGATAGATAGATAGATAGATAGATAGATAGATAGATAGATGATAGATAGATAGAGATAGATAGATAGATAGATAGATAGATAGATAGATAGATAGATAGATAGATAGATAGATAGATAGATAGATAGATAGATAGATAGATAGATAGATAGATAGATAGATAGATACAAGAGTCAGGGTAAGATACAGCAGAGAAAGAAAAAAGAAGAGTCAGAGTAAGATACAACAGAGAAAAACAAACAAGAGTCAGAATAAGATACAACAGAGAAAAACAAACAAGAGTCAGAATAAGATACAACAGAGAAAAACAAACAAGAGTCAGAATAAGATACAACAGAGAAAAACAAACAAGAGTCAGAATAAGATACAACAGAGAAATACAAACAAGAGTCAGAGTAAGATACAACAGAGAAAAACAAACAAGAGTCAGAATAAGATACAGCAGAGAAAGACAAACAAGAGTCAGAGTAAGATACAACAGAGAAAAACAAACAAGAGTCAGAGTAAGATACAACAGAGAAAAACAAACAAGAGTCAGAGTAAGATACAACAGAGAAAAACAAACAAACAAACAAGAGTTATTAGAGTGAGATACAGCAGAGAAAGAACTAACCTAAGACCGAATCTGTAATGTCAGTGGTTGGGAACTCTCAGAACACAATTAATATAAGGAAATCTGGCTAACAAAGTAATGGTCCTGGCATGAACCAAAAACAATTACCTAATGCTGGTTTACTATTCATCACTGTCATTTTAATGTTGCTGAAGAAGAAGAAGAAGAAGAAGAAGAAGAAGAAATACATATTGCAGATCTGTGCTGACAGAATAGATTATGTTATCTGTAAGCCATATATAGACCAGTGGTTTCTAAAACTGATTAGACCGCGGGCCTGTGAAACCAGTGATAATTCGTCCCAGATTTTCTACATTCTCTTGAGGGAGAACTATCTAGTACAGTCATGCCTCGACTTACGGCCGACCGAGATACGGCCATTCTTACTTACAACTGAGGTCCCATAGAATTGTTTAATGTGTTGTGATTCATTTTGTGATTTATTTTAGAAAAATTTGTGGTTCTGTATACATTATAAACTCACACAGGACAAGAAGAGGAGATGAACTACCACATTGTGTGAGTACACGTGGAGTGTACGGTTTGTGTATGTACACTCTTGTGTATTATTGAAAAGTTATTACCGTGTGATTCTTTATTTAATATGTTGTGGTTTATCATCATGTGTCGTCTTCAGAAGAAAGGTTGATGGTGTTGAATCTCCAGTTCTCCCGCTCCCTGGCCTTGATGGTTCGCTCAGCCAGGCTGTGTGTCCTGAACGTTGTCGTATATTATCTTCCCATCTACATCTCTGTCTTCCTCTCGCTCTTTTTTTTCCTTCTACCCTTTCCTTCTCGCATGGTCTTCAGTATGTTGTTATGTCTTTTGATATGCAAAGCATTTGTTTTCTTATTTCTTTGACATTGCACTTGGAGCTGGTGTAAAACCTGTAGATTTGTTCTTCTTATTCTCCGTGTTATACGAGCTAGTTTTCCCTAGATCCTCATTTCAGCTGCGTTAATCCTTCTCTTCTTTTGCTTAGAGTTCAGGTTTCTGTTGCCTGCGTTGACACAAAATAGATGTAGCATTTACATCTCTCTCTCTCTCTCTCTCTCTCTCTCTCTTTTAATGGGCATATTTCTGTTTAACAGCATTGTCTTCAAGGTGTTGAATAATGTTTTGCAAATCCTGATCTTTTCTTCATCTTCGTCTCACATCTTCTATCCTCAGTATATGCCCTAGGTAGCAGTAGTTTGTCACTTGTTCCAGTTTTTCTTTGTTTATGGTTATATCTATCTGTGGCTTTTGGTTTTTCTTGTTGAACATCCTTACTTTGGTCCTCTTGATATTGATCTCTAGTTCCTATTCTTGGCTCGTGTTGTTATCTTGAATGGTTATTCA